>CAJHNH020000950.1:0-182500 GCA_905116865.2 Candidula unifasciata | reverse complement strand
GAAACCAACGCAAGACAAATAGTCTGCATCTGAAATCGAGCACAGTAACCCAGCATTATGAAGCCACTTTAAGCAGCCATAGAAACGAAACAACCTCGCCAGTTTGATGTGGAAAGTGATCTCTGGTGTGTTTTGTGGAACATCCGACCAAAAATAGCGGTATCAACCATTGCATTGGTTTTTGGATACTAAATTATAGTTTGCTGGTGCAACATTTAAGTTATTTGACGCTTTGATTAATGTGTATGTTTTTCTTGTTAACACTGCTTGCAATATTATTTTTATTATTATTAATTTGTCCTCTTCTTTTAATCATATTTTTGGGATTGGGAGGAGGGTCTCGCCGTATATTATTATTATTATTATTATTATTATTATCCTCCCCTCCTCATCCCCCTCCTCCTTCTTCTTCTTTTTCTTCTTCTACTTCTTCTTCTTCTTCATTAACTTCTACTTTTTCTGTCCTTGCTGTTCGTCAATTTGGACTTTGACTGTACTTTTGTGCCAGGAAGATGGACTCCGACTTCGAAGTAAAGTCCCTCTTAATCGACTCTTACGACATGCTTACTGGAGTGGCACTGGGTCTGTTCTTACCCCCCCCCCCCCCCCTTTCCAATGGGGCGACGGATTCCACACGGTGAGACGTATATTCAAAGAAGTGACACCTGAGAAAAGTTGAACCCCACTAATGTAGAAGCTGCACTTCTTTATTGCATGACGTCATTATTGACCTTTATCGGCGGATGTGACAGTTATTGTGTGTCAAGCGGGTCGTTTAATCGAGCTCTGTGATTGGTTGTTTTTATTGTAATCAACCAAGTAATCAGCTTGTTTCATAATGCGCTAGGCTGTCGATAATGGAGGATGGCAGAAGGTTTCATAAATGTCTAGACGGGGTTTTCATATGGTTAGAGTTGTTACAACCGAGGCTTTTTTCCTTTTCTTTCTAGAATAAAGTGTGGGGTATGGACGTCAGTGTGTTGGTAATCACCATAAACTGTCTATTACTGTAGCCATGAAAACATGGTTACAGAAAGGGCCAGTACCACAGAAAATGAGAGGGAAAAAAAGTATGTTTGCAAGAAGACAGACAGAGGAGGAATAAACAGTACTTTCCGCCGGAGCTCACAGCCTGTGAACAAAGAAGAAGACAGACAGGTAAATTATGGTCATACCAAAATTTTGGTCATCTGAAATGCTGGTATATATGTGTGCTTATTCACCCCCCTCCCCCCCCCCCACACCCCCCCGCCAACTCTATTTTGACTCATACAAGTTCTAGCACGCGTGTAGTATTCTAACCAAAGATATTATACCAAGCAAAATAATTCAGGTCGAAATATGTCGTATACCAAGTAGGACATTAGAAAACGGACGTATACCGAGGTACCATTGTGTGCGATGATATCCAGACATACCTGGCGTTGCATCAAACAAATAAAATAAAAATAATGACATGTTTTGCGCACTGGATTTAAACCCATTATTTCCAAGCTACAGTGATATCTACCTCATTACTAGACCCGCAAGACTTATGTCCACATTTCTGCCGCCGTACTGTCTGACAGATTAATTTATGTCCTCACATCGATTCTGTCTTTCCTTGAACGCTTTCTTGTACCGCTGCCACCTCTGGGCGTTAATTCCTGCTCTGGTGGAGAGAAAGGAAACGAGTGTTGGCAATTTTTGCATACCCAAGGAATTAGTATTCAAAGATGCGAGACAAGGGGCGAGGGTTGGAAGTAATCGGACTTTGGAAGCGGTAATCGAACTCTTGGTCTTCGTTTGTTGACGTGGGTCGGATTGTGGATGAGTTAGTCAGTCTTGCCGGATGTGTCTGCTGGTTACTGGAGCATTAGGGAAATCACCAGCTCTTGTAACTTTATCTTCTTCTTTCTCTTCTACTTCTTCTTCTTCTTCTTCTTCTTCTTCTTCTTCTTCTTCTTCTTCTTCTTCTTCTTCTTCTTCTTCTTCTTTTCTTCTTCTTCTTCTTCTTCTTCTTCTTCTTCTTCCTCTTCTTCTTTTTCTGCTTTAGCCTCTTTTTCTACAGCTGTTCTTGCTTCTTCTTCTTCTTCTTCTTCTTCTTCTTCTTCTTCTTCTTCTTCTTCTTCTTCTTCTTCTTCTTCTTCTTCTTCTTCTTCTTCTTCTTCTGCTTCTGCTTCTTCTTCTTCTTCTTCTTCTTTTTCTTCTTCTTCTTCTTCTTCTTTTTCTTCTTCTTCTCCTTCTTCTTCTTCTTCTTCTTCTTCTTCTTCTTCTTCTTCTTCTTCTTCTTGCTCCAATAACAACAACAATCACTACTGTTACTACTACGAAGATTACTAGTACGATTACTCATTCATTCTCAAGGGAGTTCTTAGCAAAAACGAATGGACGTCGCTCAGTGCAACAAAGCCTGACATATTCTACCACAACAGGTAATTTGAGAATGGAGCTGGAGGCAGTCACTACAGCCTTCTGCTGCCTTATGAAATAGCTTTACGCTCCTGTTGTTATCATAACCGATTTACGGAGCTTGTTAAGAAAGGTGAACACAGTATGCTTTAACGTTTTTTTTTTTTTTTTTCTGATATTTTCTCTAGAGGGTGCCAGTGTATTAGGAAATTAACAGCCAGATTGACTAGCAGGTTCTGCATAACGTGGCTGTAAAACGATGCATGACAACTAGACGTTTGGGAACTAGTGGACTGTGCGAAGGCACAGATAGATCATCGCGGTCTGGGGCGAATGATGGAGCAAGGAGTTACCAGTAAATTTGGCAGACGATCATCACTCAAGAGAAAGGTGAGACGGATATACAATCAGACTATCTCTCGCACTATCGAAACTAGAACTCTTCGCCTGCTCCTGATGACGGGGATGGAGCGCTTATGGGAATGTTCCAAGTGCTGTGATTTCGATTCCTAATTAAACATTAAACATTCATTCTCATGTTTTGCCACTGTATGTCACACAAGGCTGGCAGACTATTTCTCCATTCCGCTCTATTCTGTGCAATCACTTGATATCATTCCGCTCTATTCTGTGCAATCACTTGATATCATTCCGCTCTATTCTGTGCAATCACTTGATATCAAGGACAGAAACCAGCCCAGCAGCTCTGGCTCGTCTTAGACTTTCTCTTGGACTTCCTCCTTTTCTCAGTACTGTGATTTCTTATCTCAGTGTCTGTTTGGTGATTCTCTGTTCGTCTCTTCTCAGTTTGTGTCCGATATATGTCAGTCTTCTCTGCCCGATAACTGAAAATTACCACTGCAGTTACCACTAATATAATCATGTTTTATTTCCCCAGGCACTACCCAACATTTTTAGATATCAGTTTTCAACCTAGAGTTTCTGTAATAGACACTTTGAGGTGTGTACATATAATAATAATAATAATAATAATAATAATAATAATAATAATAATAATAATAATAATAATAATAATAATAATAATAATACCTAATAATACTACTATTATTACTACAACCACGACGGCTTCTGTTATTACTACAACGATACGTGTAACGAACTCAGGCCCAGCTCCGATTATCGTCACACTTATTGACTGACGAAGTCCGGCAAAGACACTGTGATTGGAAGTCTCCGCCTATAAAATGTGAGACGCACAAGTTTAAGTGGCAGGGACGCCAGTTTGGTCTACGCTCCTACTGACGACAACGCGTGCTCTTTATTACAGGATGTGAGCACATTTAACGACCCCATAACATGTACAACTGGCCCTAACCCCCAACCATCCCCCTCCCCCCACACACTGAACCTAGGTCCCATGAGAGAGTGCAGTCTACAGCAGTACATCAGGACGCCACTCTAACCTTGAGCAACGTGGACTAGCCTGAACAAGCGTTAGTGAAAGGTGACCTAGCTCCGTACAACTACTTTAATACTACTACTTGTACTACTACTACTACTTTTATAATAAAACCATACAATAATATTATAACAGTACTATTACTACGACGACAACTGCTACTGCTATTACTAATTATGTTATTTTTACAACTACATATGTTACTGTCCTCTGAATGTACTGGAGAGTTTTGGGAAATTAAATTCTGTTTTTAAAACTCAGTAAAGGGGAAACCCCAACTGCACCTCCACGCGGTAGAGGATGGTAAACACACCGCGGTGTGGCCAACACAGCTATAGGGACCGAGAATCCATCTGGATAAGTGGACACTTCTGGGGTGCCCTCTGCTGTTAGCAGGAGCATCACAGAGCAGGGCACTCACTTGCCCTAGCAATCGAAAAGGTTGCTGAAGGCCGAGGACGTAGTCTCTAAAGCCACGAGGATGTGGAAATTAAGGGGAAACTACCACATTACTATCTTAAGAAACTCATTATGGAAGCCTTTGACGAAAAAGAGGAGAAATACTGATATCTTGAATGATCTGAACATTAAGGAAGATTGGCTAATAAACAGCATCCTGTCTCGGAAGCTGAAATATTTTGGTCACGACGGATTGAAAAAAAAATTTATAGCAGAGTGCATGGTACCAGGAAGGAGGGGCAGGAGCTGACCAAAACGAAGATGGGCACAGGATATAAGTGACTCCTTGAGTATGAAAGGGCATGAGGCGGGAGAACTGGCGAGAGACCGAGTTTCTTTCAGGCAGACCGTGATGAGAGTGACGTTCTGCAAAGGACCTGCTACATGATGATGATGACATATGTTACTACCACTTACACTACTACTACTAATCTAACTAGTATTACTATTATTAAAATCATTATGTAAACCCCAAAGAAGACATATCACACATAACCAAGTCTTAAGACAGTTCATGAATAATAAATAGTCCCAAGTGTCTGAAGATCAGGTACTGGTGGTTCTTAACGCCAGGCCAGGTTCCCTCAAGATTAATCAGGTCAAATAATGGTCAGAGGGGACCGCTTCCTCTGTGCAATGCTTCATTCGGTGTGTCGGATAAGAGCGGCCTGACGGATGTTGGTGTTGAGTGCCACGGTCTAGAAGAAATATGGTTGCGTGTTGTAGCAGAAGCAGAGTTTAGTTTACCGTTGTCTAGCATGTGGAGAAAAAACTGCCCTCTAACAAGCATATCGTAAAAGTCTACAAATTAGACATGCTTCCTTCTGGGTCGGCGTGCATCTGCGTTGTCAAGGTGATATTTCTCTGTAGTTTTTGTATCTTTCTCCCACAATGCCTGTCTCTCTCAACCCCATCTCATTTTTTGGTCTCTATCGGCTTCTTTTTCTCCGTGTATTTCTTTTTCCCGTTGTGTCTTTTCCACTCTGTCTCTCTGAGCGCCACCAACAGTCTCATCCGTTTGCTATCTCAGCCCTCTCTCACCCCCCCCCCCATACTTTTTCTCGTCTCCTCTATTACCCATCCCTTTCTCTCTTTCTCTGTCTCTCTGTCTCTCTTTTTCTTCCAGTCAGTCCATCTTGCTATATCTCAGTATCCATTTGGCAAGCATTTCTTTGATTAAAGAGAGGTTAGAACAACGGATCACCATCATGGCACACGGGTAGTAACCCATAAGTGCTCAGTTCTTCTTCTAACTCAAGTCTGAGTCCGAAGAAGCTCAGCACATTGCAAAGCCTCTGTAGCACTGGAGAGGATCATGAAATACCTAGGGTAGATTTTCAACTCCAAATGTTGCGCGTGGAGCTTAGGCTACTCATTTCGATTTCCAACTGCCAAGGGATTTTTTTTTTACATGCGGAACAATGGGCATCCGATCTCACTATCCAGAGACCAGGGGGAATTATAGAAGTCCAAGTCCACGTGAAAAAATCCCAACCCTTACCGGGGATTGAACTAGGTGTCTCTAGCACTAGAGGCGGACAACATGCCTCGAGACCACACAGCCCCCTGATTAAAAAGAGAAGTGATCAATGGTAGCGAGCGGTGTCGCTACTCATTTTGACTCATGCAGCTTCTAGCAAAAGCAAACCGAAGTACTAATAAATTTATAAAAGTTATTTTTTTTTAATGGTTTGTGTATCTCTTCCATATCATTTCCGATATTTGTATATACCATTCATCACATAGGTTAGTTGCGTATCATTTTCAGAACTCTTGATACCACTGTCGAAACCAACACAAGATGATCGGCTGCTAAATCGCCCACACCCGCAACACAGTAGTAATTTTGAAAAAAAAAAATCTCAATTCCTATTATTATTGGTTACTTAAATAAGGATGAGGCTCCTCCCCCTTTCTATTAAAAAAATGTAGTATTGCAGCTGAAACCCAATCCACCCCCCCCCCTACTCATCCCCCACATTTCTAGAAAATTATATAGAATTTCAACACCCCCCCCCCCCCCCTTTTCCTCCCGTATGCCTACCTCCTCAACCAACCTTAGAATTTTCAATATATTATTCATTTAGGGCAGAGGTTCTTAACCTGCGGGTCGCGACCTTTTTTTTTTTCTTCACATCGAACGATTCAAAGTCTAAGACCTACTCATTGAAGTTACAAAGGGAAATAATCGTTTAGGGGTCTCCACAATCTATCTATCTATCTCCTTTTAACCTACCAGGACATCCCACAAGCGATAAACACCCGATGACACAAAGTGCCACTATGTGGAGGAGGATCACCTGTGGAGAGGTTCAAGAAACCTCGCTGAGCCATTAGACCATATTTATGGCCGAGCTATATTGCGGCCCCTGGCAAGAGCCAGACTAGGGCTTCGAATAACGAAAAATTGCATTCCAAAAGCAGGTGACTAGATGCATTGTCCTCCACAACGTGAGGTAACTGTATTAAAGGGTCGTGGTATAAGGAAAGTTGACAGCCACTGATTTAGCCTGTCCCTCATGATATCCCGGATGTCTTTCTTTTAAATGTTTTGTTATCACCAAACAATTGAGAGAAATGACAATGCAGTGTACATCCCCTTGGGTTAAACTGATACCCGCCTGGGTTCTGGGGCCCTGTTGTGAGGAATAAAACAATAAACAAATTGTGGTCACTCTGGTTTTTCTTCACAAAGAGGCGATAGACAAATTGCCTACGCAAAGGCATGTCGTAAGAATCGACTAGCTGGGAGCTTCTTTCAAAGTTAGACTGCATCTGCCTGAGAGGCAAGGAATCGACAGTCTGCATATAATTAAGGCAGACATGTAAATCGGATTTGCACGCAACATTCAGTTTCTGGAACATGACTTAAGTCCGAATGTGGACGAATACCCAGAACTTTCCGCCAGAGTTTTCAGCCCAATTCTGAACTCTAGTCTTGTACCAGAACCTGCGTGTTGCGTGTATATCCATTAGACGGATTTGTGTGCAGAATGTTGGTTCCTTGCCTCTCAAGCAGATGCACTCCGTCTTTGAAGGAAGCCCCCTGGTCAGTCAACTCTTACGACATGCTTGTTTGGGGAGGCAGTGAGTCTAATCTTGTTTCCCCCCCCCCCCGCAATGGGAACCCGGAACCCACACGGAGAACACTGTACACACACACACACACCACACACATATGATATATATATATATATATATATATATATATATATATATATATATATATATATATATATATATATATATATATATATATATATATATATATGAACTTAAAATTGATCGCACTCATAGAAATTGTATATATATTTCTATATTTCGCATGTATTGATCGGCACTCGTAGAAAGAAGTAGGATGTATTGATTGGCACTTAAAGAAAGAAGTAGGATGTATTATTCGGCATTCGTAGAAAGAAGTAAGGTGTATTGATCGGCACTTATAGAGAGAAGTAGGGGGTATTGATCGGTACTCATAAAAAGAAGTAGGATGTATTGTTTGGCAATCATAGCAAGAAGTAGGATGTATTGATTGGCACTTATAGAAAGAAGTAGGATGTATTGATCGGCACTTTTAGAAGGAAGTAGGAGGTATTGATCGGTACTCATAGAAAGAAGTAGGGTGCATTGATCGGCACCCATAGAAAGAAGTAGGATGTATTGATCAGTACTCATAGAAAGAAGTAGGATATATTGATAAGCACTCGTAGAAAGAAGTAGGATCTTGATTGGCACTTTTAGACAAAAGTAGGAGGTTTTGACTGGCACATTGAAAGGAGTAGCATGTATTGATTGGCACTTATTGAAAGAAGTAGGATGTAATGATCAGCACTTGTAGAAAGAAGTAGGATATATTGATCGGCACTCATAGAAAGAAGTAGGATGTATTGATCGGTACTCATAGAAAGAAGTAGGATGTATTTATTAATCAGCACTCGTAGAAAGAAGTAGGATATTGGTCGGCACTTATAGACAAAAGTAGGATGTTCACATTGACACTTATTGAAAGAAGTAGGATGTATTGATTGGCACTTATAGAAAGAAGTAGGATGTATTGATCAGCACTCGTAGAAAGAAGTAGGATGTATTGATTGGCACTTATTGAAAGAAGTACGATGTATTGATTGGCACTTATAGAAAGAAGTAGGAATGTATTGATCAGCAAACATAGAAAGAAGAATTGGCAACTAAATAATCACCAGGTGATTATTTATGTAGAGAAACAAAAAGTTGGTTATGCTTTTGGGGAGAATGTTTGCGGCTAGGAGTGACCACGTGATCTGCCCGACACACTCCACTCAAAGTAAAGGACAGCCGGATTCACAGTGTGTAGCCAAACTGCTACTGGCGCCATTGAAATTGTTTTTCTTCGACTGGTTGCTGAAGGTGATGGCAGAGCGCTTATGGGAATGTTCCAGTGGCTGTAGTGTCAAGTTATTAACCTCACTCGACGCTAAGACACTAACAACGTGGCTGACCCACTTAAACTTGGGGTCAAAGGGCGTGGGGGGGGGTGGTCTCCATTGTGAATGGTCAAGCTGTTTGCCTAGCGCTCTGAAGGTCTTGGATTCGTTTCCCAGCTGCATCGTTCAGTTCGCAAGTGCAATTTTTACCTAGATCCACTGGGGTCGATCCACTAAGCTACGGTGTTCATGCTTTGTGCGAACACGGCTAGCCGGCGGCTAGCCGTTCTGCGAAGAGAGACCAAGCCATATGGTAGAAAACCCCAGTGCAATGAAGTCGCTCCTGTTGACTTTAACCTTTACTGTAACTGATACCAGCACATTTCAGCTTCTTCATCGCGTGCGTAATAAACTGCTTATTTCTTGTTTATGAAATAAGCCAGTTTGTGTTGGCAGGAAGTTGCGTGTTTGGGGAGGGATGGTGTATCGGAGTGGCACACCCAACTTATGAGTCTTCGTGTGTCGGGCTTTGGTGAGGTCTTATCAAGAGAAAGTCTCTCGGCGCTGATGTGACAATATAGTCGGTACATGCCATAGATGCTTTCAGCATCCCTGTTTGGCTGTCTTTTTGTATATCTGTATGTATATCTGTCTGTCTCTGCCTCTCAGCGTCTGTCCATTTTTTGTTTCAGTCGCTTTCTCCCACAATGTCTGTCTCTTTCTCGACCCCATCTGATTTTGTTTCTCTATTAGCCTTTTTCTCTCAGTGTAGTTCTCTTTCCCACTATGTCTATTTTTCTCCACTTTGTCTCTCTGTCAGCGCCACCATCAGCCGCATCCTCTTTCTATCCCAGACCTTTTCGCAGCCTCTCTCTCACCATCTCTCTTCTTTTCTCCCCCTACCCCCCCCCCCCACTTGTTTTCTTAGCCTTTTTGTCAGTCCACCTTACTATATATCTGTTTCTATCCTTATCTCTTCCTCTCAATGTGTATATCTGTCCCCGACTGTCTGTCTCTCTGTTTCTTTATCTCGGTCTCTTCCTATCTGTCTCTGTATCCCTCTCAGTCATTGTCTCTCTCTGTCTCTATATTTCTCTCCTTCACTGTCTCTCTCTCTCTCTCTCTCTCTCTCTCTCTCTCTCTCTCTCTCTCTTTCTGTATGTATCTCTCACTGTCTGTATCTTTCTCTGACCCTACCACTCTCTCTCTCTGTGTATCCTTCTCTGTCAGTGTCTCTCTCTCTCTATGTATATTTTTCTCTCTGTCACTGTCTCTGTTTGTATCTCTCACTGTGTCTGTTTTTCTCTCCCTGCCTCCCTGTATATATCTCTCTATCTTTGCCTCTCTGTCTCCATCATTTTAACAACTTTTTTCTATCTCTCCGTGTCTTCAACACCCTCTTAATGTCTAGTATCTGCCCCATCTGTTTCTGTCGTCTCTATATCTGTCCTTCTAACTCTCCACCTCTCCCTTCCTCCATCCCCCTCTCCTTGTGGATTTATATGTTATATCTGTGAAAGCTGGACGGTGGCAAGAGCCCTGAGAGATGACAACTGCCCCAAACGAGACCGGAGGAAAAGACTAAGACACACAAATGCAACTACGTCAGAACATTACAACAAGGATCTTAACTGCAAAAGAACACTCTGAATACCCAAACATGGGGCGAATAGTGGAAGAGTCAGCCACATACAGACAGAATAATGGGAGAGAACCCACATGTAGACAGAATAGTGGAACTTGATTGAGAAACCACCACATACAGACAGAATATTGGAAGAGATTCCTACATGTAGCCAGAATAGTGGAACTTGATTGAGAAACCACCATATACAGACATAATAATGGGAGATACCTCACATGTAGACAGAATAGTGGAACTTGATTGAGAAACCACCACATACAGACAGAATAATGGGAGAGATTCCTACATGTAGCCAGAATAGTGGAACTTAATTGAGAAACCACCATATACAGACATAATAATGGGAGAGATTCCTACATGTAGACAGAATAGTGGAACTTGATTGAGAAACCGCTGCATACAGACATACTAATGGGAGAGATTCCTACATGTAGCCAGAATAGTGGAACTTGTTTGAGAAACCACCATATACAGACAGAATAATGGGAGAGATTCCTACATGTAGCGAGAATAGTGGAATCTGATAGAGAAACCACCATATACAGACATAATAATGGAAGCGACCCCACATGTAGACAGAAAAGTGGAACGATTGAGAAACCACCACATACAGACAGAATAATTGGAGAGATTCCTACATGTAGCCGGAATAGTGGAACCTGATTAAGAAACTACCATATATAGCCAGCATAGTTGAACATGACTGATATTCAATCCCACAACTGTTTTCAGTACTTTTAGCAAAATAAAACACTTGAACATTTAAAACCATAAAGCATGGTCCGAAAGGACGTTATGTAAGAAATATTTGCGAACACCTCCGTCTCTTACCAGATACGACTGACCAAACAAGAAGGGAACAACTTGGAAAACACATTGGACGATGGAACCTGATTGATAGACCCCCAATACAGAGCCAGAAAAAGGAAACCTGATTGTAAGACCCCATATCTTCTTCTTCTTCTTTCGTTCGCCTGAAATAAGTTATCTATATCAGCAGTTTTGTCTCTTGTATAAATTTCACTGTCGTTGTTAGTTCATTCAGTGGTCCATAGAGTTTACGTTCCACTGTTGTTCTTTCTGGCCAAAAGGTTTGCCTTAATGTGTCAAAATCGATGCAGTCCTGGAGTACATGCTCTGCGGTCTGGGGCACATTTCCACAGGTGCACATGGCTGATACACCTATCTTGAATTTTGTGTACATGTGGTTACGTAATCGGTTGTGCCCTGTTCTGAGGCGGAAGATAATGACTTGTTCTGGTCTGTCCATAATAAAATAGTCGTCTTGTGCTGGGGCTGGTGGTTTCCTGATCGATTTAATGATTCTTTTCTTTTGGTGGTATGTGACTGGTACATCTGGCTGCTCTTTTTTCGCACCTTTCCCTGCCAGTTGATCAGCTTTCTCATTTCCAGGCACTCCACAATGAGACGGTATCCACTGCATTACGACTCTTCACTGAACGCTGAGTTGTGTCAGCAGTGTTTGCAATTCTGGTAGTTTCCTAGACTGGAGTGCTTCAAGTTATATAATACTATAACTGTTTCCCAAACTGTTCTTAGTCGCGGCGGCTTTTTTCAATTACATTTTTTTTCAACGGCGCCGTAACCTAAGTAAAAATATTACTATTCGTATGTATGAGGTACCCACACACACAAAAACTCGTGTATCTTCGAATATTTCGCGGCGCCCCTGTGAAGAGGTCGCGGCTGCCGGGGGCGCCGCGGCGCACAGTTTGAGAATCACTGTCATAACTCTAGACTAGGATACAAATGTCGAAAGGTAATCTGAATATATTTTCATCTTCTTCCCTTTCTCCTGTTTCTCTACAACAACAGCAACAACAACAACAACTACTACTACTACTACTACTACTACTACTACTACTACTACTACTACTACTACTACTACTACTACTACTACTACTACTACTACTACTACTACTGCTGCTGCTGCTACTACTACTGTTACTACTGCTGCTGCTGCTGCTACTACATCTACTACTACTACTGCTGCTGATGCTGTTGTTTTGCTGCTGCTGCTACTGCTCCTACTATTAGGTCCATTTCTGTTTCTACATTTTTTTTTCTGCGTTCACGCTATCTAGGGCGTTAGCACATTATGTTTTGGTTTACAGCCAGACCGCGAGAAATATTCCCAAAATATTAGCTGAATCTTTACTAGTCGTCTTTCACACTATGCTTACAGGGGGCAGCCGGTCTATCGTTTTATTCCCCATTCAAAATGGCGCCCGAAATTTATACGAGAATAACTAAAATGTATGGACACAGAAAGGATTATAAATATATGAACAGCAGGATGTAGGAACAGAAAAACGAACGATAAGATAATCAAACTGAAGAGAATGGAAACGACCTAAATTAAAAGGATTGAAAGTATTCAAGTTTACAGCGCCCAGACAAATTATTCGAGCACAATTTTTTTTTAAATGTGCGAACAAAGTAAATATAAAATTGGACCAAGGGACACCATTAATGTAATATACTGGCAAAATTACACGCTTCCACACGACTCGTTTTCTAAGTACCTAAACAACGTAAAATTGGACCTTATTTTCACACACACACACACACACACACACACACACACACACACACACACATACACTCATACACACAAAGTCGCTAGGATGGTGTGTGGGGGCAGTAATAGGGGGACTTCTGAGATATTTTTTTCAAAAATACTGTAATACAAAAACAAAAAACAAGAAAGATAGAAACGAAAAGTTGTATGATAGCTCGTTTAAAAAAAATTAAAAATTATTATGTTTCTTTCAGCAGCCATGTGTTTCTCTCTCTCTCTCTCTCTCTCTCTCTCTCTCTCTCTCTCTCTCTCTCTCTCTCTCTCTCTCTCTCTCTCTCTCTCTCTCTCTCTCTCTCTCTCTCTCTCTCTCTCTCTCTCTCTCTCTCTCTCTCTACTTTTTCAAAAAGTAAATGTTATGATATATTTTGTCATTCAGCTGATGATGATGTTGATGATATGCAAACACGTAAACAGGACGTAGGCCCATTTAACCTCTTAGAAAATACAGCCTCCTCCCCCCTTCCCCCTTCCCGCCAATGATTTCAATTTTTCTCGCCACTGGAAAAAAAAATTGCCTAAACATCTATTACGACCATCACACCACATGACTAGGCGAACATAAACAAAATAAAAATGGAAATTAGGGACGTCAAAAGTGGATAACATGACAGCGTTGACAGATGTGAGACTCTAAACGGAGCAATGGAGAAATGGTAATGCTAAACTGCACACCCTACCCATTAATTAAACAAGAAACAACTTTTAAGTCAATTTTAAATATGATCAAATTGATTTTCCGTTAAATTATCGCCGCTCACAGGCAAAAACAAAGCGTTTAATCTCCTCCGCAGACTTGAATTATTCATGAAATCTTAACTTATTGGTTTTCGGCTGACCAACCAACGCCATGAACGCCCATGACCCTTCAACTTAAAAGTAATAAAAGAATATTACTGGCGTACAGGCAGCGCGTTCCGTCGACCACTTTGTTTATAATTCTTAAAGGGAACGTTAAAACGGAAAAGGAGGGGGAGGGAGGAATTTTTACGGAAATGGCGACCTTTAGTCAACTGACAATGGGTTTTTTAAAAATATAAACGACTACTTAGTCTTTGCTCCCCGGACATGTGGAAGAGGACGAGGGTGTCTGAAAGTTAATATATTATTAACGAGAGCAGCTTTGTTAGTGTTATTTATGAGGTTTAAAAATAAATGTAGAGAACACCTGTTGAGCAAGAGTTACCAATGATAATAAACGTGTTCTTAGCATTCAGCAGTTGTAAAGTTCTGGTTGTCTGTGCAATTCTGGTCCAGAACTTGACTTGTGCGGGCACTTCCGTTTAAAAGATCTTTTTTATGTGTCTGCAGACTGTTGGTTTCTTGCCTCTCAGGTACTTCTTTTCCAACTTCGAGGAAATCGCCTATTTTCAGTCGCTCTGTACGATACGCTTGTTAGGGGTGGGAGTGGGGGTTAATGGGTCTTCACACGAAAGCGAAAGCCCATAATATCTGGACTGCGAACTGGACACAGCAAACACCCAGTCATGTGTAAGACTTGAGACAAAACGTAGACAGGCACAGCGAATACTAAACATGTGCTGCAGACATGCTTCCTGCTTGCAGTAAAGAGATTCCGGGTGTGATCAGTTGGCATCAGCGGCAGAAACCAAGCCCGACAAACTATTTTCTACTTACCAGTCCCTGCACCACGAAGAGGAAATTCAACAAGAAAATATTATGTTTTTGCAGGCAGACCAGGCCGTTAGCCCTGGCTAGCATAGGAGGAAAGCTGTACTTCTATCCAGCAGCTTCTCCAGCCTGCTTTGTCGCAAACGTACTTGTGGAGTTAACAAGTCAGATGCAGAGAGAGATTATGATACATAGGCAACATATCATCATCATCACGTGCCCTGCCAACTGGCGTAGGTGCTCATGCGTCTCCACAGATCACGATCCTAGGTTGCCTGGAACAGCTCCCTTGATGATATACCTCCATGCTATCACTTTAGCCATCTAGCATCATCTCTCTTGGTCTGCCATGGATTATATGGCCAACGACAGTGTTTGTCTCTTTCTTATTGTTGTATATAGAGATTTACTTTTAATAGCTTCTTTCAAGCAATCGTTGTTAGTTACTCTGGCCATCCAAGGTAGGTAACATATGGTCTCTACAATAATGCCTAGGCTTTGTCCTATGGAGAGGATAAATTCATCCCTGGCCTTAATTAGTCTCGAAACAAATCGAGAGGCAGCAGTTACGAGTTATAAGTCTTTGTCAATTGGCGTAGACGAGGGCGCCACAGGTTAATTGTGGAAGACTTTTCTTAAAACGGATGGATCTTGCTAGTCACACTGGCCATCGACATGAGTCCCATGTCTCATAACAGCGTAGAACAAGATTATCGTCTGGAAAGACGAACAGGTGCCAATCATCACAACGTGTATGTTATAGAGAGCGGGTTTGAGTCTTTTTGTGTCCAGGAGTTGTGTTATTAAGGAGAACAGCTGGGATGATTTATTTTATCAGCAATCAGCAGATTCCTTACAGAACGTCGCTCTCGTCATGGCACGCCTGACTCCCTCCCTTAGCCAGTTCTTTAACCATGTGCTCTTTCATAGCCAGCGCATCTGCAACGTCTTGTTTCCACCTTCGTGGAGGTCTTCCTCTGCGTCGTTTTCTGAAAACTGTACCCTTAGTCACCATTTTCCCCAGGCTACCACCATGTCGTTTGACATAGCCATTATGCCGCAGCTTTCGTTACATGATGCTGTTTTTCAGACAATTCTCCTCAAAGCTTAGATCAGTCCCAGTCCAGCCTGCTTTATTCCAAACGTACTTGTGTTACATTTCCTTTGGAGTAAACAAAGCAGGTCGAGCGCGATTTCATCATTTTGTTTTTCGTCTTGGTCCTTGGTATTCTAAGAATGTATCACTAACATTTCAGTTCAAAAGCTCCGGTTTTTCTTCTTCAGTAAATAGGAGGATTTTTCTAAAGTTTTTTAAAAAAAACGGATACCTCTTTACGCCCGATAAAAAACACATACTTTCACATCAGCACTTTAACTCTTTTTGGGGAGCAGCTGGCCGAGTGGTTAGGAGTAGCTGCTGAGATGTTAGAAGCGGCTGGCTCAGTGGTTTAGAAAAGCTGGCTGAGTGGTTAGGATGGCTGCTGAGAGGTTAGAAGCGACTGGCTCAGTGGTTTGAAGTAGCTTGCTAAGTGGTTAGGAACGACTGGGTGAGTTGTTAAGAGAGGTTAGCTGAGTGGTTAGGAGCGACTGGGTGAGTGGTTAGGAGAGGTTAGCTGAGTGGTTAGGAGCGACTGGGTGAGTGGTTAGGAGAGGTTAGCTGAGTGGTTAGGAGCGACTGGGTGAGTGGTTAGGAGAGGTTAGCTGAGTGGTTAGGAGCGACTGGTGAGTGGTTAGGAGAGGTTAGCTGAGTGGTTAGGAGCGACTGGGTGAGTGGTTAGGAGAGGTTAGCTGAGTGGTTAGGAGCGACTGGGTGAGTGGTTAGGAGAGGTTAGCTGAGTGGTTAGGAGCGACTGGGTGAGTGGTTAGGAGAGGTTAGCTGAGTGGTTAGGAGCGACTGGGTGAGTGGTTAGGAGAGGTTAGCTGAGTGGTTAGGAGCGACTGGGTGAGTGGTTAGGAGAGGTTAGCTGAGTGGTTAGGAGCGACTGGGTGAGTGGTTAGGAGAGGTTAGCTGAGTGGTTAGGAGCGACTGGGTGAGTGGTTAGGAGAGGTTAGCTGAGTGGTTAGGAGTAGCTAGTTGAGTGATTAGGAGCGGCTGGCTGAGTGGTTAGGAACTGTTATGGCGCTGAGCCCTCACACAGGAGACCCAGGTTCGATATGCTGTCAGAAGTCAAGATTGTTTCTGTTGGGGACATTAACAAAACACCCCAGCTTTGACAGTTCTTAGTGCCTGCACTAAGCATGAGGCTATTTAAAGGCAAACTTGCAACGGCACTTATCCACACAGACAGACAGACAGGTGAACGGACAGACAGACAAAGTCATAGGAAAATAAAGAGAAAGGGAGCCAGCGACAAAATTGGAGTGACAGACAAAGTAAGAGAGAAATAGGCTAGAAAGATGAAGAGACTGACACAATCTTTGAAAAAAGAAAGATACAGAACGACAGAGATAGAGGGAGAAAGGGAGACAGACAGACAGACAGACAGGCAGGAGGAGAGAGATTGAATATCAGATTTCCAACTGTAGTTATCGAACCTTGATAGATTGATCAGCATGCAATCCGAAACACTACACCACACCCTCCCTCCCCAACCCCACACACACACACACACAAATATGAACACACAAATATACACACATACATATAGAAACTCTTTTCTGGGAAGACTATCTCGGGCATCAAATACTTGCAAAAGTCGGATGTGTCGGCAGAAAGGCGCAAATATCGCAACCATGCTGTAAACGGGCACACAATTCCACCTTTAGATGAATGTCCCAAAAAAAATGCACTCTTCAGATGCTCTGTTTCTTCCGCCCTGCAGAACGTCCGCTCGCGTTTTGATTTAGTGCCATCTCTCCCGCTGACGCTGACAGTAAGGACAGTGCGATATCTGGGCAAGAGAATGAGCATCCAAGGATGTCTCCCGAGTGTCTGCTCATCCAATTTAGCTGACAGTAAGGACACTGCGATATCTGGGCAAGAGAATGAGCCTCTAAGGATCTGTCCCGAGCGCCTGCTTATCTAATTTCGCCAACAGTTAGGTAACTGCAATATCAGGGCAAGTAAATGAGACGCTAGGCATGTCTCCTGAGGGCGTGATAATCTGTTTAGCTATTAGGCAGGATGTAGTGATATTTGGACAAGACAATGAGCCTATAATGACAAACCGATTGTCTGTTTATCTAATTTAACCAACAGTAAGGACACTTGGATATCTGGGAAAGATAATAAGACGCTAGACGTGTCTTCTGAGTGCCTGTCTGCTCATCAAATTTAGCTAAAACTAGGGACACTTCAATATCTGGGCAAGAGAATGAGCCTCTAAAGATGTCTCCCGAGTGCCTGCTCATTTAATTTAGCTAACAGTAAGGACACTTCAATATCTGGACAAGAGAATGAGCCTCTAAAGATGTCTCCCGAGTGCCTGCTCATCTAATTAAGCCAACTGAAGGACGCATAAAGAAAACCAAGCAACCACGTCCCACTGCTGCCGGATCAAACTTTGTGCACGCTCTGATTGTCAATCGATATTGAATCAAATTGATTTTAGATTTTAAGCAAAATTGATTTTTGATTTATATCAACAGCAGCTACAACAATACATGATATTATGCTGTTGTGACGAGGTCTTTGTGGAAGGGATACAAACACATACCGAGAGAGAGAGCGAGAGAGAGAGAGAGAGAGAGAGAGAGAGAGAGAGAGAGAGGGAGGGAGGGAGGGAGAAAGAAAGAGAGAACTGGGGTTCCGTGGCAAGCAATGCTTGAACCATGCACCCCCTGAGTTTGTTTGGTCCTCTGTGAGAAACCGTGTTTGACAAGGCGTCGTGTTTCTGCGATCAGTCAGGGATGGGGGTGGATACGATCCCAGATCGATAGCGACTGGAGACTTCTGAATACGGAATGTCCTATTGTAAAGCTGTTGTTTGGGTTTCTTGTTTGTTACAGGACGGATTTGGGGTGGATGACTTGTGGTGCCATGATGCAGTCTGCGTCATTTATAGTTAGGCAGATAAGCAACAACATCAAAACATGTCAAAGACCGTGCTGATTAAGGAGAAAAAAAAAGGGTGTGGGGGGGGGGGAATCAAGAAAGGACTAGGAATCATCATCGTCATCAGTTTCCACTTCTGCCGTTAAGCGTTGTGATAAGCAGTTTGCGACCCATTGCTTAATGGGCAGCAATGGCGATTGTCATTCCATTTCGATGTAGAAGCTCTTTAATGTCATCAATCCATGTTGTCCTTGGACGGCCTCATGCTTTCACTTCAGACCCTATCATGTGTCGCTCCTGCATTGGTAGATTGGGAATACAGTGAGGGAAATGTTTGCAGAAAGGCTGAGAGTTAAATGTCTGAGAAGAAACACAATAAACAACGGTCTTGAAATCCCAAGTTCTAATTGTGGACGAAATGATTTTTTAACGCCGTCGGGTCTTGTTGGTCATAATTGCCATCGTCATGTAATTCTTATATCTTCTTATAAAGCACAATATCTCTTTCGTAATATTCTACCCCAGGTGACGTTACAGGACAGTCCAATATTTTGGAGGGCGGTGAGAATGGATTTTCCGGCTTTCTGATGCTTTTAAGGACCCCAAAACACCTAGACCTGGTCCTAACCTTAACCCACCTATGAGCTACGAGAGTGTGCAGCCTAGGTCCCACGACTGCATACGGCCTGGGTCCCACGACTGCATGCAGCCTATCTACAACCCACTCAAATATTAGACTGTCCCGTGACCTATGGATTTCCCCTGTTAGGGATGGGATATTAGGAAAGCACCATTATAACATTATGGTCTAAAAGGACGAAAAAGTGCCTACATTCCATAAGCAGAACGAATATCACTATTCGTCATCCCCTTGTAAGAAGCAATTTTTCGTTTCTCGAAGTCACGCCCTGACTCTTGCCAGGGGCTGCAATATAACACGACCATAAATATGGTCCAATGGCTGAACGCGGTTTCCGAGACCTCTCCACGGGTGATCCTCATCCACATGGTGTCATCGGGTGTCAACAACTGCGCACACAAGCCTGTCTTTTAATTGGCCATTACAAACATGCATCTTTCACGCAACAATTTGCATTTTATCTCTTTTTCTTCTTCTTCTTCTTCTTCTTCTTCTTCTTCTTCTTCTTCTTCTTCTTCTTCTTCTTCTTCTTCTTCTTCTCTACTTCTTCTTCTTCTTCTTCTTCTTCTTCTTCTTCTTCTTCTTCTTCTTCTTCTTCTTCTTCTTCTTCTTCTTCTTCTTCTTCTTCTTCTTTATTCTTCTTCCACTTCTTCTTCTTAGATTTCACCTGCTGTAAACTCTAGTGGAAAGCTCAGTTGTGTGCCCAAGTTTCGACCTTTTGCCCTTTAACAAGCATGTCGTAGGAAGCAACCAATTACAGACGTTTCCTTCTATGTCGGAGTGCATCTGCTTGAGAGCTAAAGAACCAACTGTCTGCACGCAAATAAGCCAGATCTGTAAAAAAGGAAGTGAACACAGCATTGAGTTCTGTAATAAGGCTAACGTCAAGAAGTGGGCTAGCAACAAGAACTATCTGCAGGAGTTTACAACAGGCGACCGCTAGGACGAAGAAGAAGGTTTCATGTGTCGATGTACGATCGTAGTTAGCCTGCTGGCTCGACAGTTTTGGGTCCGATTTTGAATTGAGGTGAGTTTTCATAAAATGATGCCAGTCGTCCTAAAATTAAATGGCAGGCAATGTCTAGTTAAGTAATGAAGTAAAGGCGTCCGGCTTAATGTTCACCACATCACCCATTGACTGTCATTTGATCTATAACAGTATTTGGCTAGTACTATATGCCTGATTCGCCAGCTGCAGTTTGAAAATCCTTGCTGGACTGATAGGCCAGGACCGGCTCCAGCTGAAGGGCCATGCTGCTGACGTCACCAAACCGGGCTAACGATCTGTTAACGCAGCCATTCTCAAACTGGGTGCCGCGAGCGTATGTCAGGGGTGCCGCGGAAATTATCAAGAATTTTTCCAAGAAGAAAAAGAAGAGGAAGCAGCAGCAACAGCAGCAGCAGTAGACGCAGTAGTAGTCTAGCCGCTACACTACGGTGAGTGAAAAGGGGAAGAAACTCTATAGAGGGAGAGATGCGGTTTGAGACCAGTATACTGTCAGCTTCTTAGACCTGGAAAATAACAAATGTTTCAGGCACTGACAGCGGCAGATGCTACCAGAGTTCCTATTCCCAGTCTAATTAGTTTGTTAGAGGCAGTTCCAACTTCACGGCCAATAGGTCTTCCAAATAACTGTCCCGTCCCCGTGCCAGCGAAAAACCACATAGCAACCCCCTAATGGACATGAAAATAGATATAGTATAGACACAGTCAGCAGTATACACACGCATTAAAAACATAAGGCAGCCGTCAGAAATGTTAAAGCAAAAAGTCTGCCACTAGAATTGCAATTAATCGTGGATGTCATTTACAACCTCCAGAGAAAAAGAGATAAAATTTATTTAGGGCATTATGTTAAATCTCCATGACCACAAGGCTCCAGCTTACGCCGGCTGGTAATCATTTTAGCCGTTACTTAAGTAAGTTTAGAGAAACTGACTGCCATTACTCCTATAGTAACCAATTATAGGGCGGTGTAGAGCAGTGTTCTTCAACCGGTAAACCGCAGCCCTCTGGTCTGCAGCAGCCCTCTGGTAGCTGGAGAAAAGTCCGAGTGGACAGAGGGAATTTCTAGGTAGGCCGCAGCCCTCTGGTAGGCTAGGGAAAAGTCCAGGTGGGCCGGTAAAAGTCAAGGTCGGTTCCCAAAAACTCTCTGCCTAATCACGTAAGAGGGTTTGGTAGGCACTTTTCCATTTCAACGATTGCTGTCTTTAGGATTTTACACCCCAAGAATGAGAATTCAACAAGTTAAAATTCCGCAGATTCCGTTTAACCGCAAACAACAATTATATTACGGCACCACGCAGTTATGTAACATGAAGTCCAGTCTGGACTGGGAATAAAAACAATAATTATCTATGACTACTGCAAAAGTTCGTACGCATCAGCTTTGTTTCTGCTTTTAATTAGCTTCCGGTAGGATGCGAAACAAATTCCTTGATTGTCCTTTCTGTTCTGTTTAAATATATATATATATATATATATATAAGAATTAAAAAATATAAAAACTTCAATACTGTTAGCTAGCTGAGGATGCCAACAGTCTCCCATTATATTTGTGGTCTGGTTTATTTGCGCCACTTTTGTGGCTAAGGTTATGGTATGTGCGCCAGCTCTCCGGCCTTATGTCCCTGTCCTCAAATTCAGACCGCTCCTTCCTTTCCTTCATGCCAGTGTGTTTCTCCTGGCCTTATCGTTCTGGTGTTTTCTTCGTAGATCATACCCTGATATTTGGTGGTCTGCCGGTGTAAAATGTGGAACATTGGTGCAGAGCAATGGGCCTTGAGCCTGTGGATTTAGCACTTCATTACTAGGGAAGTCTCTGTTTTCTCCTCCTGGCAATTGCCGAAGATCTAACCAGCCTCTACTTTAAAATCGCTGATTGGATGTCAACAAAACACGTCAAAATCCAGATACCCTGTTCAGCTGAGCTAGCGGGAAGCGAAAAGGGTAAAAAGGAGGGAGACGAGAAGAGAAATGTGATTAGGACAAGTACATAGTTCCCCGCTGAACTTCAAGAAATAATATTTAAAGGAAAGACAAGGATTGTTCTCGTACAGGGGCCATGGCATACTCTCAGGGACCCAGACAGCAAATATGCGTATGGTGAGTTAAACAACGACAACGAAAACCACACAGGCAGACCACTTGCACAGATTAGTCTTCATCATACAAAGGGAATATAATTGTCACATTCAACAGACGTTTACTGTCTGCATACAAAACTATCGCCCCTTGCAGATAACAAAATTTAAACGATGTACGTGTTTGGACAGACCATGTGCTAATCATTCTAGCTAGCAAAGAGAGAGTTCGCCTTCACTTGAGAGCAACCTACAGTCAGAATCTTTGTCCACGGATGTACATGTTATTCTAGATCGAACAAAATGTTATCTACAGAAGGTACTGCCAAAACACGAAACCTAGCTACAAATCTCTCGGGTGTCTGCTGTTGCACACACACAAAAAAGTCAAGTTTCGTCAAGTGCGGAGTCTTTTATCTCGACTCGGTGGGCACTTCCGGAGTGTTACCATCAGCAAACTGCCATCTTCAGTCTGCAAGTGCAACCAAACCAAATCATAACAAGCCAACAACCTCCTACACTGACCTGTTATACAGCATTTAAAGAAGTTATAATTAGAGTTGTGGGAAACATACAATAGACCCACTGCTTCCTAGCAAGTATGCTGTAAAGGGCATTAATTATGCGCGTTCACTTTAGCAAGTATGCTGTAAAGTGCATTAATTATGCGTGTTCACTTTAGCAAGTATGCTGTAAAGGGCATTAATTATGCGTGTTTACTTTAGCATGTATGTTGTAAAGGGTATTAATTATGCGTGTTCACTTTAGCAAGTATGCTGTAAAGGGCATCCATGGACGGTCGGCCCCCTGATACCACTGTCGAAACCAACGCAAGGCGCATGCCCGCAGCTGGTATCGAACCCGGCACCCCGCCATTTCGAAGCGTTCGCATCGACTAAGCCACAGAGCTGACCCCTTACACTGACATAAAGTAAAAAAAAAAAAAAACCAGAAGAAGAGTTCACTTACACTGACAGAGAGTTAAAGAAGAAGAAGAAGAATAAAAAGAAGAAGAAGAAGAAGAAGAAGAAGAAGAAGAAGAAGAGAAGAAGAAGAAGAAGAAGAAGAGAGAAGAAGAAGAAGAAGAAGAAGAAGAAGAAGAAGAAGAAAGAAGAAGAAGAAGAAAAAGAAGAAGAAGAAGAAAAGAAGAAGAAGAAGAAGAAGAAAGAAGAAGAAGAAGAAGAAGAAGAAGAAGAAGAAGAAGAAGAAGAAGAAGAAGAAGAAGAAGAAGAAAAGAAGAAGAAGAACTAACTTATACTGACATAGAGTAAAAGAAGAAGAAGAAGAAGAAGAAGAAGAAGAAGAAGAAGAAGAAGAAGAAGAAGAAGAAGAAGAAGAAGAAGAAGAAAGAAGAAGAAGAAGAAGAAGAAGAAGAAGAAGAAGAAGAAGAAGAAGAAGAAGAAGAACTAACTTATACTGACATAGAGTAAAAGAAGAAGAAGAAGAAGAAGAAGAAAAACAACAACAACAATGTGAGCAAGAATAATCACAACCAAATAGAAGAACATTGTGACCCCGCAACGTTCTCTATCTTCAGTATCCAAATACATCTTGTTTGCTTGTCCAGACATTCAATAGCCTTGTTTGGCTCTACAAGTCTGGCCCACTGCAATAGAAGAATACAGAACAAACAGCGACCAGTCACGGACTGCCAGTCAACTGTGCATGTTTTCTCTTCCAATGGATTTTGTTGCTGAATGCAGGAAGTGACGTTCCTAACAAACGCTCAGTTGCTAAGCAATTATACTATATTTAGCAATACCCAACATTCCATGGAAGCGATTGATAGGAGCTACATCTATCCCTAACTTCATTACAACACGCACACGGTCGTAAAATCTTCAGCTTGTTGAATGATTCCGCCCCCTCCCCAAACCTCTCATACATGTAGAGAGGTAACTGGCACGGTGCAACAAAGAAAACAGTGAATGTTTGGGAGATGGGACGAAAGGGTGAAAAAAGTGGGGAGAAAAAAAAAGGGGGGGGGGAGGGGGGCTTCAGCACCAACAATAGTTGTATGTGGTTTCGGGGAGAGGGAGCTCAATTTTTGTTATACTGAGAAATGGCTGATTATTATTATTGTTATTACGCATTAAGCAAGGCTCAAGCCTTTGAAGGCTCACCCCGTCCTCGTACAACTATTAGGACTCAGTAGGTTTACGCCTTGTTTAAACATGCAATATTTAAATTTAAAAAAAAAACAAATATTATTGCTGTTGTTGCTTTTATTATCTGGTGAATAGCAATTTGTAAAAAGAAATGAATAAGGGGTGAGGCAGCTTCCTGAAAGAGCCTTTAGATTCGAATGCATATAAGAGACAGAAGCAATGAAATAGGCAGCACAAGCACTTCAACAGAACAAGATATAAAGACTTTTTTTTTTTTTTGACACGCAGTCCATAACAGTAGTCCCCAACCATTTTTCAGGTGGCCCCTTTCTCTTGAGTAAGACTTCCGTGCTCCCCTTGAGTATATTTAAAAACACCAACGCCACCCTCTCTCCTCTCTCTCTCTCTCTTCTCTCTCTCTCTCTCTCTCTCTCTCTCTCTCTCTCTCTCTCTCTCTCTCCCACTCTCCCCATTAATATTACAACACAAAGAAAACATTGGCTTGAGGTAGGTTGGGGGTAGCGCTCAAAAGTGACCTAAGTTACCTTGACCCCCAAAATATTTACGTTTAAGCTGATACAGTCCGGGTTTTTTTTTTTTTCTTTTTGTACGCAACAGTACGCCGTACCTGCACCGTTGTTCAAGTATCACTTTTCAGCGCTATACAATACTACGAGATGCAGTCACTTGCTGCGATACCTGATTCATCTCCAAAAGTTGCGGAAATTGTGGCAGAGATTGTCACTCTCGCATTTTTATGATGTACTAGCACTTTTTTTAAAGACACTTTTAAGTGATTACTGGCACATTTTTTTAGCTAGTGGGGGGGGGGGGGGGCCTGGGTTGGATGGTAAAAAGACCTGGTAAAAGTAATTTAAGAAGGGGCAAGCTTGTCGTTTATCCGCTCCTGGAAAGCTACCAGAACGGTTTGATACCCTGATATCAGAAGATCTCAATCTGATGACCGACCAACAGAACCTGAAGGTTTAACTCCGTGAGACTAAAGAATCTCTGAGCTGATGGTAGACCAGCAGGGCCTAAGGGTTTGACTCCGTGAGACTAAAGAATCTCTAAGCTGATGCTAGACCAACAGAACCTGAAGGTTTGACTCTGCCAGTTAAAAGACTCTCTAAGCTGATGGTAGACCAACAGAACCTGAAGGTTTGACTCTGCCAGTTAAAAGACTCTCTAAGCTGATGGAAGACCAACAGAACCTGAAGGTTTGACTCTGTCAGTTAAAAGACTCTCTAAGCTGATGGTAGACCAACAGAACCTGAAGGTTTGACTCTGCCAGTTAAAAGAATCTCTAAGCTGATGGTAGGTCAACAGAACCTGAAGGTTTGACTCTGCCAGTTAAAAGAATCTCTAAGCTGATGGTAGACCAACAGAACCTGAAGGTTTGACTCTGCCAGTTAAAAGAATCTCTAAGCTGATGGTAGACCAACAGACCCTAAAGGTTTGACTCTGCCAGTTAAAAGAATCTGTAAGCTGATGGTAGACCAACAGAACCTGAAGGTTTGACTCCGTGAGACTAAAGAATCTCTGAGCTGATAGTAGACCAACAGGGCATGAAGGTTTGACTCCGTGAGACTAAAGAATCTCTGAGCTGATGGTAGACCAACAGAACCTGAAGGTTTGACTCCGTGAGACTAAAGAAACTCTAAGCTGATGGTAGACCAGCAGAACCTAAAGGTTTGACTTTGTGAGACTAAAGAATCTCTGAGCTGATGGTAGACCAACAGAACCTGAAGGTTTGACTTCGTGAAACTAAAGAATCTCTGAGCTGATGGTAGACCAACAGAACCTAAAGGTTTGACTCTGCCAGTTAAAAGAATCTCTGACCAACAGAACCTGAAGGTTTGACTTCGTGAGACTAAAGAAACTCTGAGCTGATGGTACACCAGCAGAACCTAAAGGTTTGACTCTGCCTGTTAAAAGAATCTCTGAGCTGATGGTAGACCAACAAAACCTGAAGGTTTGACTTCGTGAGACTAATGAAACTCTGAGATGGTGGCAGAGCAACAGGACAAGTCCTGATACCCCGTTCAACCGTCGAAGATGTTATAAGTAGGGCACCCATAAAGGAGACAACAGACGTGTGTAACGTGCAGTCCTGGGTGAGTAGGGACGCTGTAAGTACGACTGGAAAAGTCAGATGCAGAGGTTCTGGAAAGACAGAGAATGAAAAGAGTAATCACTTGAATAAACTCTTCTTTTTTTCCCCTCAGTTTTGTTCAAAGAAACAATTGAAATATTTTGGCCACACTCTCTAAAAACCACACAAGAGGGACAGGTCGATGGCAAGAAAACAAAAATAGAGAAAAACATCAAGAGATAGATAAACAGCAGTCTGAGAGTGTACAACCAAGACAAGAGACAGTGCATGCTGGAGATCCATTGCAGTTAACCTTCACTGTGGAGACGGCAACGGATTCACTGAAGTGTGACTGTGCAAGAAGAAGTGGAGAAATCCATATCACATGTAGAAACCAAAGAAACGCGTGGTGAGTTCATTGACATTGAAACAGTGCAGGGTTTAAAAAAAATGGATTCTCTCATTTAATGCATCACGAATAACCCGCATAAGCTTTATTAATGTGCCGGGATATGCGGGTATTCAATGCAATTAGTGTCCAGATTATCTGGCAGACGAGGCTGTTACCATGCAACATGCGTATTGCGAAGAAGATCGCGACAACAGGCAGAGCTCAGTTATCCTCGTCCAGGTTGGTAGACACTGAGCTGCAATATGGGACAGTCAGACATGAACATTTCACCAAAGGAACCCAAGGGATTATAATCAACACAGAACGGGTTTGATCAGCTGTTATACCCTTGTGGAGATACTGGGGAGGAGATCGGGGCACCTATAAATCTGTCCGGAGTAGTGTGGTGATAGTCCGCACTAATCACTGAAAGAGTAAAATTAAAATCTAGTTAGAAAATAAATAGTTAATTAAAATTGACTTGTTTACAGTACTTAGACACAAGCGGACAAAGAACCTACACCAAGTAGGTTCACATTAATTGATACTGTAAATTGATCAATTTTTGTTTAAGTGATGGATTTTAACAGAGCAGGCGGGTAGCGATGTCCACAATAAAAGCAACACGATTGTTTTGACAAGTACTGATTGGCTGTCATTGAGTTGAAAGAGTGATATTAGTGGATTCTAATATCGTTATCACCATCATCATGTGTTCTGTCGATAAAGGTAAGCCGTACTTAAATTACGTTGGCGCGACATACATTCACACTGCAGTCGACACACTAAGAGAGTTGCCAGCAGGTGCCACAGGGGTGGAAATTCAGCAATTAATTCAAGATAATGCTCGCTCAGAGGATTTGATCATTTACACAGACGGTTTAGTGTCAAGAGGCAAAAGAAGTGCTTGGGGCTTTTCAGCAAAAGTTAATGGTCGACGATTGGTGCAGGAGAGCCTAGCATATGATACCACAACATCCAGCTTAAGAATGGAGGTGGAGGCGGTCACTGCAGCTTTCCGCTGACTAGAGAACACGACACACACACACATCGTGATTGTAACTAGGGCTGTACCCGGCGTCTGGTTTCGTGAGCTCGCGGGGAGCTGGGCGACTTGTAAGGACGGCATTGTTTTCTTCGTCGGCGTTATTTTTGCTTTTGATGTTTCGCCTTGCGGGTTTTCATTTTGACTCTCTGTATTTGTCGTATTTTCTTGTTTAGTACAGCTGAAAATACCTCCAGTGAGACAAAAAGCTGGCCTAATGCTGACAACATGGAACGAAGGTTTTTCATAGAGGTGTGTCAGCACACGAACTAATACGTGCTGCAGGAGATCGCAGATTGTGGCGAGGCATAATCGCCCATGCCAGCCGGCAAAGCACATGATGATGATGATTCACTATTCGTATTCGTATTCGTATTCGGCCGAATAGTTGGTGGAGCTATTCGTATTCGGCCGAATAGTGAAAATCACTATTCGGTACAGCCCTAATTGTAACTGATTCAGAAAGCATGCTGAGGAAGATCAGAACAGGTATGCTTCGTGCAGAGTGGCATGCTTCGCTGCGGAGGACACGAGTGAGGAGTATTCTCTGAATTTTTTTTCACCGGGTCACGCCGGTGTGTTGGGAACTGAACAGGCGGACAGACTGGCTGGCTCTGCACAACTTGGTGGAATACTGCTACATGATAGGGCAGACGTGGTTAGTGCCTTGTGGGAGAGCGTGTACAATTCGGAAGAGCAGATGGATCACCACAATCTGGTGAGATTGATGCAGTTGGGGGTGACGAGAGGTTCTGGCAGAAGTTCGAAGCTCAGAGGAAAGGCAAGACAGACGTTTAATCAGAAAGCTACTGGCACCATTAGTATTGGAACTCTTCACTGGCTGCTGAAGATGGGGACGGAGCGCTTATGGAAATGCCCCAAGTGCTGTGATGTCGGTTCTTGAATCAAATCAAATCAAATCAAATCGACACACTATGTTGCGACACATAGTTTTCAAAGCTCGGTACGAAGTAATAATTTGTATATTACTTTCAAGGGCGACCAAAGGTTTCATTATTCGTGATTTAAAACTAGCTGCATTTTGAAAGCGAATTATTGAACATATTGTTCGCGTAAACAATATGGACGAATATTTAATAAATTTCAAATGTAATAATTATCAAGTTATGCTTAGACACCCAAATGTCTCTTCCAGCAGAACAGCAGATGATTAATAGTATTATCGTCCCTACTCTGCTATCAGTGCCAGACATGGACAACAAATGCAATATAGCAGAGATAACCACCTGTGAAATGCGCTGTCTCCGCAAAGTCATTAACAACACAAGAAGAGACAGGGTTACGAATACCAGCCTTATAGAGAACGTTGGAATAAAACCGTCTTCATTATATTGGTTGACAAAGAATGAATTTTTTCGGCCATCTAGTGAGAATGCGATCGGGCCAAACTGCAAATTATGCACGGGCGCGTGTTTTTGTTTGTGTGTTTTACAGCAGAACATCCAGAAGGAAGGATAGGGAAAGACGAAGAAAGAGAAAATAACTGCTGAAGCAAAACCTTAAAAAAAAAACCGAACAGATCCATCACCCAAGCCATATGAAAAGCACAAGACAAATACAGAAAAACACGACACTGGGCTACAACCTGGGTATCAGTTTAGAGAGACGACAAAAGAAGAAAGAAGATGAAGAATTACGAGTATTTGTTCTGTGTATTTTGGATAACATCTTTTGTAAACAACATAGATTGGTGGGTGACATCACGGTTATCATGATGTTTATTTTGTGGCTTAGGCGTTGCGAACGTGCTTCGTAATGCCGGGGTGCCGAGTTCGATCCCAGCAGCGGGCCTTGCGCCTTGTGTTGGTTTCGACATTGGTATCGAGAAACAGACCGTCCAGAAAGCAATGGCAAACTCCTGGAGGTAAATTTGCGTAAAAAAACCACCACAGCCAAAATATGCTGGGGTTGATTATGAAATGTCCTATAAACGATACACAAATAACTTTTAACTCTCTCCTTAAGAAGCGAAGCCATTGATTTCTGGGCCATAGGTCTCGAATGGAGCAAATTATTTAACCTCTGTTTCCAATAAATAATATGAAAATGTACATAGTATCTTGTTAATATATTTAGTTATTCTGTTCAACTTAGATAACAGCTTCTAGTTTAGTTTGTAGTTTAGAGGGGTGAAGGGCTCCTGCCAAAATGTTTCAGTAGTCACCGGCCACGGAAAGATACCTGATCAAATGCAGCAACTTTTGCTTTTGATGTATATGACGGGCTCCATAATAGACAGGAGACGGTTGTGGCAGCACTTGATCTTTAGGATGTAACAATAGAGTATTTTGGCTTGTGAACTGGATAGCAGCTATCCTGCATTCACGTATGGTTGCCCTCCGCCTGGGTACATGGACCTCAAGAACCATGTAATACCACCCCGGGAGAACCCCAGCGTTCTACAATGTCACCGTTATTTTTCCATGTATACAAGCAAGATTACAGAACAAGTGGTGCCAGAAACGGACTCACTGAACGTTAAACTGATCCAACTAACTTCTTCTTCGCGTTCACCAGCTGTAGACTCTATCAGAAGGTTCTGGTTGCTCGTCCACTACTGAACTGCAGACGACAAGATGCATGAGTATGAAATGCAGTCATTCGATGCGGAACCTAGCGCATCTCTTAAAGTTGCGGAAATTATGGCTAAGATTGTCACTCTCACAAGTATTCAGGAAAACAAAAAATGTTGCATGTGACTATTTTATTCCATTTGTCGGACAAGACAACAGAGTTTGTGCTGTGTTTATTACTCTGTTGATAAAGACTTTGGTCGAAACGTTCGGTTGCGCTTGTGTGCGTCTTTTCAATTCCCTTCTTTGGGATTTCTGGTCATATTTTGTCTTAAAGTTAGCAATTATTAAAAAAAAAAAAAACAGCTTACTAAACGGAGACTGTAAACATAATGCATTCCCTGCTGGAGCCACACTTGTGTTCATGTTAACAGTGTGTTTGTGTACGATTTCATATTAGCGATGTTTTACTATATTACTGTGTGTTGCAATAACAACAGTTGCCACAACAGCCGCTATCATACCACTAGCATCACCATGGTCACCATCATCCTCATCAACGCCAAGACCGCTACTACCACTGTCACTGTCACCACCACCCCTGTCACAAGTACAACCACCACAACCACCACCACCGTTACAGCTAACCCCACAACGACCACCACCATCCCTATCACAACCACCACCACCGTTACAGCTAACCCCACAACGACCACCACCATCCCTATCACAACCACCACCACTGTTACAGCTAACCCCACAACGACCACCACCATCCCTATCACAACCACCACCACCATCCCTATCACAACCACCACCACCGTTACAGCTAACCCCACAACGACCACCACCATCCCTATCACAACCACCACCACCATCCCTATCACAACCACCACCACCGTTACAGCTAACTCCACAACGACCACCACCATCCCTATCACAACCACCACCACCGTTACAGCTAACCCCACAATGACCACCACCATCCTTATCACAACCACCACCACTGTTACAGCTAACCCCACAACGACCACCACCATCCCTATCACAACCACCACCACCGTTACAGCTAACCCCACAATGACCACCACCATCCCTATCACAACCACCACCACTGTTACAGCTAACCCCACAACGACCACCACCATCCCTATCACAACCACCACCACCATCCCTATCACAGCCACCACCGCTGTCTTTACCACCGTCACTTTCTCCACCACCACCGCCACTGTCGATACCAACACAACCGTCACACCCCCACCATCGTCACCAAAAACAACCGCCACCATCACCGTCACCACTATATACCATGAGCATTACTACTGCAAGGCTACAAGTACATGATTGATCAATTGCAAGTACATCAAACGGCGTGTTCTTCAGATGTGAGATTATAATATGTAATCGCAAGCATCAAATTACACCAGTTTTAATCCCTTATTAATCCTGAGATGTGTATCTGTAAAAGAAACTAGTCTGCACACGGCGTGGCGACACCTGTGACTGTGAACTGGTGATCGTTAACCCAGACAAAACCGGATAATCTATGGTTGCACACTTTGTTATTATTGTACATTGTCGCCGAATTTTTACTATTACTGCTACTGATATTATTGTTGTTGCTAAAAAAAACAGCATCTACTACAGCTGTTGCTAACAACAGCAGCCACTACTAATGCTGCTGTTGCTAAAAAACCCAGTAGCCACTACTACTGGTGCTGTGGCTAAAACACCACTAACCACTACTACTGCTGCTAATGCTAAAACAACAGCAGCCACTAGTACTGCTGCTAATGCTAAAACAACAGCAGCCACTAGTACTGCTGCTAATGCTAAAACAACAGCAGCCACTAGTACTGCTGCTAATGCTAAAACAACAGCAGCCACAACTACTGCTGCTAATGCTAAAACAACAGCAGCCACTAGTACTGCTGCTGTTGCTAAAAAAACAGCAGCCACTACTACTATTGCTGCGGTTGCTGCTAAAACACCAGCAGCAACTACTACTGGTGCTGTAGCTAAAACACCAGCATCCACTACTACTGCTGCTGTTGCTAAAACAGCAGCAGCAACTAATACTATTGCTGCGGCTGTTTTGGTTGTTTGTCCACCTCCAGACTTTGGGCCTGTTACAGAACCCGTCTTTTTTAGTCCAATCCCCTCTACAGATATGGCTGTTATGTATGCAGACTGTTGGTTTCTTGCCTGTCGGACAGAAGGATGTCCCCTGTTAGTCAACTTTGACAACATGCTCTTTGGGGAGGCAGTTGGTCTATTATGTTTTCCTCACAACAGGGCTGCTGAAATCAACACTGAGAGCGTTCAGATAAGAACTGTGAGGCTTTAACATATACGGCGGGTGAGATGCGGTAGCTCCCTCCCTATTTCGTTAGGGTTACCATATTGGCGTTTTTGATGCCAGATTCCACAAATTTGGCATATTTGAAATTTAACTGGCATTAGATAATGACTGGCATATTTTGGAATATTTGGGTTTTTCCTGGCTTTTCTTATCAAAATGTGCTCACATTTTCTTCATGGTACCTCCGTTAGAAACACGCAGATTTACTAAAAGCAGTGTAGACCTACAGTTAACATCTTTATTTCAGTTTGACTTTGTTGTGATGTCCTGGTACGGACTAACGGAGATTTGCGCCATTTCTTATTGTATTTATTGTATTCTCTTAAACGGATCGTGACTTCGATAAACCAAGGCCCTCTTTAATTTATGTTGTTCTAGAAGAATAAATGCGGGATATAAAACTAAAACCCATCATTATTACCAAGTGATTTAGACTGTTCAGAAACTATTTGAACAGAACATAGAGAGGATGGGACCTAGCTACCTGTGAAATTTGTAAAGAAAGAATCTTAATCGGTCACTAGGCTGGGTTTTTATGTGGAACAGGAGCATTATAGATGAGCCAGTTTTTGCGTCCCAGGACACTTCACACTCCTGAGGATACCCATTTTCTAGGCTTTTAATGCAAGTGGTAAAATGTTACGGCATTTTCTTGTATACGAATGCGAAAAAATAAAGGTCCCTTGTCCAGCCAGACAATTCTTACTGTCCTGATACACCGCGAGGCTATTCCAGGATTAAAGAAGATATTGTCTGGTGAAGAAGAAGAAGTGCTGACAGAGACGGACATCTGTCCAAAAATGAAGAAGAAGAAGTCTTAAAATAGATCAGAAGAAGAAAGAAGTATAACCCACTGAGTCCTAATTGAAGAAGAATATAAGAAGAAGAAGAAGAAGAAGAAAGGCAAGAAAAGAACTTAATTATGGGTCCCAGAAGAAGAAGAAGTAGGGAAGAATTACTCCGTAGCTACCAGCAATGAGGTCGCGTTTTTGTTTCGTTGCTGGCTCGGAATTAACTAAGGGTTTAGTTCCGATGGTGGGGGACCTCTGCGTCGGTTTAAGTTCTGAAATCAGACTAAATTCCTAAAGAATACGAACAATCAAAACTTTCCGCCGGAGCTTACAACCGACGACCCGATGATAAGAACAAAGAGTACAAGTGGAACTCCCCACCTCTGATCGGATTCGCAAGCGCATTTGCCACCGTGTCACCGAGACTTTAATTGATAAATAATCCAGTTAGAAGACCGGGTTAACGCGAACTTGCTAATGAGGAGTAAAGTAAAAAGTTATGATCCTTTTTCATGCCTTTTGCCTCACCGGGAATATGGGAAGTGTACCCAAATTTGTAAAGACCAATCGACACTAGGTGGGTAATGTGGTCAGCATTACAGCGGCCGTTTATAATTCCCAGGACATACATCCTGGTACCCATTTTAGGCAGCAGTGGTAAAAGGTAGGTTAAACGAAGCAAACATAAAGGTCCGTTCCAGAGACATCTTACTGTCCTGACACAGCGAAGCATTCAAGGATTAAAGAAGAAGAAGAAGAAGAAGAAGAAGAAGAAGAAGAAGAAGAAGAAGAAGAAGAAGAAGAAGAACTTCATAGCTACAGCAAAGATCAAGTCGGTTTTTGTTTCGTTGCTGGCTCGGAATTATTTTTAGTTTCGATGGTGGGCGACCTCTGACTGTTGACCTCTGACTTCTCCAGGAGGCTACGCTCAAATGTCTTCACCGATTACTTTGAAAATGTTCACACAATGCTGCATTTGAATACGTGCGTTTTTGAATATATATATATATATTAAAGAGTGTTGCACATGGCATGAACTACATAGCTACAACGACGATCACATCGGCATCTTAGTTTTGTTTTTTGAAGATCCGATTTATTTTTCTTCTTTGCAGCATTTACGACGCAAGTTGTTATTTGCGCTGTTAGGCGAACTTTGACTGTTATCGCCAGAAATCTGCATGAAGCCGATTGTTATGGTATCGAAGATTTGTTGACAGAGTGTATGGAAATGTTAAGATGTGGGCATTTCTTCGGTGAGGGAGAGAGCAGTAGTTGGTGCATTTTGGAGGAGGAAAAAAAAGGGTGGGGGTGGAGAAGGGATTTGATGACATAAACTGTTAACAGAGAGAGGTTTCATTTCATTTTAGTCTTGGTGGACACGGATACCAAGGTCAATAAAAAATCGTCAGGTTATGAATTTCAAATCCTTAAGAGAGGAAGAGAGAAGTAGTCGGTGGATTCGATTAGTTAAGAAGGGGGGGGGGGTGATGACAATCGGTTAACTGAGAGAGTTTAAACAGATTTTTAATTAGGCTTAAAACATAATCTTTAAGTTATTATTTTTCAATTATTTATATTTTAAATAATGCTTCCTCGGCTATTCTCGTGTTTGTTTGTTTGTTTGTTTGTTTTTCATTTAGAAATACTTTCAGCTGTAAAAAAAAAAAAAACTTTAGCATATCGTACATTAAAAAAACTTATCTTTTTAAGTCCTAATAACACATTGTAAACAACCACTTCTATTAAGACACTTATATGCTGCGTTTTATAGAGTCGGCAAATTAGACTATCTGAATATCAGCGCAGACAACGATTGTGATGTTACCTCCAGACTGAGCCACAGCAAAGCGTGGCCGGTACTGATAATATATATATATACATACATATATATATATATATATATATATATATATATATATATATATATATATATATATATATAGTCTGAGATTAGATGGTGTACTTTAGAGCGGTAGGAGACTTAGGGCCTGGATCGACCCGGAAGTATCTTTTGATAAACATTGTTCTCAGTGTGGATTCGAACATGAGACCTCAGGCCGATCGTCGAGCATCTAAACACTACGTGACCCTTTCTTCCATGTAGCAACATAATTCGCCTAAATGACTAGTTACGTAAACAGGTGATGTTACAAAAATAATTACCTATTTTCAGGTTCTGTGGAAGGACTGGCAGCTGTCGAAGACTGAACGTTGAGGCGACACAGCTGGTGTCGCTAGGAACTAGCTAAGTCTATCTTTCCGCGCGCGGCAAATGTCAGTCATCCTTGGGTGTGAGTGGAAAATGTTTTAGCGACAGACATTTGGGGCCCGCAGAGCCTGACTGCTGGCGTAATCATGGCGTTCGGGACAAGGGCGCGCGAGGGGACTGTAACTGTTGGCGCTAGCTCGAAATCTCATCATTAGTATCGTCGTCGACACCATCATTATTATCAACATCGTCATCAGCATCAGCAGCAGTACCGTCGTCATCATTATCACTATCGGGAGCTGCGTGGTGCCCGTCTCGAGTGTCAGAGTTTCCGAGTTCAGTTCCCGGAAAGGGCTTGGATTTTTTCACGTGGACTTGGACTTCTAGTAATTCCCCCTGGTTTCTGGGTAGTGAAATCGGACGCCCGTGTGCATTGTTGCGTACGTAAAAAAAAAATCCCTCAGCAGCTGGAAATAGAAAAGAGTAGCCTAGCGGCGCTGCCGGATCTACCCAAAGGATTTCAGGATCTTTGCCAGTGCTACAGAGCCTGTTCACTGTGCTGAGTTCCTTCTGACTCAGACTTGAGTTAGAAGAAGAACGAAGCACTTATGGTTACTACCCGTGTGCCATGATGATGATCCGTTGTTCAAACCTTCAACATTATCACCATGGCGGCTACCATCGTCATAATAAAGAGGATGAGGAAGCCGATGATGAAGAGATAGATAATGACAACGACGATGACGAAAACGATGACGAAGACATTGATGATGACGAAGACAACGCTAAAAAGAAATGTAAATACGCAGAACAAAAAGAATATCTTATTTCCCGGTAAAAAAAAAAAGCAAACATGAAATCATAAAAGAAACAAAATTAAAAATTGGAATAATGTGGCCACATTCGAGCACATGTCACACAGGCAAACATTGCAATGTCGGAGGCAGGCAAAAAGACAAATGGAAAGACAGCAACAAGTGATTAATAAATGAAAGTCTTGTCAGAATTTACGCTCAAAACAAATAGACTGACTGTGCTGTAAAACTATATTGAATTAGCAAAAGATGTCATTTATTTTTCCAATGTATTCTTGTAGTTCACTTGGTATGTTAAATTATTCCATAAATAATATTTCAGCTAGTTTTTCACGTTTAACTATTCGGGCTATTACTTTTTAGTTGACATCATTAGTTCAATTGTTCCTGGTATTATTTATTAGTCTGTGTGGTATTTTAAATTGCTCGTGACATAATTTATTAGTTCGTGACGCATGTTTCAAATTTGCTGGCATACTATATTAATTAGTTCATGGAGGATTGTCCCTGTTATAATTTTTTTTTTTTTTCAAACTAGTCTGACTAAGGCGGAATGTTTAATTTTTCCGGATATAATTTATTTACTTATGCAATTCATGTCGTATGTTTAATTGCTCAGATCATTGATTGGCACCTTTCTGTCTTTCCAGAAGATAGTGTTATATTGCGCAAAAAGAAGTCATGGGACTAAAAGCCTATGGCAAAAACGGCCAGGGATAAAGTTCGTCCTTTCCATAGCACAAAGCCTGGACTGTATTGTAGAGACCATATGTTACCCATGCATCATGATCCCTCTCTCTACCTGCCTTGTTTACTCCAAAGGAAAGGTAAAACCAGTATGTTTGGAACAAAGCAGACTACAAAAGCTGCCGAATCAGAAGACTTGTGCTCTATTGTCTGCCTCTCAGAGCCTTCCTCCTAGATCAGCTGCCAGCCAAGGCTAAGGGTCTGGTCTGCCCTGCCACAACATACAGTTTTTCAAGTTGCATTTCCTCATCCTAGGATAAGGCGGATATCCTCCCCAATGCTCTCCTCCGCCCGAAGCCGTTGGCAAAATATGGGATGTCAGGTTCTGCATATGTCGCCCAACATTCAGCGTAACGGAAGACAGGTGGTGCCGTCCACTGTTATACGTGCTGCATAGTCTCGAGAATGGTGTCCGCCTCAAGTGCTAGAGTTTCCATATTTAATCCTTGGTAAGGGCTAGGATTATTGTACCTGGACTTGGACATCTAGTAATTGCCCTGGTCTCTGGGTAGTGTGATCGGACGCCCGTGTGCATTGTTGCGCACGTAAAAAATCCCCTGGCAGTTGCCCGTGCAAAATTTGGAGTTGAAAATCTACCCAAAGTATTTCAGGACCATCGCCGGTGCTTCAGAGCCTGTTTACTGTGCTGAGCTTTTTCGGAATCAGACTTGAGGTGAAAGAATAACGGAGCACTTATGGGTTACTACCCGTGTGTTGTGATGTTGATCCGTTGTTCAAAACCTCAAAACCTCAAACCTCAGTCATGTGTGACCAAATAATCACATCCCCCGAGCAAGCATTATCCCATTGTCCTGAAATAATTGATAAAATGTGTTAATTCCACCTCCACCACTACCCCCACCCCCTTTTTTTTCCCGCTTCCCCTCCCCTCCCCCCCCCCCCCCCCAACAGTTGAGTTTCCTATCTTCACCTCCACTCCATGCCCTCTCGTGGTGTAGAGAAGTAGGTCAGCGCATGGATTAAGATCTAGCCACCAAGCGGATGTCTGGCTGGACACAAGACCGTAGTTGGCAGTCACCGCTTGTCTTCGTGTCCACAGTTAGCGGACTTACCCTCAGATTATTGGTTAATGCCTGCGAAATGAGGTTTTTCTCATTCTTCCTCCCCTCCTTATCTTCATTCTTCTTCTTCTTCCTGGCATTTCGTCTTCATCTATTGCTGCTGCTATTTCTACGTTTTCTTCTTACTCATTAGTCGTCATGTTCCTCTTCTTCTTTTCCTCTTCCTCCTGTGCCTCCTCCTTCTTCTTCTTCTTCTTCTTCTTCTTCTTCTTCTTCTTCTTCTTCTTCTTCTTCTTCTTCTTCTTCTTTTCACGCTCCTTCTTCTTCTTCTTCTTCTTCTTCTTCTTTTTTCTTCTTCTTCTTCTTCTTCTTCTTCTTCTTCTTCTTCTTCTTTTTCTTTTTCTTGTTCTTGTTTTTGTTTTTCTTCTACTACTACTTCTACTACTACTACTACTACTACTACTACTACTACTACTACTACTACTACTACTACTACTACTACTACTACTACTACTACTACTACTACTACTACTACTACTACTATTATTATTACTACTACTACTTCTACTAATACTACTTCTGCTGTTGCTCCGGCTGCTGCTTCTGCTACTACTACTACTACTACTACTATTTCTTCTTCTTTTATTTTCGTTTTATTATTAGTATAATTATTTTTATTAATATTTTAATATTATTATAAGTATTATTAGTATTACTATTATTATAATTATTCGTTCTTTCTTTGTTTTAATAGTCACGCTTACAAATTCATTTTTCTATACATCTAATCTACCATTAACAACATCGCATCAAGCTCGACGGCAAACAACAACGGCCAACATGACACCACACAGACGAGGGGAACGGGATCAACAAACACAACAGACGCACTGATTTATCCAGCAGCTCTCTCATCCGTTGTCAGTTTAACAAAGGCATCATCATTTTCATCAAATGTCTTGTTGGTTTTCGTTGCTGTCTTGTTGGTTGGCGTTTCTGACATGCCTCTCCATAATCTTCAATCCGTAGCTGCGTGTATCAATCAGTTCGTATACTGACACAAATAGCTGTCAAGAATTTTATTAATTCCCACACAAGCAAGGTTTCTCGAGAGTTACTTCTACCATGCGAGACAGTTAGCACAAAATCCCGGCTCCCAAACAAGAAACCTCACACAGTTACAGCTTGCACACTAGGCAGCTCCAGCACAATCACTGATCCTAAACAAGACACCCAACACAGTTACAGCTTGCACACGAGGCAGCTCGAGCACAATCACTGATCCTAAACAGGACACCCCACACAATTACAGCTCACACACAAGGTAGCTCGCGCACAATCACTGCTCCCAAACAAGACACCCCACACAATTACAGCTCACACACAAGGCGGCCCGCACACAATCACTGCTCCCAAACAAGACACCCCACACTACAGCTCTCACACAAGGCAGCTCGCGCACAATCACTGCTCCCAAACGAGACACCCCACACAATTACAGCTCACACACAAGAAGCTCGCTAACAATCACTGCTCCCAAACAAGACACCCCACACAATTACAGCTCACACACACGGCAGCTCGCGCACAATCACTGCTCCCAAACAAGACACCTCTTACAATTACAGCTCACACACAAGGCAGCTCGCACATAATCACTGCTCCCAAACAAGACACCTCTTACAATTACAGCTCACACACAAGGCAGCTCGCACATAATCACTGCTCCTAAACAAGACACCTCTTACAATTACAGCTCACACACAAGGCAGCTCGCACATAATCACTGCTCCCAAACAAGACACCTCTTACAATTACAGCTCACACACAAGGCAGCTCGCACATAATCACTGCTCCCAAACAAGACACCTCTTACAATTACAGCTCACACACAAGGCAGCTCGCACATAATCACTGCTCCCAAACAAGACACCTCTTACAATTACAGCTCACACACAAGGCGGCCCGCACACAATCACTGCTCCCAAACAAGACACCTCTTACAATTACAGCTCACACACAAGGCAGCTCTCACATAATCACTGCTCCCAAACAAGACACACCACACAATTACAGCTCACACACAAGGCGGCTCGCGCACAATCACTGCTCCCAAAGAAGACACCCCATTCTACAGCTCTCACACAAGGCAGCTCGCGCACAATCACTGCTCCCAAACGAGACACCCCACACAATTAGAGCTCACACACAAGGCAGCTGGCGCACACTCACTGCTTCCAAACAAGACACCCCACACAGTCACAGCTCACACAAGGCAGCTCCCACATTATCACTGCTCCTTTATAGATACCTTTATACAATCATTGCCCCCACACACTCACAGCTCACGCTCAAGGCAGTTCCCACACAACCACAGCTCCGGCGCAAGACACCCCAAAAATTGATAGCTCTCACACAAGGCCCCTGATATCTGAGAGACCGACAACCCAGGAACCGAGGACATCGAGCAGACACAATTTATGGCTCCTATCGCGGTGTCAGCACAAGTGGGAGACCGGGTAATTTATTCGCAGCTCACACTGGGAGAGAGTGGAGAAGAATTGCTGATTTCATGGATGTGGGTCAAATATTGCTGCCGCAATCACAACCGTAAGCTTTATCAACTCAAACCACCACCAACACGATCATCATCATCCATCATCATCATCATTATCACCAGGATCACTATCCATCATCATCATTAACATCATCATCATCCATAATTATCATCTTCATCCATCATTATTATCATCATAAGCCAACATCATCATCATTATCATCATCATTATCATCATCATTATCATCCTAATCTGTCATCATAATCTATCATCATAATCTATTGTCATCTTCATTCATCATTAATATCATCATTCGCCATCATTATTATCATAATCCATCTTCATCATTCATCATCATTATCGTCATAATCCATCACTATACATAACTATCATCATCATCATCCATCATCATTACTATTATCATCATCATCTATCGTCATCATTATCATGATCCATCATCATCGTCATCATTCGGCATCATCATTATCATCATCATCCATCATCATCATCCATCATCATTATCATCATCCATCATCGTCTTACTTTATCATCCTACAGCATTAGTAACATCATCCATCATCATCCTTATCATAATCTATCATTATCAGCATTCGTAATCATCATAATGATCATCCATCATCATCATCATCATTACCGTCATCATCCATCACAATCAACGTCATAAGCATCAGCATAAACCTTCATTATCATCATGATCACCATCTACAGTATTATCATCATCCATCATTATCATCATTTATCCATCATCCTCGTCGTCATGTTATTGTCGATTGGCGTGGGTGATCCTGTCTGTTACTGAGAGCTCCAACGGCAAGTATCAGTCCATGTGGTCACACCCTCGATGCCGTGACAAAGACTGTATATGCCTTATCAGCTGATAGCTCAACTGTGTGCTAAGGTTATATTAGGGCCCTTTACAAAATCATACCACCCGATGTTCTATGGGATGTTGTAAGGATGTGTAGCTTTACTCCGACTTTGAACAAAGACAGGTAACAGGACAATTAATATTGAACGAAATTAATTTGAATAAATAAATGCACAAACTTAGGAAAGTTTTAAAAGTAAGCAACAAGGAGTACAGGAATAAAGAAAAGCACATTCCAAAGGGGCGGGGTGCGGGAGGGGCAGCAGCGCCTTCTTTGCGATTACCTAAAGCATGGTCATGACGGTGATCAAGTAAGAAACAGTCAGAAAAAGACATTATCCACTCCACCCCCCCCCCCTCTTTTTTTTTTTTAATTAACCTTCCAAAAAACCATGAGCCTTACGCATTTTCTAGACACACAGGTCTCAGACAGTCAGCGTTTCTACACCCACCATCACCGTTATATTGAAAGCAGGTTCAGATGATCAGTGTAACGATGTATAGAAATTATATTTAAAAATATTCGGTTATACATTTTGTATTTTTATTCTTTTAGTTTTTTCGGTTTTTTTTACCCCGCCATGTGATATTGGGTCATTTACTTTCACAAACTTCTGTCTTGTGTAAAGGACCCTTGCCCGCGCTTTCAGGCGTATTGGCCATACAGGGCTTGATAGAAAGAAAGAAAGAAAGAAAGAAAGAAAGAAAGAAAGAAAGAAAGAAAGAAAGAAAGAAAGAAAGAAAGAAAGAAAGAAAGAAAGAAAGAAAGAAAGAAAAGAAAGAAAGAAAAAGAAAAAAGAAAGAAAGAAAGAAAGAAAGAAAGAAAGAAAGAAAGAAGAAAGAAAGAAAGAAAGAAAGAAAGAAAGAAAGAAAGAAAGAAAGAAAGAAAGAAAGAAAGAAAGAAAGAAAGAAAGAAAGAAAGAAAGAAAGAAAGAAAGAAAGAAAGAAAGAAAGAAAGAAAGAAAGAAAGAAAGAAAGAAAGAAAGAAAGAAAGAAAGAAAGAAAGAAAGAAAGAAAGAAAGAAAGAAAGAAAGAAAGAAAGAAACCATAACTACAAACAGTGAAATGTAGGCTGACCACACATGCACACATACAGAGAGAAAGAAAGAGATAGAGAGAGAGAGAGAGAATGACAGTTGTCTCACACACCATATACACACCAACTACGACACACACCGACATCCCTGAAAGGGTAAGTAACACGGCAGAGGACTAGATAAGAACAAAGCTAACTTAATTGCACTACCACTAGTCAGGTGCCAATCTGGATTATTTAATTGGCCACTTTGTGAGAGAAATCTGGCGATACCACCTCTCCTATATTTACAGGTAGTATAGCGCTGGGAGGGAAACGACGACCAATATTTTCTGGTTCTGTCATCGTCAGACGAGATTCCACCAAAATTCAGCGCAAATAACCGCCATCTGAATCCTACTTAATCAGGCCCGGTATTACCGGCTCGCAGTCAGCAAACACCATCTGTCTGAGAGGACCTAGATTTCTATTTTGAGCGACGCTTCTCGGTAATTTTTTTTTTTTTCCACTTGTTAATTTATTTCCCCCCTAGTTATCGTCTTTATGTCTAAATATATTTTCCTGAAGTCTTGTTTTATAAAACAAAACACTCAACAAATTCTTGGCCAGTGTGTGAAAGAAATCTGGTGATGGTACATCTTATTGTTACGGTTTATCCTCTGAATAACGGCCACATATTATAGCGGCCCAAAACATGGCCTCATTCACTTGTAAATTATGTACTTCCGGCGACTATACCGGCACCGCTGAGAGTATCTCCCGCGCCGCACGAGCAAAGCTGCAGGAGATGCGGAAGCTGCGGCTCGTGAGTCCCAGCCATCTAGTTTAGCCCCGCTCCGCGTGTTGCTGCGCGGAGATTCTCTCGGCGGTGGCGGTATAGTCGCCGGTCTGCAATTTAAGTCGCCGGAAGTCCGAAAGTTTACATGTGACTGATGCCCTGCTAGGGTGTGTTTTTGGCCGCCATAATATGTGGCCGTTATTCGGAGGATAACCTTGTTACGGTATGCGATTCCATTTTTTAGAGGGCTCGCACAATTATGAAGATAAATAAGGTCAGATCTGAAGCACCCCTTGCATCAAATGCTCTTCAGCGTCAGTAGACTGAAAAAGCTCATATCATGGCTAGTAAGTGCAGATAATGACGTCGAACAGGTCTCCAGTCTTATATATATATATATATATATATACATTGACCCTGGCGAAGAATAGACACCTGTGCCTTAAGCTCGTAACTGCACTTTTTCCTGTATCGTCACGATCATTAGAAGTCCTGTCAATGCCATGGTCCAAGGGCGTATCAATAGTAGTTCAGATCAGGCAGATGTGTTGATCTACACGGACAGGTTAGTTTTACTAGAACAAAAGGTTCGGTAACCGACAACGTCCATTTTTCGCTTGTGTTTGTTAAATTGTGAGGCTCGCTGATTTACTTTTCGTTCTGTTTTATATCTTTCCATGATACTAGAACAAAAGAGTGCCTAGGCATTCACTGATTGCTCTGCAGGTAAAACAGTCTAGGAAGCCTCCTCTGTGACTACTAACAGAATGACAATGCAAATGATGGCGGTGACACAGGCTTTCATGTGGTTTGAATCATAGGACTATTCCCAAGAGTGTATGCTGGGGATTCTATGAGCATGATCCGACGGGTCGAGGCATGCTCCGTACGCAGACAGCGGATTGGGTTTACGATACTCCACTGTTTGTGGAGTCACCTTCATCTTTTTCCTAGGAAATGCACGTGTTGGTGACAACCAGAGAGCTCATACACTGGCTTGTTCTGTCTTAGTTGCAGATTTCCGTTCTATGGGTCGTACCGACATTGTTAATGCCCTTATAGAGATATAACGATTAGTGTGTTTTTAGAGCAGCCTGTCTATATCACTGCCAATATAATTAGGCGTAAAGATCGTAACAGTCAGACTTGAGAGGCACACCGAGCATACAAAAAGTCTTGTTAACCAGCACAGGACTGGCATTAGTAATGCTGATGTACATGCTGAAAGCGGAATCTGAGCACCCATGGACGTGTCCAGAGAGCCCTGTAAAACCCCAACTCATAACTCAGCTCAAAGGCTGGGGTCGGTTCTGCAACGCCCTGTTAAGGATACACACGTAACTGTCTAAATAAATAGTAATCTCCGATTTTAAGAACTACGTACTACTTTTCTGAATCTAAACTTAACTTGCTGAGAGGTTGGGTGTGGGTGCAGTGTCTTCATAACTACGTTGTATGTTTTAGTGCAAGTTCATCTATTCTCTAATATTTTTGAATATTTTAATGTCTTTCTTCTTTATTCTTGTTAGGGTTTTCATCTCCCAGTGGAGCATAGGCCCTTAACCACTTCACGCCAAGTCGACTTATCTTTTACTTTCGCATACAGCTACCCCCGTATCCTCTCCATTCTTTCAACTTCAACTTCCAGGCCCCTTCTCCTGTGATCATTTCTTTGTGTGAGATTTCCGAGGTTTTCTTTGTGCCGATGCGTCTCTATCAGGTCCTGGTCACCGTGTGACAGTGTGTCCAATCTTGTCTTTCAATGTTTGAGGGTCGTGTCATATGCAAAAATTCACATGGCATCTGTTTCCGTTCATGGAATTCGGACTCACCATCGTTTTCACTGCAAACAGTGAGGTCATGGCTTCCAGTTTTCATTAAATGTGTCACAACAAACGCAGGAGGTTCTGTTTTCGCACAGTAACTTTCTTTGACCTAATAATACGAGAGGGGGGAAACTGAGTCTGTTGCAAAAGTTTGGGAACGGAAATGAGGCGATGGGGCACGCCATACGGTAATGATTTGAACTATTAGGGATCCAAATATGACATTTCCAAATTAATTTAATCATCGCACAAGACAAACATGATAAGGCACTATTTTTGTGTATAGGAATAATGGAAATTTATTTTTTCTTTTTCTTCTTCTTTTTCTTCTTCTTCTTCTTTCTTCTTCTTCTTCTTCTCTTCTTCTTCTTCTTCTTCTTCTTCTTCTTCTTCTTCTTCTTCTTCCTTCTTCCTTCTTCTTCTTCTTCTTCTTTCTTCTTGTTCTTCTTCTTCTTCTTCTTCTTCTTCTTCTTCTTCTTCTTCTTCTTCTTCTTCTTCTTCTTCTTCTTCTTTCACCTTTTTTACTCTTTCTCTTGCTAGCCCTCCTCATTCTCTTTCTTGAAGAAGTGATTCAAATGTAACAATAATGTGTGACTTTATGTTAGCTTGATGTCTGACCTGATTTATTATGACATGTGACCTGCGTTATAACTGACGATTGAGTTGTGGTAATATGATGTATAAACTGAGTTAATATGACATGTCGCTTGTGTTAATTTGGCATAAGATGTGTGTTAAGATGATAGGTGCCCTGTGTTAATAATAAATGTGCCCTGAGTTAATATGACGTTGACCTGTGTGTTAATCTAACCTGTGTCCTGTGTTAATGTGACGTATGACATATTTCACTGTGACATGTGACCTATGTTAATATCACGTTGTTACTACTACGGATGACATGTGATAGTATGGCGTGTGACGTAGGTTAATTTGATTTAAGATAATCTGACGTATAACATGTGTTAATAAAACGTGTGTTAAAATGACGTGTGAGCTTTGTGACGTACGGCATATGTTAAATCACAGCATTCTCTATTTTTTAGAGAAGGCGTTTGGTTTGTATGATGTGTTACGTGTTTTGGTATGATGTGTGATCTGTGTTAACATGATGTTTGACCTATGTTGATTTTACGTGTGGTAATGTGACATGCCACGTAAATTTATACGATATGATACTTAATTAATGTTACGTGTGTTCGTACAACGCCTGTTCGGTCTTGGGTGAAACAACCACCATACAGCGTATACACCTAGATGTGTAAAATTTAAGGATTTCTTTTTACACAAGTAAGGTATCGGGCAAATGTTCCTAGACTTATATTTTTTAGACTAGTCTACCAATGAGCGATGTGGTTAACATCACTCCGGCCTCCTTGCCAAGACACTACCTGACACCGATTTTAGGGAGATTTGACCGGACAGTCAAGATCAAATTTGAAAAAAGGTAAGTTTATCTCTTTGTGGATTCGAACACTAGGATTTGTAAGGAGATAGAATATGTTTCTGCCCGTGCATTACTTGTCAACTACATCAGCAACCGTATTTCTTTATTCACCGTGGACAAGAAAGTTTTAGTATTTGTATTTTCACGCGCTCCCCCCCCCCCCCCCCTTTTCCCCCCTTTTTTTCCTCTTCAAATATATCATCATTATGTGCCATGGCGGTAAGCGTAAGCTGTCATGCTTCGCCGTCTCACACCATCAACAGAATCGTGGATCGAGTCAATAATTTTGTCCTGACTCATCCAGTGTGACCAGGGCATTCCGGTATTTATCTAGTTGCCTTCCTCTTGCTCTCTTTGTCAGTTGTTACCAAGTTGTTACACACCAACATACAGATAAAAGGGGAGAAGACTTGATGTGGCAACAGCCGCGATGTCGCAGCTGATTACCATGTGGGAGAGCAAAATCAGCATCGCAGTCAAGATCAACATTTTACAAATCACTGGTGTTGTCTATTTTCTGATACGGATGTGAGAGTTGGACTCTCACTGTGGAAATAGAAAGGAGGGTACAGGCTTTCGAATGTAAATGCTACAGGCGCATTTTACGAATTTGTTATTTAGCCTTTGCCTTTGCCTTTAAAAATGAAAAAAAAAAAGAAAAACTCGGACGGCTTCAACCTTCCTCTGGGGCTTGGTTTTTTTTTTTTTTTGCGTCCTGGTGTCTTTGCGGTTTTAATTTCTTTATTTCGGTGCGACGATGTCTCACGTCTTTTGGTTTTCCTTGCTGTTTTGCAACACTGGCTTGGGTTGGGAATGGACGGTTTACTAGTCCTGAGAAGGACTAGTAGAGTATGCCGGGCACGGCCTGTATGGGGGTGGGTGGGAGTTGATCTGGCTGTCAAGCAATCATGCCTGGCTGGTTTTTCGCAAGTTGGCTTTCCGGTCCGGTGAGCTGGGTTTGGCAGGTGTCATGGCGGCTTGTTATTTAGAACACAAAACTAAAAAAATATGTCAGAGACAAAATATACAAATTTGCGGGTTATCAAGAGCCTGTCTTTGCAGTGCAGAAACGTCGCAAGCTAGTTTGGCTTGGGCACGTGGTGATACATGATTCAATCGCAACGTTTTTACTTTAAGGAACATTTGGTGGGTAGTCGGAGAAGAGTAGGGCAAAGAAGAATCTGGAATGACAACATCAAGAAATGGACAGGACTAAGTTATCATACACTTATTCATTAAGCAGAAGACAGAGAAAGGTGGCTGTTGTTATGTGCTAGTGCTTCCATCAATACACCTCCACGACCCTAACGGGTCAAGGGTTATGTTATGTTATATTACCAAGTTCTCAATTCCATCTCCTCTCATGCAAATGTGGCCACGGAACTCACACGGGGATCTTTTTTTTTCAATTTCCTTAATTATGTTTTTCCTCTTTAAAAAAAAAAAAACTTTGTTCAGTCGCTTTATTTCAAACTATAATCATCCACTTCCTGATTCGCATTTTCTAACACAGAAAATACCCCTCCCCCCAACCCCTTCTAGTCCTGGCCTACTAAATCGTCTCCCGGAGACATACTTTACCACGTCCACCGATCCCAGAGGGATTGGGTCCAGACACGTATATTAAAATATGTCTATACAAACACGCACAGGCTTTGGACTAATCTATTCTCAATATATCAGTTGTGAAGTTGTCAATTTGTTAATGGGAAATTTCTCGCGCTTTCGTGGGGGAAAATTCGTCACCGCTGACGTACTTTTGGAATTAATTTATCAATTACGCTACACTAGGGGAGACGTTTCCTAATAACTGAGTATATCTATAGATGGCTGGGCAAGATTAATGTACTGGTCTAGTTTAGTACTCATTTTGGGAATTAAGTGGATGTTATGGGAAATTATATAATAACACAGACAACTGAAAATTGTAAACGATGTTGATAATTTTAACAGATTTGGTTTGTTACTAAGGATTTCATTCTGTTTGTTGGACTCTCTAACCTAGAAGTTTAGGCTGTTTGAGGTCGCCCCCCCCCCCCCCCCCCCCGCAGCCCGAAACAATTGTGTCCATAAAAATGTGTATAAAAACTAAGGACCTCCCCGTCCCCTGTGTTTGTAAGGAAGCCGAGCAGTGCTGGATTTAGATACAAGTTAAATAAGCTAAGCTTTGGGCCTTAGAATTCGCTAGGGCTTGAAAAACGCATATTAGTTAAGCAGCATATATATTGATGACACAATCTGTTATTTTGCACTTGGAAAATCAAGAAAAATGACTTAAAATTGTAATATAGAGCTTTTAAAAGAATTTTGCAGTATAATGGATTTTACAAACGCATTCTTTATTATTTATTTTAATAACATTGCACCCTAATATTGTACACAAATGTTTTTGTTTGTTTTTGTTTCAAAGCCCCACCCCAACTGTCGTCCGGGCCTTGATATTACCTAACATTTGAACGGGGTTTGTGGGACTTACGTTAGGGATATCATCATCCGAATGGTGGCACTTTGTGTCACCAAGTGTTTAATGGCTAGTTGTGTGTTCCTGGTGGGTTGAACGTCATTCACAAACATTCATTACCAATATATTTTCATTATCGATATATTTACAAAGCGCATATATTTACAGTTTTTTTCTGTGATTCTGTAAGATTAGTTGCGTATCCTTTACAGGACGTTGCAGAACCAGCCCCTGGCTGTTGTGTGGTTTTTCTAGGCAAATCGACGTCCAGTAGTTAGCCATTGTTTGTGCACGGTCGGCTCTCTTGATACCACTGTCGAAACCAACGCAAGGCGCATGACCCGCAGCTGGGATCGAACCCAGCATTCCGGCATTACGAAGCGTTCGCATCGACTTAGCCACAGAGCCGACTTTCAGAGATTAGCTGATGTAATTTAAAAAGATAGGGCCGCCGGATTTATGGGTCCTCATCAAGTCTAAAACCGACCCAAAAACTTTTTTACAAACTTCAGATTATTTCGCATATATTAATGGGACCTAAACAGTTTTAATTTCAGCACATGGTAAGTATAATCAGGACTTTTTTTTTTTTCTATTCGAAAAAAAAGCGACATTACTTACCAGAGAGTGTCTTAAAACAGAGTGGGACCCACTAAAACTTGCCTTTTACAGGAGTGCTGCGAAAAAACACACACAAGGATATATGAAAATAAGGTTTGGGTACCGCGTACCATTGCGTACCAGAGGTGAGGGGATGAGGGGGGGGGGGGAGGGGAGCCCTGAGAATAATTATGATTTCTTCGTCACTGTTCTCCTGTCCGATTGTGCCAGTAGGCGTTGCGAGCGCGCTTCGTAATGCTAAAGCACTTACTTTAATCCCAGCTGCAGGCAATGTAACAGCGGACCATCTGACGATGGCAATGGCAAACTACTGAACGTAAAATTGTCTAGAAAAATGTCAAATATAAAAATACAGTTAAAACTGCTAGCGTTGGTTCTGCAACGTTCTGTAACGAACACGCAACTAATTATGGGTACTGTGTCAATTTCTCGCCGAGATGTCTAGTCACTGACTCGCAGAGCGTGTGAGAAAGATGTAGACAGGTACGCTCCGTGCAGAGTGGCAAGCATTGCCTCAGAGGTCCTGGGTAGTTAGGGTCCTTTGGATTTTTTCTTAGGTTTTGCCAGTGTGTTGGGAAACTAGCAGGCAAATAGACTGACTGGTTCTGTACCACTTGGTGGTGAACTGATGTATGAAAAAGCTAGATATTGTGAGTACCATTGGGAGCGAGTAAACAGTGTAGAGGCACAAATTGATCTCTACGGTCTCTGGAAAAATTACGTTCCGAGGAGTTACCGGGGGATCTCAATACTTCTTCTTCTTCTTTGTGTTCACCAGCTGTACACTCTGGCGTAAAGTTCTGGTTGTTCGTCCACTTCTGGACTGCAGTCATGCTCCAGAACCTGAGTGTTGCATGTGCATCAGTTTTACAGATCTGATTCAATTGAATGCAGACTGCTGGTTCCTTGCCTCTCAGGCAGATGCACTCCGACTTCAAAGGAAGCTCCCCAGTTAGTCGACTCTTACGACATGCTTTTGGGGAGGCAGTGGGTCTATTCTTGTTTTCCCCACAATAGGGCCCCGGAACCCACACGGGGGATCTCAATACTCAAGGGGACGGATATACAATCAGACAGTTACTGGTGCCATTGGAACTGGGACTCTTCGCTTGCTGTTGAAGATGAAGATGGAGTGCACATAGGAGTGTCCTGAGTACATGATGTCGATTCCTAATTTAGAATTAGAAATTCATCAGGATGTGCCAAAATTTCGCGATTTTCTCTATCTTGTAATTGTCTGTACACGCTATTGTCAAGAAATGTATTTGGTTTCTTCCCCTTTTTTTTTAATTCAGCCCATTTAATGTTTATCATTTTCATCGACAATTAGTTTCGAAATCTCTTTTTGTTGCATACTTTTTGTGGTTCTCCAACCAGTCATCGTTATTAGTAGTCCATCGACATCTAGTTTCATCCCTTTGCTTTAACATGGCTGCTAACTTGACCTTCCCGTTTCCTACCCTTGGTCTTCCACTGACCAAAATCTGGCCTGGATATCCCACATAATCGTGTTTGTTCGGGATATCGGGGATAGTCTGCCCGGTATGTCCCACAGACTAGGGTCTGCGCAGGATGCCCCATAGACTTGTGTCTTCCCGCTATGTCCTGCAGGTTGGATATCCAAGAAACGGATGTCCCATATTCGAGATTTTTATAATCAAAGGCCTTGATACACCAGAGTAATACATCCTAGAAAAAATGATGATAACTAAAGCCAGTCAGAAAATCATCATCAACAATATTCTGTTACGGAGCTGACAGTTTATTCTTCTATTTGGCTCTATCTGATGCAGTTGTTTCAACAAACCATGGAACCAGGCCGGTGAAGTTATTCACCAAACTCGAACCAGTACGAGCATTTAAAAGCTTGACTCCCAATGTTGGGTTTTTTCCCCCAGATATGAGTTTTTATTTGACGCCTGGGAAGAATCTGGGTTTTTTTTTTTTAATTTATTCTTATATAAAAGTGGTAAATGTTTCGTTTCGTAAATTTAAATTGTGTACATTTTAACAATCTTTTTTTTTGGTTGTCTATGTATTGCTTAGGTTTTTGTTTAGCGAAGCTGGGTTTTTCAAAAATATCCCATTGGCAGCCCTGTTTACAAGGGAGAGCATTCACATAAACTGAGAAAAAGAGGCTCCAACATGGCGGTGACATTGATGGCCAAAGGCCTGAACCTGAGTCTGTAAGTGCGGAAGTTTATTTATGTGACTGGTATCTTTCAGTAATTGTTCGTATTGTTTGTGTTTGTTAGCTATTTTAGGGAGTGAGGGTAGTTAAGGCTAGAGCTTCTATCTCAACTGTCTAGGTCATGCAGATCCGAATCTAACTACAGTAACAACTGTTTCTGAACAGTGTAGTACTATAAGTAAAGTACTTTTCAGTCATCAGCATCATCATGTGCCCTGCCAACAGGCGTAGGCGCTCATGCATCTCTTTAGGATGCAATCCCAGATGGCCTGGAACAGCTCTCTTGATGATATCCCTCCAATGCCATCGTTTGTGCACTTTGTCACAGCTAAAAAGTGCATCTGGTCAACTTCTTTTGATCTCAGAGGACATGAAGTGCAGGGATCAGACCCTCAAACAAAGAGTCCTGAGTCCTTGGTGAGAGTTTGATTGCTGTTGCAGTGCTAAAAAGTTTTATTTTTCTTCTCAGTTTGTAACTAGGAGTATTTCTTAAAGACAATACTTAATACTACCATATGTTTTAGTGTTACTAGTCAGTGTCTGAGTCACCAGAGGTAAACATCCAATTTGTCTCTCATCCCCCCTCCCTCCCCCCCCCCCCCGCAACCAATTCTTCACTTATAATATAATATAAAATCAAATCATACTAACGGACAGGTCAAAGGCGTTAACAGCCAGTCGTCAGAAAAGAATAAGAATTCTTGGCTATCCTCCGAATAACGGGCACAAGAGATGGCGGTAAAAAACAGGGCATCAGTCACATGTCAATTGCGCACATCCGGCGACCTAATTTGCGGTTTTCCGGCGACTACCGCCACCACTGAGAGTATCCCCCATGCCGCTCACGCGGCGTGGATTGGGGCTAAACTAGATGGCTATGACTCACGAGCAAAGCTGCAGGAGATGCGGAAGCTGCTGCTCGTGAGTCCCAGCCATCTAGTTTAGCCCCAATCCAAGCCGCGTTAGCGGCGTGTGAGATACTCTCGGCAGTGGCGGTAGTCGTCGGAAGTGTGCAATAGACACGTGACTGAGGCTCTGTTAGGATGTTTTTGCGGCTGCCATCTTTTGTGCCCGTTATTCGGAGGATAGCCGAATTCTTTTTGTAAGTTAGATAACATGCATACTCCAGGCATGCCACTCTTCCAAATACCGGTCCCAAATTATTCAGTGTGAAAAACATCCCTTTGAGAGCCCCAAGAGGTTATGTAGTAAAAACATTTAGGCCATCATCATCAGTTTCCACTTCTGCCATTTATTGCTCGATGGATAGCAATGTCAAGACATTCAGCTAAGCGCTGAGGGGAGGAATTGTTTTCAATAAATTGAAGCGTTGTGGGGGGGGGGGGGGGGGGGGGGGGGGGGGGGGGGGGGGGGGGTTTGGGGGGGGGGGATAAACCAGATCTGTAAAACGAATGTGCAAAAACTCAAGTTCTTGAACAAGATCAGAGTGCAGGAGTGAGATCAGAGTGCAGGAGTGAGATCAGAGTGCAGGAGTGAACTAATAATTAGAACTTTCCATTAGAGTTTACAGCTAGTGGACGCTAGGAAGAAGAATTTTCTATTTACATTGTTACATCAGTTGTCTAAAAATCTGGTCTTGTTTCAGGCTACAGGCTCCAAGTCTGGCTAAGGCTTGTTCACAAATTCAGAAACTCCACACACAGGGCAGCCCCCTGTTGTTCAGATCCACTCAGCAGTTATGGTATGCTAATGTTTTCTGTTTGCATTAGTGTTCAGCAAAATCACCACTAAATTAGACATTGATTCTGTATTTTCTAGTAATTGTGATTGTAACAACAGACTCACAGAGCATGCTTCAGAAAATCGAAACTGGCTTCCTGCATGTAGAGTGGCTTGTATCACTTGATAAGACTCATATCCGGAGCATATCCCAGGTTTTTTGTCAAAGATATTTGGTTTGGGGAGGAAATGAGCAGACTGATGGGATGCTGCTACTCCTCTGGGCAGTAAGCTACTTTTTGATAAGGTAGACATAGTGAAAACCTTATATCTCCCTCGACACCCACAGCGGTAAAAGAGGAAGTGAAGAAGAGAAGAAGAAGAAGACATAGTGAAGGCTCTATGGAATCAGATGAACAGTGCAATGAAACAGAGAATCTGTACACTGAAAGACTAATTCAGTGGAGATGAGTAGAGGTTCTGAAGATATTCAGCACTGAAAGGGAAACGGAGGCAGACTTTGAATCAGATTACAACTGATACTGTTAGCATGTTGACTCTTCTTTGACTACTGAGGAAGAAGACGAAGCTCATGTGGGAATATCCAGAGTGCAGTGAGGTCATTTCTTGATTCCTCCATTCATTCACGTTCTCTGATTCCCAATTCTGGTTTATCTCACTATTAGTTGTTAGAAAAGGATTCCATATTTTGTGGTTTAAACTAGGATTCCTGATGCTTTTTGCTGTATCTTTCACTCTTTCTTATATATCTGTTAGAATTAGATTCCAGATTCTGTCTTGTTTTTCTCTCAATTAGACAAGGATTCTAGATTCTCTCTGGTTTATCTCCCAATTAGATTCCAGATTCTCTCTGGTTTATCTCCCAATTAGACTAGGATTCCAGATTCTCTCTGGTTTATCTCCCAATTAGATTCCAAATTCTCTTTGGTATATCTCACAATTAGATTCCAGATTCTCTCTGGTTTATCTCCTAATTAGACTAGAATTCTAGATTCTCTCTGGTTTATCTCCCAATTAGATTCCAGATTCTCTCTGGTTTATCTCCCAATTAGACTAGGATTCCAGATTCTCTCTGGTTTATCTCCCAATTCGATTCCAGATTCTCTCTGGTTTATCTCTCAATTAGACTAGGATTCCAGATTCTCTCTGGTTTATCTCCCAATTAGATTCCAGATTCTCTCTGGTTTATCTCCCAATTAGACTAGGATTCTAGATTGTCTCTGGTTTATCTCCCAATTAGATTCCAGATTCTCTCTGGTTTATCTCCCAATTAGACTAGGATTCCAGATTGTCTCTGGTTTATCTCCCAATTAGATTCCAGATTCTCTCTGGTTTATCTCTCAATTAGACTAGGATTCCAGATTCTCTCTGGTTTATCTCCCAATTAGGTTCCAGATTCAGTCTGGTTTATCTCCCAATTAGATTCCAGATTCTCTCTGGTTTATCTCTCAGTTAGCCTATAATTCCAGATTCAGTCTGGTTTATCTCTCAGTTAACTAGCATTCTAGATTATTGTTTTTGGTTTATCAACCTGCATTACTCTACTGTTGATTACAAATCGCCCCCAGATGACACCTTCACACCATTTTATTTTGGGCTTTCTGCTATTCTGTCTGTCATAATAATTAAATTACTTTCTTTTCCTGACAAATTTTCTCACTGTCAGACAACATGCCCAGTTTTTCTTTTATCTTTTCTGTAATTCATGTCAATCTGATGATGGTGATGACTTTTCTCTCCTTTCTTCAGGGCAGAACCAATGAAGAAGAAAAAACGACTCGATCCCATGATGTCAGCAGCTCGACAGGCTAAAAAGCTGAAAAGGCTTGACAAAGAGATCAAGAAATTAGCGAGAGTTGGGCGGATTCTAAAGCCTATAGAAGAAATAGAAGTCAATCTGAAGAAACTGACATTAGCAAGGTAGATATTATGAGATATTATCAATCTGATAGTGTTCCTTCTGTTTTATGACTGTGGATCAATTCCCACTGTTGAACAGGATGTGCCTAAGAAGAATCATCAACAACTCATAACTGTGTCAATTGTCATCCAGTTATTGACTGTCTGATAAGCTCCCTCCACCTTTGAAGGTCAGATATGATGGACTTCATGGTTGCATGCCTAAGGCTGGTCCAGCCAGTCAAATTCTGTATCCAGGTCTTTCTTGATCTACCTCTTCTCTACTCTTTAGTATTGTTTTTGAGAGGTCATTAGATCTTATTACACATTTGTACCATTGTATTTTCCATTTTTCACTTTTGTTAAAAAAAATTCATAATTGCCAGTGTGCTGCAAGAAGAATACTCCACATAATTGTGGTCAAATGTAATTACAAATACTGGGCTATTGGAAAGAGCAGATATCATTACAGTGGTTTTTTTTTACTCACTCTTATAGACTGGTATGGCTAAGACACCGCTTGAGGATCGTAGAGTCCTTAGTGACATCCTCTTGTAAATTATGGATGGGTAGAAGATGAGATTAGATAGAGAAGTGTCATGAGCTGAATAAATCATTGTTTACGCACTGGACACTGCTGACCCAGGAGACACTCGTATAAATTAGTTGAGCCAGACAGCTCTCTGGACGTGTTTTTGTGCTGAACATGTCTTGCAAGACTGTCCTCTCTTGGCAGAGCTGTGAATGAATATAGCACATGACCAGACGTCGCTGAAGAAGAAGTATAAATCATGACCTGATATGTGGAAGTGAATCATGAACAGTTGGATGATTAGTGAAAAATTATATGAAGTGGCAGAGATATGGTTTTATAGACGATGATGAGAATACCCTGGACACAAAAAATTATAGAGATGTCTTGAAAGAAATTGACTCAAGAAGAGAACTCATTGCCCACCTCAGAAAGATGTAATCGGCATTGTTCAATCATTTCATGAGGGGAACACTGGAGTACATTGTGATAGTGAGAAACTTGCAGAAGGAAGGAAGAAGATGCAGACTGGGAGAGAAGATGCTGGACAGTTTGACATCATGGCATGGATATCTTCTGTGTCTGAATTGATTGAAGGTACACAAGACAAAAGGTTGTGCATAGACATTATGACCAACACCACATGGCACAGACTCTAAGAAAACGACTATGTTGAGGTTGGCTTGTGCTACAATATAAAGATGTGTGCAGGTAGAAAATGAATGATACACATGTTGAGGTAGACTTCAAGAAACCAACAGTTTGCATACAAGTAAGGCAGATCTGTTAAATGGATGTGTAAAAATAAAAAGTTATAGAACAAGACTTAAGTCCAGAAGTGGATGAACAAGAACTTTCTGCTGGAGTGTACAGCCAAAGAAGAAGAAGACAAAGAGGGACACACTGATCCTCCATGTTGGGGAGTTGAAGCATGGGGCAAGAGCTTCCTCCTTTATAACGTCTCATTTTATTAGGAAACAGTTTCAATGACCATGACAGCAGTACTGGTGGTAGCATAGCTATGAACAGGATCTCCAGAAGCCGGACAAGTCAAAGGGCAGAGAACAGACAAGACAGACACCCTAGTCCTCCATGTTAGGGGTTAAAGTAAGGCAGTCACCCCCACTTTGTAAAACCTTATTTCATCATGAAACAGATATCCAACCATGAGGCAGACCTAGAAGACAGTGGAGAGATAATGTGCAAGTAGACCTCTGGGGTAAAACAAAAAAAGGCCAGTCACAGAGATCACTGGAGGCAGATTATTCCTGCAGCAGAAGAATTAGAAAGCTTCTGCTTCTTCTTTCATTCGCTTGAAATAAATGATCTATATCTGCAGTGATGTCTCTAGCATGAACTTCACTGTCTGTTGTAATTCGGTCAGCGCCCCGTAAAGTTTAGCTTGCACAGATGACTAAAAGTTGAGTCTTGATGTTTTCTAATTAGGAGGCAAATGAGTATGCTTTCAACAGTAAAGGTTTGGTCATTAGATACTGCCGGAGTGGGTTCTGGGGCCTCGTGGGAAGGAAAATAACAAACAAGTAGACCCACTGACTCCTTAACAGGCATGTCAAAAGAGTTGACTAGTTTTGGGTTTCCTTCGAAGTCGGAGTGCCTCTGTGAGGCAAGGAACCAACAGTCTGCGTACAAATAAGCCAGATATGTAAAACAGACATGCATGCAGAACTCAAGTTCTGGAACAAGATTAAAGTCCAGCAGTCGATAAAAAAAACCAGAATTTCCGCTGGTGAATGTGAAAAAGAAAAAAAATTGTTCTTCTCTGCGATCACCAGGTGTGAATTGGGCAGAAAGTCCTCGCCAGCCCCCAAGAAAAGGCAGATCATAGGCATTCACCACCATCCAAACATGCTTCCATAAATGCAGAGCCAACACATGACGCTCTGGTCCTGGGCTTATCTAAGGATCGTCTGCCTAACCTCACAACCTTATGTTGAGTTTTCTGCTCCTCATGAGCTCCAATAGTCAGCAGGGAGCAGCCTGCAGGTTCAGGACTTGGTAACACTTGTCTTAATCCTGTTAGAAGACACCTTTAACATTGTTCCCAACACTCGGGCGAGTGGTGCCAGTAAATACAGACATTGGAACATTTCTGCCAGTCAGTAGGATTTATTACAATCAGACATTGACTTTGCTTGTGTGCCATAGGTCAAGTATTTGTCTGTATTTGAGCCTAACCAACAGACTGACAGTGGCTGTCGTGGTGTACCTCAGCACAGTTGAGGGTTGACAGAAGATGTATGGAGACAGGATTTTCCCACGAGAAACCACCCTTAGAAGTTGCTTGTCTAAACTGCATTCAAATCTCTTGATCTACGGCTGAGTCTCAGTAAGCCACATGTTCTTTAGACTGACCTTTAACCGACACTTGTCATTTAGTGATGCATTCAACAAGTGGACATTACTCATGTTGCAAATTATTTTGATAGACATTTTCACCCATGCATTTAGTGGTGGCTGATGAGAGCTAGTCAGGACACTACATCTCTGAGATCTCCTGCCAGCTCTATTTAGGCTCATTTGAGACATTATTCATGGCACACGATGGGGACGTGCAGCGGGAGTCTTGCATGAGGTTCCATAAAACCAGTGCAGAGAAGGCTGACGCTTGTGGTGACCTATGGAATATCTCCTTATACACATCCCATGGGACTTAACTCTCCCTCTTGCTTGTGACCAAAGTCACCGTGCCACCAAAAAGATTGTTGATTACCATCACGTTTTATTATTACAGAGAGAGAAAAAGAACAAATCCAGAACTGACACTTGAGGAGGCAGACAGCCGAGCCCTGTTAATGAAAGAGTGGGTACGGTACAGAAGTAAGCTGTGGCGACAGGAATACTTTACTTATGAGAGAGTGTTTGCCGCCCAGCAGGAGGCGCTGCAGGAGCTGAAAGCGGAGTCAGAAGAGCTATATCAGGCAGCTCTACAGGTAATTAGTTGTAAAACAATATCCAGTTTGTGTTATTGTTTGAAAACAGATTTCTTATAACAGCTGTTAGTCTGTTTTATCTTCTTTCTCCGTGCAAGCTGTTTTCAGATGACTAGGTCACAGGTCTCTATGAAGGCTGTGGTGCATGTCCTTCACTGATGCATACAGCTTGTTTGCCTCCAGAATGTTAAGTGGCCAGACTGGGAATCTACTGTATGTAAAGAGCATATTTGCAGCAGTTATTCAGTAATCTTGCTTTTATTGATCTTACCAAGGCCTTTGATTTGGTTAGTCGAAAAGGTCTGTTCGACACACTGAAGAAGATTGGGTGCCCACCTACCACACTGAGCATTATTGAGTCGTTCCACACAGGTATAAAAGGTACAATCAAACTTTAAGGATGTAACATCGTTGGGAGTTTGTAATAAAAAAAATGGAGTGAAGTAGGGATGTGTACTTGCTCCTACCCTCTTTGGATTATGTTTCTCACTTCTTTTGGAACTTGCCATTAGAGGTCAGGAGGGTGGTATATTCATCCATTCTCGATCTGATGGCAGCCTTTACAATGCTCGCAGATTAAAGGCCAAAACCAGGATAAGAAAAAAAAACTTATCAGGGAGCTGCTGTTTGCAGATGATGCCGCAGTAACCACCCACTCAGAGGAGGAGCTGCAATGTTTACTGTCTGCCTTTGGTGATGCATGCTGTGAATTTGGACTAACAGTCAACAAAAAGAAGACAGAGGTTATGGTACAAGGTGTTAATGATAGACTTACAGTCTACATTGATGGTAAAGAGCTGGAGACAGTAGACTATTTTACCTATTTAGGTTCCACAGTGAATAACAAACTGTCACTGGACCAAGAAGTCAACATCAGGATAGGAAAGGCAGCAACAACAATGAGTAGATTGACAAAAAGAATTTAGGAGAACAATTAAAACAAAAACTCTCCTTTATGGCAGTGAAACTTGGTCAACCTTTTCGCACCAGGAGAGACAACTAAACAGCTTTCACATGCGATGCCTATGAAGAATGCCTGGCATTAAGTGGCAGGACAAAATCACAAACACTGAGGTACTGACTCCTCATAGCATAATATAACACTATCATCTGGAAAGATAGAAAGGTGCCAATCAATTCAGTAATCTGGGCACCTGTCCATATGGGCAGAGTGCGAGTCCCCAATCTGGAATTCTCTGTAGAAGTGACTGCAGCCTGTCTCCAGTTTAGTGTAATTGCAAGTCTGTCTTAGTAACATTGATGTGGATTTTATTTTCTAAGTGTAATGCCAGGATGCCGGGTTCGATCCCAGCTGCGGGCCATGTGCCTTGCGTTGGTTTCGACAGTGGTATCAAGAAAGCCGACCGTCCAGAAAGCAATGGCAAACTACTGGATGTAAATTTGCCTAGAAAAACCACACAACAACCAGGGGCTGTTGGTTCTGCAATGTCCTGTAAAGGATACGCAACTAACCTCTATCACTACCCCCTGGGCCTGTGATGCTAAACCCCCTGGGACTCAAAGAGTTAAAGTAGTCATTCTATCAAATCTGTTGTATTGTTTTTAAAACATTTGTCATTCTACATTATAGCTTGTTTGTAAAACATGTCTGTGTTATTGTTAGTAAAATATCTGTCACTCTACTTTATTGTTTGTAAAATAGTAATTGCTGTAAAACATTTGTCAATTAGTTTGTAAAATATTAATTGCTGTAAAATGCCTGTCAATCAGGTTATTGTTAGTAAAACATCTGTCGGTGTGTTTTATTGTTTGTGAAATTGTCATTGCTGTAAAATCGTCAATGTGCATATTTATTTCTCTGGTAAATAGTTTTTGCTGTAAAAGATATCACAGCCTGTGTATTTATTTATCGGACTCACTTCTACTGTAATATTCCTCTGCACTGTCTTGGGCCATCCTGTATAATTTCTCTTTGTCTCTGCAATTTCTGATGCTGATTTCTTCCCATTATGGCTGTTCTTCGCTGCCTTTCATATTCCGTCTTCTGATACAAGTATTTTGTCATTACATATTTGTTCATTTTTGCCCCCAGATTGATTACGGGGTAGTTCCTGTGGAATTTCAAGGCCCAAAGCTGACCCCACCAATCAAAAACTACCAGCTTTTAGATGGAGAGTATGTTGACACAACAAGAAAATATTAAAAATATCACGAAACTAGATCTCACTGTGATTTTGCTGTGTTTTTGTGTGTGTAGGACCGTTCTAGTTTAAGCAGCGGCCATATTGTACGTAATCACCATGTGCAGTCATGGTTTGCCTCCTCTTGTACGTCACGGTCTAGAGCAGAGGGCCACAGAAATGCTCTGGTGGTCCGCCTTATTATGTAGCGGCTACATGATTCTGACATCCCATTGCTGCACAGCCAGTGAGCTGTATTGTATACTACGGTTCTACGCGCACGTTTGTGTATATATATATACACACATACAGATTTTCTTACCTCTTAGCAGCAGCAGTCACTTTAGCCATATACTGTAATGTCATGATTTTAGATTTATAAATAAATTGGGTTATTTTTACGATGGTCTCCCCATTTGCACACCACCAGTTGTAGCCATTGCAACTTGGTTGGACTAGTCTGGGGGGGTTGAGGTTATGGGTGTTGCAGTCTGTAGTTGTCTGCTATTTACATTTTTATTTCTGAGAAAGAGACGGCCTATGACATGTTTTACACTCCCTAGCAGGATTGTGTGTTAGATCCAGTATCTAAATGTTTCAGAAGTGTTAAAAGTTCTGGCATGGTGAAATATACAACATGCAGTATGAGCGGGAGTGCGGAATATCCCGTGACCTTGTGTGAAAGTCGGATCGCTTGAGGTCGATCTATCAGAAGTGATGTGATCAGTAGGTCATCCAATCAGAAGAGAGCTAGTGTGTAGCGGTGTGCAAATGGGGAGACCAGCATAAAAAAAACCATTAATTGATATATACATTCATTTGTATTTCTGTGTTTGGTTAGGTGATCTGCAAAATAATGTCCCCTTCTGCTGGTACGCATGGGTAACAGTTTTGAAGTACACTAGTTTTGGGCCTAAATTTTTTTTTGGGAAGGGGGGGGGGGCATACTGTATCCCTGACAAGCATGTCATAAGAGGCGACTAATTTGGGGTGTTCCCGGTCGAAGTCTGCATGCATCCACCTAAATAGCATGGCGCCAGTAATTTGCATACAAATAAAAGGTTTGAGGCTTTGAACAACGGATCAACATCATGTCATACGGGTAGTAACCCATAAGTGCTCTTTTCTTCTTCTAACTCAAGTCTGAAGCTCAGCACAGTGCACAGGCTCTGTAGCATCGGCGAGGATCCTGAAATATTTTTGGGTAGATTTTTAACTCCAAATTTTGCACGAGCAGGGCCGTTAGGCTATTTTCGATTTCCAACTGCCAAGGGATTTTTTATATGCGCAACCATGCACACGGGCGTCATCTATGAGAGACAGAGCATGGGAGATAGGACACTTTATCATGAGCTGATTGAAGTCTTATGCTCCATTAGAGAAAAGAGGGCAAAAAAAAAAAAAGCAGGCTCTTCTAACAGATGTGAACTTCTGGCCCAGATACTTCAAAGTGATGACTTGACTGATTTTTACATCTATATTGTAAAGAGAATTGAAGATTTAAAAAAAAACGGACAAAGAATCACCAAACGGGCACTGAAATAAGAAACAAATTAAAGGAGGATGTCCAAGAGAAATCCTAAGTGAATGTTGTTGACACCTGCAAAAGGTGCTGGACAGGATTCAACCCATGATACTGAAAGGATAGAACAAAACAGATCTGAAAGTCCTGTGTCAGTGATTCCCAAACTGTGTGCCCCGGGGAGCCGCGAACTCTTCAAAGATAGACATGTTTTATTTTTTTTCTCTTACATTAGAATAGTCATACTTTTACTTACTTTAGGGTACCGTGGACAAATTTCAATGGACAAAAGGCGCAGCGTCTAAGAAAAGTTTGGGAAACACTGTCCTATGTGGTGTGTAATGCTAAACCAGGATGATGGCTTTAAAGGGAACATGCTAGAATTTGTCCTTTCATGAAAACTATCATACATTTAACCTTCTTTCTCTGGAACGACTTTCTATTTGGTTCATATAGAGTACTTTTCAGTGTTTCTGATATTTCAAAGGTTGATCAGTGTGGTTGACCTCTGGCTGTATTACTGCTGTATCTGTGAAACACTGCTCTCCGTGGTGCCTTGACTGCTGCCAACCATTTGATATGTTTGTCTATCGATAAAGTTCAGTACATACAGTTGAATGGTTCTGGTCTGAATCAGGTTAGGGAGTTTAAATATCTAGGAAGTATGATCACAGGAAGGTGGTAGAATTGACAGAGAAATAGAAACCAGATGTCAGACAGAAAGTGCTCTTATATACCAACTGTCACTATTATTAAAACATCCAAGCATAACTATGAGTACAAAGAGACAGCATATTCATTCCAACATTGTGTCAAACATGGACACCATCTAAAGCCCATATACGCAAAATCACCACATCCGAGATGAGAAGATGCCTCAGAAAAGCAGCCAACCTAACCATCCAAGATCGAGTGAATAATGACACTATTAGACAAATTGTGGGAATGACACCTTGTACTAGATTCATTGAGAAACAGCAGATCAAGTGGTTTGGCCATCTCGTTAGAATGCAGCAAGATCAAATATCATTATAAGCACTACATCACAGAAGATCAGCTGCAAGAGGATGGCTGCGAAATATATAGATCGACAACATTAAAGAGACTACGCCTTCATGGTATGACAATAGCCAGCGTGCATATAATGGCATCCGTCAGTCCCGGGGGACTATGGAGATGTGCCGCTGGCTTTGGGAACAGCATCTGCTGTGACTGTAAAGTCCGATGCGGGAATGGCAGTCTTTGCCAACAGGATACACACAAAAGCAGATACTCCCTCGTTGTGAGGCAGTTTTACTCTCCGGTGCCTCCTCTCCACAGCTCGTTGTGTTCGGTTTCTTTCAAAATGTGACAGTCCATCTTTCACTTTCTGTCTCCATAGTAGTCGATCTGCAGCTGATTTTAACCATGTCTCTGTGCCTATGTTGGTATCTATTAGGTCACGTTTGCATACATCTTTATAGCGCAGCTTTGGCCTTCCTGTAGGTCTATTCCCAGTTACCAATTAACCATATAGATCTTTTGGAATACGACCATCCTCCATGCGGGAGACATGTCCCAGCCAGCGCAGACGTCTTTGCTTCAGTATACAATACATTGATGATATTTTTGCTCTTGTCAGCACACATTCGTTGGAGACAAGGTCTCGCCATAATATACCAAGGATGCGTCTCAGACAGCGCATATGGAAGGTATTCAGTCTTTTTTCCTGTGGAGCATAGAGAGTCCAGGATTCACAGCCGTACAGTAATGTGCTCAGGACACAAGCCAGCGTGCACTAAATCACAAACTATTCCTCCCCACAGCCTTAGCGGCAAAAGTGGTTTATAATGATGTTGATGATGACTAGTTCTGTGCCGACTCTCCTCCTAAAATTTTCATTCCTAAGTTCATGTCTCCTTGTTACACCTAGCATGATATTTAGAACATTTAATTTCTGTCATGACTTTTCTTCTTCTGTCGACAATGTCCATATTTGACACTGATAGCATAGCACTGGTAAGAATATTTAACTTTCTTAACAACATAAAAATCAAAAAGCTATATGTGCTACTCTGGGATCGAATCTTTGGGTTCTAATGCGTTAAAGAACCTTTATTCCTACGGAGAGGTACTGTCGTCTGGAGGCGACAGGTTCGATTATGAGTGGCACCTACAGCTGTCAATGTTAATGCTGTCTAGTGTGTCCTACTGTTTCTTTATTCTGCATCTGTAAGTGCCAATCAGACTGGCACACTGTCATTCTTGTCAATGTAATGAAGGGAATGGCAGATCTGTGCTGGCAAAAATGCTGGCAGATCTGTGCTGGCAAAAATGCCTGTTCAGATAGGATACAATTTGCTGTATTATGCAAAAGTGTAACATAACTGCCTGTATAATGTTAGAAAACATTCGATTTATCCCAAAAAAAAGCAACTCATATTTAAAAAACAGAAGTTGTACAGTAAATGCCCTTTTGACAACCTAAACAATTAACTTATTCATGGTCCAGCCATTTTTGAGATGACACTCAAGTAAACATGTGTTGGTTTGGTGTACAAAAGTGGGGGGGGGGGGGGGGGGGGTGTATACTTGAGGTATACGTGCAAAATGGGTCATATGTGGTGTGTAAATTTTAAAAAAAAACATAACAGAGTAAAATGAACATATTTTCTCCAGGGTGTACAGGTGTGGTGGGGAAACAAACAGGCAGATCGACTGGCTGGTTCTGCACCACTTGGTGGTAAACTGATGCACGACGAGCTAGTAGTGATACCTTTGGGAGAAATGAGCAATGCAAAGACAGAAAGAGATCATAATTATCAGAAAAAATGGTGCAGTGGCCAGGGGATCTGGCCAACACTCACGGGAGAGGCAAGATATATATATGTGAAATCAGACTGCCACTACTGGAATTGAAACTCTACACCGACTGCTGAAGATGGGGCTTCTATACGAATGTCCTGAGTGCTATATTGGTTCTTTACTCAGTTGTGTAAGAATCAATTGTCATTCTCAAATTTTGGGTTCTGGGGCCGCCTGGAAAAAAAAGGGGGTGGGGTGGGGAGAGAAGATAGATGCATTTCTCATTTGAAGCATGCTGAATTAAGTTAAGCCTTCACTTACATCAGATGTGTTGGAAAGAATGGCAGATATTGCAGCCTTGAACCACAACATAAGTCAACCACCCTTTGAAGGGCGAACACAGAAGAAAAAGATCAGTCATTATCAGAGTACATGGTATGATTTAGGTTTGCCGACTTTAGTCGGTCAAAGAGGAATAAAGACTGAAAGTAACCAGCCTTTTGTCTCGAAGACTAATGACTATATGTAGCATACTGTCAACATAATCTTTAATGCAACACACTATTAACTGAACTCAACAATAATATTGAAGTCACATTTATGTTTGGCATCAGGGTGACTCCTGAAATACCACACACACACACACACACAATTATGTTTGGCATCAGGGTGACTCCTGAAATACCACACACACACACACACATTTATGTTTGGCATCAGGGTGACTCCTGAAATACCACACACACACACATTTATGTTTGGCATCAGGGTGACTCCTGAAATGCCACACACACACACATTTATGTTTGGCATCAGGGTGACTCCTGAAATGCCACACACACACACACACAATTATGAAACAAAGAGTAAATGCTTGACATTGCACTTACAAAAATACAAAATCTGGCAGATGTACATATTTAACATCATTCTGAAACAAAATGGCTGCAGCAGGATTTGCCAGTTAATAAATAAATTGGAAGCTTGTTAAGAATTGATTATTATTACTAATGTCATTTATCTTCTTGAGAAATGACAGGTGGAACCAGTGAAGCCATGAAAAAATTTCAGAGAATAAAGCCAGGAAAGTGGTAAGCATCGTTTTAGAAGATATTTTCTTCAAGGCATGCAGTGTGTTGGAAACTGAACACGGAGATTGACTAGCTAGTTCCACACCACTTGGTGGTACACTGATGCATGACAAACTAGATGTGATCAAGGCCGTCTGGGAGTGAGTCAACAGTTTGAGAACACATCACTGTCCAAAGAGAATTCAGCTGTAGGCTTTTTGGCAGCAAATGACTTTGCTGTAGGTAGGTATGTAAGTTGTCTTCCACCAGGACATTTCACAAGTGATAAACACCTGGTGATACAAGGTGCTACCATGCTGATGAGGGTCACCCGTGGAGAGAGCCCGGAAACCCCGTTCAACCGTTAGGCCCATTCCTGACAAAAGCCAGGGTGGGGCTTTAAAAAAAAGAAACTGCATCCCACATGGCGACGACTTATCCGTAAAATAAGCTTTGCTGTGGTTTCAACAAACTTATGAGCATCGAAACATTCAGAAAGCACTGACAAACAACTGAAAATAAAACTGCCATAAAGAGGCAACTAATGCTCTAGTTGGTCTCAGAATCCTAAACAGAATATTCTTCTTATTAGTGTTGACAGGCTGTAAACTCTGGCAGACAGTTTTGGTAGTTCATCCACTTCTGGATCTTGGTCTAGTTCTAGGACTTCAAAACAGTTTGAACACTGGGCTTTCAAGCGGGAGACCCAGGTTCGAATCCTTGGTAAGGCTGGGGATTTTTTCTGTCAGGGGTAAAATAAAAACCTCACCAGTCATGGCGACAGCACTAGCCGTGCAGCCTTAAATGCGCAGGCTCAAAGACCTCTCCCCCCACCCGCCTACACCGCAAAAGTGGTATAATAAAGGGTAGTTTAATAAAGGCAGTTAATGCAGTCTAGGACTTGAGTTTTGAGTGCACATCCGTTTTACAGACCTTGCTTACCTTTATGAAACTAACTTTTAACATGGCCTCCTTCTGTGTCAAACATGTGTGACATTAATAATTCCAGGTATGAACAGTAAAGACAAAAACTTAACTAATACATGAGATAATGTCACAGATTGGATTACAAAATAGGTACAAAAATGTACAAGAATGTGTACAAAATAATGAATATTCCATGAATTCTACTCACGCCCAGTTCTCATAGTTTTATACATATATACAGAAAGAATAGCATATAAAAGATGAATACGTCTGAGTTACTGTTGGGGTGATAAAAGCACTTGTGACTACTGAATGGAAGCAAAATTCTTATTTCAGTGTGTTTGTTTCGTTGACTAGTCATCATCCATAACTTCTCCTATAGCCATTCAGCATTGTGCAGAGGAATAGTTTGCATTCCAGTAATCGATAAGTGGCAACGGTCACTGACATTCCATGTGGAAGTATCTCTTTAATGTCATCAATCCATTTTCTCCCAGGATGCCCTTGACTAGCTTGGTACTTGAATGTTAACAACTGTAGGTTTCATTACAAGGTTTTTATATGTAATATATACAATTATTTACTTTCATTAAACAAATTACATTTCTTAACCAATTTATGACCATATTAAGTCAGGAATAAGACACTTTTAGAACACAGAAGACAGGGGTATTTGATGCACTTTGACAAACAAACAATAGGTTAAATCAGACACCAAAATATATATCTACAGGAAGAACAGATAGATACAGTGTTGCAAGAGCTAAATGTTTGGTCATGTGCAGGTATTGTGTCGACAAGAAAGTAGTGTCAACACTGTGCATCGAAGAAGACTAGCTATAATGGAAGACCCACCAGTAACACTTATCTACTGTAAAAATGACCCAGAAACCTATAAAATAAAACGTGTAATCCAACAAAACAACATTTTTCGTATGAAAGATGTCTTACTGTGTAAAGAAACTAGAATTCCGTTGTGGTGTTTCACTACAAATATACAGAAAACCTTTGATAACAATTGGTAGAAATGAATTATTGCACTAATGTCCTTATTAAAAAAATCACAGGTATTTTTTTGAAAATACAAAATTATAGTAGTCAAAGCTTCCTTGAAGCGTCAAAACAAAGATTCTACTTTCGGAACTACCACCACGGAAATCTACTTGTTCACGAGAACATTATGTCCTTTGACCACTAATAATAATGTATGTGTATACAGCACAGCTTAGGGAAACAACTGTAGTGGTGCAATGAAGTAGTGGATAGATGTTTAACATGGCAGCATGGGGTAAATAACCCCATTATAAAGTAAAGGTCATCCCATACTGAGGAGTGATGAATTTGTCGTGTAAATATACAACTGAGATTCTGGTACATTTGTGTATTAAAGTGGTGTTACCTCAGGAAAGGGGCTAGCAACACACACAAAAAGGGAACCTAGTTTTCATAGGTACTTGTAGCCAGGCCTATATTTTCTTGATCATATGACACTCAATAGAGAAGACAGTTAGTATCAAGATCTCAGAGAAAAATGTTCTAGCAGCCATTAAGTGGTTATGAGAGAAAAAAAAAGTCCCTCCACAATAGAGAGCCAACCAGAATAACCAGGAGGGGAATTTATTTTTATTTCTATCTTGTGGTATCATCATCATCAGGTGCCTTGCCGACTGGCGTGGGTGATCATGCCTCTTCACAATCTGCGATCTCCTGCAGCATGAATCAGTTCATGTGCTGACACACCTCCATGCCATGCAAGAACATTGTCAAGAATCCTTTCTGGTTGTCTTCCTCTATCCCTCCTTCCACAGATCTTTCCAGTGGTCACAACATGTCCTATTTTCCCTCTTTTCATAACTGCCGAAAAATGATGACTGTCTCCTTCTGATGTCTGTGATAAGTTGTCTTCGGGCTCCTGCCTCTTTCAAAACCTTTTGGTGGCTTGTGGTATAGGCCTACCATTATCACCATCTGGTAGGCGTGTATAATGAATGCTAAAGTTTCTGTAACTTCTTCCATGACATCTTTGCAAGTTATTCTAGCTGTCCAAACTTCCACTGCCTCTAAGTTCTTTATAACGTGCTTGTATAGATTCCAAGCTCCACAGGCATACATCAGAACAGATTTTACCCAACATTTCTGAATTTCAGTTGCAATATCAACTCCTATTTGTAAAATGGGCACCTAAGACTGATATAGGCAAGATTAGTCTTTCTCAACATGAAGTTACCAAGTCTATGTAGCCTGCAAGTTTGATAACAGGGAGTTAAGACAAAAGATATATTTAAAAAAAAAAAAAAATTATTTCCATTTGCTGTGTCAGTTTCCTATCAAATTTTATTAAACAAACTGCACACACTTTTTCACCTGCCTCTTGCGTAACTCTCTTATACATACCCATGGATCCTCGTTGATGTCACAGAGTTTGTGCATTATATTGAGATTCTCTTTATGAGATCCACATGACAAGATTGTAGCATTTATGGTGAGATCGTCGCTTCTTTTTTTTTTTAAACCTAGAAAATAAATAGCATAAATCTGCTTTTGCTGGGGTGGTCTGATCCACAAATAAAAAAACTTCAAAACAAAATCCTAAACTGCACAGCCCATGGCAAAAACACTGGCCATGCAACCTAAATTCATCAGGCTCAAAGACCACCCTGCCTACAATGCAGAAGTGGTAAATACAGGAAGTTTGGGTGGTCTGATCCAACATAGTATCAGTAAGAAGGACTCTTCTCACAGCACTGGCACTTCAGGCATACAGTGCTACAACCATATTTTAATAAAATAAACAGACAATGTATTGATCGACGCTCTTAGAAAAAATAAGCAGAAAGACAGAAAGATATATTAGACAACATAAAAACCAATAGCTATAATTACTGTGTTGGAAATCGAACCTGTCACCTCCAAAGGTCGTGTGCGCCTCGTATATATATATATATATATATATATATATATATATATATATATATATATATATATATATATATATATATATATATATATATATATATATATATATATATATATATATATATTATATATATATATATATATATATTATATATATATGTGTGTGTGAATTACCATCTATCTTTCAATGGACAAATTGGCACTCAAGGGTATGGTGGTCAACAATACGCCAGCTGCCATGACTTAATACTTTCTGGTGCTTATTTAAGATTGAGTCAGCCTGGAAGTCTCAATCAATTTGAAAAAACCCATCTGGATGGATTACAATTCACTAGTTTCAGGCCCATAAATAAAATACTGCCATTTGAAACTCCTAAAGCAGCAGCAACCACAGGACCACTCTCAAATACAATGGTACCTCGGAATTCGAACATAATCCATTCTGAAACGGTGACTGAATTCCAAATCGTTCAAATTCCAAGGCCATGTTTCCCATTGAAAATAATGGAAACTAAATTAATCTGTTTCGAGTTCAATAGAAGCATATCACAACATCGTAGCAAGTTCATATTCACAGGTACTACTTTGATGCTTAGCGATAAGATCTTTTTTTTTTTAATGGCAGGTGTGACTCATTTCCCTTACTTTGTTCTTCAACTCTACATAACTAATTCACTAAGTGTTTTATAGAAAACATAAGAAAAAGAATAAGCAAAGATTTGAAAATTAGCTCTGTAGTAAGAAGTGGCTGGCACTCGTCAGGTGTTTGGTTTCCAAGGCAACATACAAGTTCCGAGAAAATATTTATAAATTTAGTTTGGATTCCAAGTTGTTCCAATTTTGAAGCGCTCGAATTCCGAGGTACCACAGTATCTGTACAAGAGCAGAGGAGGACACTGATACCATCTGAATATATTGCTTTCTACACATACAAGTAAACAATTAACAAGGTGCCACCAAAGAACACCAGTCATCTCATAAACAGATGCTACAGTATGTATGCTTGGTGCCGCTATACGAGTTCAAACTGCCTTATGAGTCTACAAGTTTAGATGAATTAACTCCATCGCCGACTGACCCGGATCTGTATTTTTAAACTGCATCTGGGCTGACAGGTCAACCATGCTTAAAACTGGTATCAGAAAATGTTCCGTGAAGTAAAATCGGCAATTGGGATAATGGCCAAATAACCCACAAAGTGCTAATTTGTCTATTCTTCATCATCTTTTGTGTTCACCTTTGAGAGGTTATTTGTCACACTGTGCTGTGGCTTACAGCTAGGCTGTGATATCTGCGCCTTTCACCCAAAAACATTAGATTTAAGCAAATCAATCATAAGTTTCCTTTCACCACATGCTTGATATGGCCAGCCAGGCCCCCCCCCCCCCCCCCACCCTTTTCAATAGGCAATCCATCTGGGGAGACTGATCTATAAAAGTACGAGGTTACACAATACATCTCCAGATATGAGACTGAGAGCCTTAACTACCTGTGCAGGAAAAAAAAATCACTCTCAGTATCCGCCCGTAACATTTTGTTTGTGAGTGTTTGTGCATATGTGGGGTTACAGTATGTGAAATAATTGAACCACAATAAAAACATACACTTGAACATGCATACACCACAATGCAAATGCTCTTCTCACTGCCAATGCCTTCACAGACAGAACAGCGCCTCCTTCATCCGTTCTGCTGTTTGACAAATGTTTCTAGGATTTCTTCAGCCATTTTGCGGTTATATCTGGCGACTCGCAAGGCATCAACCACCTGTAACCTGCTGTAGCCCATGGCAACGAGGGCGGTGACATCAGTCTCATCAATGCTGGAGGTCTGCTGGTCGTTTTCTTTGTTGAGGTCTTGGTTTTCTCGCAAGCCCTCATGGCGCGGAGGAGGCACTCTAGAGTTGTGGAATAGAAATGTGAGGAGACATTCAATGTTGTGGGAATGTTATCATGTCAGGAGAAATTCTATTCCATGAAACAAAAAGAGGGAGAATTCTTAAGTTGTTATATAAAATACACAACCTATGTGACAGAGACTGCCACTCCCACTTTGGACCTTACAGTCAGAGCAGATGCAGTTGCCAAAGCCAGCGGCACATCTTCATAGTCCCCAGGGACTGGCTGATGCCATTATTTTTATAATATTAAACGAAATAATGTGTGATGCTGAGAAATAAAACAATATGGGATGCATTCTTAAGTTGCAGAATCAAATAATGTGAGGAAACACTTTAAGCTGGGGACAAAAATAATGTAGGGAGACACTCTAAGTTGTGGAATAAAATAGTGTAGGGGGCACTCAAAGCTGAGAAATAGAATAATGTGGGAGATACTCAAAGTTGTTGAACAGAATGATGTAAGAAGGCATGCAATGTTGTAGAACAGAATGATGTAATGTGGCCCTCTAATAATGACGCTTAAAGTTGTGGAACAGAATAAAGTAAGGAGGCACTCAATGTTGTAGAACAGAATGATGTAATGTGGCCCTCTAATAATGACGCTTAAAGTTGTGGAACAGAATAAAGTAAGGAGGCACTCAATGTTGTAGAACAGAATGATGTAATGTGGCCCTCTAATAATGACGCTTAAAGTTGTGGAACAGAATAATGTAAGGAGGCACTCAATGTTGTAGAACAGAATGATGTAATGTGGCCCTCTAATAATGACGCTTAAAGTTGTGGAACAGAATAATGTAAGGAGGCACTCAATGTTGTAGAACAGAATGATGTAATGTGGCCCTCTAATAATGACACTTAAAGTTGTGGAACAGAATAACATAAAGAAGCACTCTAAGTTGTAAAACAAAATAACATAAAGAAGCATTCTAAGTTGTGGAATAGAATAACATAAACAGACACTCTAGGTTGTGGAATAGAATAAAGTTGGGCAGCCCTCTAATAATTAAGTAGACACTAAGTTGTGGAATAGAATAACATAAAGAGACACTTTAAGTTGTGGAATAGAATAATGTTAGGCAGCTCTCTAATAATTAAGTAGACACTCTAAGTTGTGGAATAGAATAACATTAAGAGACACTCTAAGTTGTGGAAAAGAATAACATAAAGAGACACTCTAAGTTGTGGAATAGAATAACATAGAGAGACACTCTAAATTGTGGAATATAATAACATAAAGAGACACTCTAAGTTGTGGAATAGAATAACATAAAGAGACACTCTAAGTTGTGGAATAGAATAACATAAAGAGACACTCTAAGTTGTGGAATAGAATAACATTAAGAGACATTAAGTTGTGGAATAGAATAACATAAAGAGATACTCTAAGTTGTGGAAAAGAATAACATAAAGAGACACTCTAAGTTGTGGAACAGAATAACATAAAGAGACACTCTAAGTTGTGGAATAGAATAACATAAAGAGACACTCTAAGTTGTGGAATAGAATAACATAAAGAGACACTCTAAGTTGTGGAATAGAATAACATAAAGAGACACTATAAGTTGTGGAATAGAATAACATAAAGAGACACGCTAAGTTGTGGAATAGAATAACATAAAGAGACACTCTAAGTTGTGGAAAAGAATAACATAAAGAGACACTCTAAGTTGTGGAACAGAATAACATAAAGTGACACTCTAAGTTGTGGAATAGAATAACATAAAGAGACACTCTAAGTTTGTGAAATAGAATAATGTTAGGAGGCCCTATAATAATGTAAGTAGACACTCTAAATTATGAAATAAAATAACGCAGGAAATTTTTCAGCAGGAAAAAGAAATAGGCACAGCAAGGAAAAATGACAAACTGCCGACAAATTAAATGTCTATCAATCTGTGAGCTGAAATTTGCCCTTATAACAAAAGCTGTGGGGAGAAAAAAAAATCTCACTGTTGCTTCTCACTTTCCATATTCCACTATCTGCATCTTTGATAGGTTTAAAGAGTCTGATCAACATCTTTACATAATTAAAAACAACAATGGACACCACAATCCCCAGAAGTGCAAACCAACTAGCATGCGGGAAAATCAACTTACAAAGGACTAGTTGTAGGTTCTCCATGATGAAGTTTTGACCTGGGTGGAGGAATTGCGTAGTCACTGTTGAGCCTGTAAAGCTGAGGCTTGTCCTCAACAACATCAGCAGCTCCTGTTCCAGACACTAGAAACAGAGGAGCATCTGTGAGCTGGGTTGACATGGGGGTCTAGCTCAACATTTCTTTCAAAAACCACCTCTAAGGGATTCTTCTTTTTCCTATCAGTGCTCACCGGCTGTAGATTCCGGAGGAAAGCTCTAGTTGTTCATCCACTTCTGGACTCTGCTCTTGTTCTAGAACTTGAGTTTTTGTGTGCACATCCATTTTAATAGATCTGGCTTATTTGTATGCAGACTGTCGGTTCCTTGCCTCTCAAGCAGATGCATTCCTACTTCAAAGTAAACACCCCTGACCAGTGGCTTCTTACGGCATGCTTTTTTAAGGGAAATGGAGGAGGGTTCACCGAAATCATAAATCAGCCCCCCCCCCCCCCTCCCCCCTCTGAAAAACACCCCGCCCCTTCCAATTTCTCTAGCAATTTAGCAGTTTTCAACTATCTTGAGAAGGGTTGTCTGTTTTTTTTTTTTAATCAACTTATTCTATGATGTGCTTTACATTCTTCTCAAGTGTTTCTCAAAACATGCCCAAAAGATTGTGGAATACCTACATCTCATGCAAATAATAAGTTTTCCTCTGTAAGAACACAACCACCTAGGAAAATATGGAAGAAGTCCACAAGTGCGAAACCAACATACCAGCAGGATGAATGCCAGGTAATGGATGATCATATAACGATTCCACTGGTTGTGATGCCGAAGATGGGTCGTCAGGTACAGAGTCATATCGCAGCTCAGCATAAGATACACCTGCAAGAACATAAGAGTACCTTCTTATTTCTGAGAGTATCATCATCACAATTATTTCACCATGCAGAGATAATTTTCAGCATGATTCTGTATAGTATATACAAGAGGTGGTCAAAAAAGTTATGCCTCCTATTTTTAATTTTCTACATAAATACTTCACCGGTGTACGATTTGTAAATTTTGGAGGATTCTTCAAACACTCTTCTGCATTGTAAAGCCTTACCAGCCTGTTTCAATAACAGGTTGCATCACAGCGACAGTTTTAAAATGGCTTCTTAAGACGTTTGGTTAAAATTATATACAGTAGAAACTCGCTTAACGAGCACAACAAATTGTAAAAGAATGACTCGATCAACGAGCGACGTTTCGCATAACGAGTGGTGAGGAGAGGGGAAGTCGAGAAAGTTGAGGTATTCTGGCCATGTTAAACATCAAGGTAGCCTGGAAAGAACAGTGGTGGAGGGTGCATTGAGGATGCATTGGCCATGAAAGAAAGCACATAGGGCTGGAACGACATATAAAGGACCTGCTGACTGATGAATCAGTATAATTAAATTTGTTTTTATCATGCTTATTTTTATTATGAATATTCAAGTCTGCACATTTCTGCTTATGCTGTCAATGTGGTCTTAATTCGCATGAATTCATGAGGGTTTATTATGGAGATGTGGTGGCCTAAAGACAGAGCGATGTGCCTTCCAAGATAAAGGTCCAGGTTCCGAATTACAGCCAGACTGGGAAATAAATTATTTTTAATTCTAATATTATTTAAGTTTTAACACATGCAAGTGAAAGTTCCAGAACCACAAAAGACATGGAACAAAAGTTAAATGCATTAGAAAAGAAATACATAAGGAAAACGATAAATAAATGGGATGAAGGGTTCATAAATCAGAAACATCTCTGGGTAACCACTAGTATCAACAATTATGAGACAGAGAAGATAGTGTTATGATAAACACATTCAGAGAAGAGACGAACTAAAAATCTCCAGACACTGAAATGGGAATCTTAGGGATTCAGAAAACAAGGATATCCAACAAAAACCCTAAAGTGAACGCTGATGAGTGAAGCCAAAGGTGCTGTTTATTATATCAAAGTAATTGTACAGGATAGCATGCAGTGGAGAGACACAGCAAGGCCTATGTGATATATAACGGCACAATAGGACAATGTATGTTGAATACTTACCCGACACAGGGTTAGTGTTGTGATGTAGAGCTCTAGCAGCAGGAGTAGGCTGCTCCTGGTTTCTCACTGTGCAATCACTAGGGGGCGTTGGTGGCAGCTGTCGTCTGCAACAAGTTAAAGATCAACATCATAACTATAAAGGTAACTGACCAGCACTTATAAGATGATGAGCTAGCATTTCTGAGAATTATCTTTTTTTTTTAAATAGCTTTTGCTATCTTGTATTAGCTGTCATGCCCACAGCTGTATGTCTCATCTCTAATTAGTCGATTTGTTAAAATGATTGTTAGGAAGGCAGTGGATCAGTTCTGTTTCCCCTCCAAATGGCACCTCAAAAAAACCACACAGGGAATGCAGTGAAGTAAAACCTTCTGTTATTCCCTTCCCTCCTTGCCTTTCCTCCACCCTTATTTTTCTCTTCCTGTGCCATGCTGTGTTTGACTTCTTGCGATGCTCTTGTAACAAGCTGTCATTGTGAGTTCTCTTTCTCTGAGGACAATTACACTATTTATTTCTTCAGGGCAATCTCATTCTTCTATCAAGTAACATCTCTGCAGCTTCCAAAAATGTCTTATCAATCTGCTGAATGTTCATGACTTACTTCCATCCATTTCGACTAGCTTTATAGAGTTATTAGTCATCATCATCATCAATAAGTGCTCCGCTCTACTTCTAACTCAAACCTGTGCCCAAAGAATATCAGGGCAGTGCACGAACTCCGCAGCACCGGCGAGGATCCTTAAATATTCTGGGTAGATTTTTAACTCAAAATTTTGCCCGGGCAGCACATTTAGGCTACTCTTTTCGATTTCTAACTGCTAAGTTTTTTGGTTTTTTAATATGTGCAGCAATACATATGGGCATCCAAAAAGTCCACGTGAAAAAATACCAGCCTTCACTGGGGCCTGAACCCTGGACCTCCAGCACTCGAGGCGGATGCCATGCCTCGGGACCTCTCAAGCCCTTCCCCCCCCCCACCACCACCACCAAAGTAGGGGAAATTACAGTAATGGCACAGCAAGGTAGAGGTAATAACACAGTAACGGCACAGTAAGTTAGAGGTAATCACACTGTAATGGCACAGTAAGGTAGAGGTAATCACACAGTAACGGCACAGTAAGTTAGAGGTAATCACACTGTAATGGCACAGTAAGGCAGAGGTAATAACACAGTAACGGCACAGTAAGTTAGAGGTAATCACACTGTAATGGCACAGTAAGGTTGAGGTAATCCCAAAGTAACGACACAGTAAGGTAGAGGTAATCACACAGCAACGGCACAGTATGGTAGAGGTAATCATATAGTAATAGCACAGTAAGCTAGAGGTAATCACACAGTAACGGCACAGTAGGGTAGAGGTAATCATATAGTAATTGCACAGTAAGGTAGAGGTAATTACACAGTAACGGCACAGTAGGGTAGAGGTAATCACACAGTAACAGCACAGTAAGGTAGAGGTAATCACACACTAATGACTCAGTAAGGTAGAGGTAATCACATAGTAACAGCAGAGTAAGGTAGAGGTAATCACACAGTAACAGTACAGTTAGGTAGAGGTAATCACATAGTAACAGCAAAGAGAGGTAGAGGTAATCACACAGTAACAGCAGAGTAAGGTAGAGGTAATCACATAGTAACAGCAGAGTAAGGTAGAGGTAATCACATAGTAGCAGCAGAGTAAGGTAGAGGTAATCACACAGTAACAGTACAGTTAGGTAGAGGTAATCACATAGTAACAGCAGAGAGAGGTAGAGGTAATCACACAGTAACAGCAGAGTAAGATAGAGGTAATCACATGGTAACAGCAGAGTAAGGTAGAGGTAATCACACAGTAGCAGCAGAGTAAGGTAGAGGTAATCACACAGTAACAACAGAGTAAGGTAGAGGTAATCACACAGTAACAGCAGAGTAAGGTAGAGGTAATCACACAGTAACAGCACAGTAAGTAATCAAACAGCAGAATAGCCAATAGGGTACATTAGGCATATAGTGCCCGATCTATAATGTTATAGTTCAATCAGTAGGGGTTGGACGTGGTCAACATAATGCTATCTGGCATTCTTATTCTTTCTATGCCGTGTGGCATTAGTAGTCATGTCTATCCACAGCCTCCTGTCTCGTGTACTTTCAATCAACCCAGATACAGATATTCTCCATGCCTTGATGTCAAACTGTCAAGCATATTTTTTCTCAGCCTCTTTCTGCCTCCCCTCCCCTCCAACTTTCCTACTGTCACAATGTACTGCAGTTTTCTAATTCTCATCACACGACCAAAGATTGTAGATTGTCCCTTTCTGATGTAAGCAATGTTCTCTTCATGAGTCAGTTTCTTTCAAGACATTTTCCTTACTTCCAAGATATTTCCTGGTACCCATTTTAGACTGTCAATTTGGGATTCAGGGCCATCTATAAAAAGTATATGCACCAAGACCTTCAGAAGGCAAGAAAGCAGCAGTTCTTCACACATCCTAGACCAAGGCTATTCAACTAAGTTTACTCAGGGGCAAATATTTTCAAACTGGGGATTGCCATGGGCCAGTGACTTGAGCCCCAATATAGAAAAACAATGTATACAACCAGCAATGATTCGCAGGCCACTTGCTGGATATCTGCAGGCCAAATCAGGCCTCCGGGCTGCCAGTTAAATAGCCCGATCCTAGACCATCATGTACTGTGGCAGGCTTGTCAGTTACTTTTATAGCCATGTTTAAGTGATCATGTCACTAAGGGCACACTCTGTAGTAAATTACTGATGAGTAGGATATGTTGAGGTCAGCCTCTGCAACGTTCTAAAGATTTGTGCAAGTGGGACATAAAAGATACAGGTATTGAGATATCCATAGGAACAAAATCCCACGGGGGGGGGGGGAGAGAAAAAAAGTCAGAAAGAGAAAAGGAATAAAGGAGAAAATGACTAGATTGGTTAGGAGTTGAGTGTCTGAGAAGAAGCAAGTGATATATATGTAATGGTGACCATGCAAACTGTTAAAGACATTTTCTTAATGTGAGCAGGTCTTGCTAGTCAACTGCCATTTACTGCCTTTACTATACCACTTTTGCAGGGTGTGGGCAGGGGAGTCTTTGAGCTTGAGGATTTATGGCCACATGACTAGAGCTGTGGCCATGACAGTGCAGGTAGGGATTTTATTTTGTTTCCAGCAGAAAAAAATCTGCAGCCTTACCAAGGATTCGCACCCGGGTCTCTCTTGCTAGTCACAGCCACCCCTCTTGCTAGTCACAGCCACCCCTCTTGCTAGTCACAGCCACCCCTGTCATGGGCTGTGAATGCCCATGCATTCCTACAGTACAGAATATCACTCATCTGGAAAGATGGGAAGGGGCCGAGAATAACAGTCATACCTAGGAAACATTAACATCATCATCATCTAGAGCTCAAATCTATATCTGACATACCTGGGTGGCTTGGGAGATGAGTTAGGGGAAGGCAGCGGAGAGACTGTCCGTGGTGGCACGGGAGGTGGCACATCAAAACACTGAAATCCTGGCCGCTTGGACAGAGACGGAGAGTTGTATGATACACATCCATCTTGGCACTGCAAAAACAAAATAAAAATAAACATCTGAGATATTTATTTTTTTATTTTACTGTGTTAATGTCTGGCTTGGAACCTTACATGTCCCTCAAGACCTGAAGCAGTAAATGTTGAATGCTGAATCAAGAATCAATGTAACAGCACTCGGAACACTCCAATATCCCCCCCCCCCCCCCCCCCCATTTTTAGCAGCAAGAACCAGCTCAGATGGCACCAGTAGCTGTATGATTTTATATGAAGCAGTAAAAGAGGAGGTCAACAAGAAGAATGATTGGAAGCTGCAGTGGTGCAGAAGTTAGTGTACTTGCTTGATGACCCAGTGGTTGTGTGCTTTAAGTTTCATCACTCTCTTCTATGGCTGATTTTACAAAACAATAAAACGTTCTCCAAAGCCTCTCTTCTGATCACATAACCATACAAGGAAACATTGTCAATTTCTTTTAGTAGGTGGTCTCCATGGTGAAGTGGTCAAGCCATGTACCTTGCTCCCTGAAGGTCTTGGGTTCGTTTCGCTGAAGAGTTGGTCAGTGGTTTTTGTGTAGATCCCTGGAGACCATGACTAGAACTATGGATGCTCTAGACAGGCAGCTAACTGTTCTGGGAAGAGACCTGAGCTATACACTATAACTGGATGCAAGAAATCGAACCTCTTGGCTTTAACTTTTTACAGTTTTACGCTACCTTTGAATATTCTACTTTCATTAACCCTTACCAAGCAACCATTGTTAGTAACTCCGGCCACCCATGGTGCATACAAATTTGTCTCAGAAATTACAATGCAAGCCAAAACACTCCTTCTTAGGTGTACATTTATACTACAAAAGTCATTGCCAAATAACAGAACAGACTTAGTGTAACATTTTAGTTCTCTCTGTCGGACATTCAATAAAACTGACCTGACACTAGATCTGCTCCTCCCCCCCCCCCCCCCCCCTTTCTGCAGCTTGACTCACTTGTATCTTGCAGTGTCCAGTTGAAGTATTCATAAACTGAAAGAGAGCTCCTATTTGTGTGCTACACATATGGGGATTTTCAGGCTTCTTCTTTTTCTTCCCCGGCTGTAACTTGAGTTTTGCATGCACATTCATTTTACAGATCTGGTTTATTTATATGCAGAACTGTTGGTCCCTTGCCTCTTAGATGTTTACGACTACAAGGGAAACACCCCCTAATTAGTCAGCTTTTATGTCATGCTTGTTAGGGGGGCAGTGGGTCTATTCTCACCCCTAACCCCCTACCCGCCCAATGGGGCCCTAGAGACCCCCCCCCCCCCCCACAGTGAAATATTCCTAGTGATTGTTATTACCTCTGTCCATCATCATTTACAGTCCTTTCTTTCAATTACCATTGTGTCGTTGCTCATTGCGGTAAAATTATAAGATACTTTTAATCTACTGAAATGCAGCTTTTGCTTGACTTATCTCCTTTTGTCAATATCTATTTTGTGCCGCTAGGCATCACAGTTTAACAGATGTCAGATGGTCAAGCTGGGGCATGCTTAACTGCTTTACTGCTATTATGTTGTGAAGTTTCAAGCTATCAGTGACCCCTTTAGTCAATGTTCTTTCAGGTCTCCCTCTGCTACTTAGCCTTTCCATTTTCATCAAGTAAGTTCTCACTGCCGGCACCACTGGATTGAAAACCGGTGTATCCTGCTCGCTCTTAATCTCTGTGACACTGCTTCCCTTTGATGTTAGGACTGCTCATCTTTGAAACGAATACATAAATGTGACTTACCTTAGATCCTGCTAATGCATGCAATGCTGACATCCCTCCACTGTCCTGAAGGTCAGAAAACAAAAAATATACGATTTCATTGATCAAAGATACATATCATTTCAATGATTATAAAAAGATAACAATTATCCTAACTCACAGGTTGTGCTCCTGGGAAGTAAAGGCGATCGGCGTGATGCTGACCACATCACCCAACAAGTGTTGTTTGGCCTTTAAAATATAGGTCTAGCCCAATATACCCAATACGCCTAAAGGCATGTGATCAGGCTGTGCAGATAACAATAATTATATAGCTTTTTCACTGCCCAAACGTAATAATAAATATACTGCAGTGATAGCCAAATGTTTAAGACCATCTAGTAAATAAGTGATTTCTTCATACTGTTATGGAGTTTTGGATCATTGATATTTTACGTTCCACTAAATACAATCACTGCAGTCATAACTCTCCATCAAAACAGCACTGTGCAATTCACCATATAACTGTTGAAATATCAAGTACTGACTAGGCGGTTTTAAACATTTGGTCACCACTATATTATCCCACAATATAGACAATAAGAAGTGGGTTAAAGTGTTCGAGCAAGTTTCAGACTTGTGTAGGGTTTTTATCACTCTAAGTCGTGAGTGCAGGGACTGGCCAGCTGGTGCTGCAGAATCGGAAGTTTAACAAATGATTCATGACAATTCCCGCCCAGGTGATGTGATTGTCTATACAGATGGCTCTGTGTTAAGAGGCAGACGAAGTGCATGGGGTTCAAAGCAAAAGGAGGTCGCTTGGTGCAGCAAAGCCTGGCATTTGATATCACAATGTCTAGTTTGAGAATGGAGGTGGAGGCAGTTACTGCTGCCTTCTGCTGGCTTCAGAATCAGCTGTACACACATGTCGTGATTGTAACTGACTTGCAGAGCATATTGAGAAAGGTGTAGACTTGCATGCTCTGTGCAAAGTGGCAAGCATCACTTCAGAATTCCTGGGTAGTTGGCATCCTTTGGAAATTTTCTCCAGGTGTTGCCGGTGTGTTGGGAAATAAGCAGGCAGATAGACTGGCCAGTTCTGCACCGTTTGGTGTTGAACTGAAGTATGGAAAACTGGATGTTGTGAGTGCTCTTTAGGAGCGATTGAACAGTGCGGAGGCACAAATAGATCAATACAGTCTGGGGAGAATGGGAGGAGTTACAAGGGAATCTGGCCGGTGCTCAACGCTCAGTGGAAAGGTGAGATGGATATACAGTCAGACAGTTACAGGTGCCATCAGAACTGGAATTCTTTGCTTGCTGCTGAAGATGAGGATGAAGCACTTATGGCAGTATTCAGAGTGCTGTGATGTCAATTCTTAATTCAACATAGACAATAAGAAAGAAGATGTAAGTAAGGACATATTACCATTTAAAGGTAAATAAAGTACCATTGTATGCCAGCAACAACAGGGCTTATAATGCTAGACTCAAAGTTTATAAACAGCAATCGCCACTCGTAAATGATCTCATCAACATTACACTTTTCTTTTCCAAATTGGCAGTCACCACAACACAGACAGTAAGACATTAGAAAGAAAGCTGCAGACATAAACAATGAGCAATGGAGTATAACATCTATAAGAAATTAGTGAGTGAGGCTGCAGTCACAGTTGATGATCAATAGACAAAGTAAAGGGAAAAAAAGCAGAACAGAAAGCATACACACCTCCTCCTCATCAATATCCTGCGTGGGTGATTTGGCAGCAGAAGCTTTGGTCACCTTGCTTTCATCAAATGGGTCCACGATGACCTGTTCTGTCCCTTTGATTTCACATCGGCACCAAGGACACCCCTGGCCGTCTGAATCCTGACCAGAATCATAAAATATAAACACCATTTGTTAAGTAGGAATGTAAGCCTCATACATCTTGTTCAAATATTATCTTCGCAGGACAGTCTATACAAAGGACTGCAGTCATTAAGGAAGAAAATAGGAGCCTTTGAGCTGAAATTCTATAGAAAGATTCTCAGAATATAAGAAGCCAAAAAGAAAAGAAATATGGACATCAAAAAAGATCTGAATATCGAGGAAGATTGGCTAGTTAACAGGATCTTGTCTCTAAAACTGATATTTTTTTGGTCTTATTAAGTGCTGTGGTGGGCTGGAAAAAATAGTAGCAGAAAATATGGTGCCAAGAAAGAGGGGCAGGAGCTGACCAGTAAGAAGATGGGCACAGAACAAAAGTGACACCTTTGGGTAGGAAAGTGTACAAGAGTCAGGAGATCTGGCGTGAGAGTGAGTTTCATTCAGGCAGGCTGTAGTGACAGCGACAATCCTCGATAAAGGACATACTACATGATGATGATGATGAGTCTATTATGGTGCAGGAGACACAGGGTAACAAAGAACGACAAGCTGCCTTGCTAGTCATAAATGTGTGATCTTTAATTGTGTAAAACAAGGTATCTGCAGCAAGGGCTCAAAATGCTGAAGAAAGAAGAATACTACATGTTTTCCAGTCGTTTAAATTTTCACAGCTTTAAGCAATTAAACCCATTCCATTTACAGATGAAATTAACTGCCTAAACATCAACATCCCTTGTGCCATTCATCATCACCATTAATTTTCACTTCTGAAATTAAGTGTTGTAGGCAGGAAATGCTTCCCATTTCAGTGCATGTTTATTGACTCTCTGTCCGCTTCTCCTCATGATGTGCTTTAAGCCCATGATGTCTCTATTATCCTGAATCTATCTACGTGCTGGCGGACCTCTCTGTGCCTTCTTCCAGGAAGCCTGCCTCCCAGTTCTGTTCTATCTAAATCATTGTGGAGATTCAGATGCCAAAGTATTTCAGTTTCACAGAATGTATCAATGTACTCAAGATAATAATCAAAGAAAGGCCAATGACAAAAGATTCAGGGCATCAACAATGTAAATGGACAGATAAGGTATGGGTACAGACTAGAACAGTGGTTCTCTATCAGATAATACCATCTTATTTTCATCGATCTGCCTACTTTTGAAGCCAAATTTTTTATATTGGGGAAGGGGGGGGGTGTGGTGTGGGATTGGGGGGGGGGGGGGGGGGGGAATGGGGGGCTGCCTGTATGACACCTAGATAATAAAACAAAAAAGTTAAATCTATATAACAATTTAAAAAAAATTTATTTAAAGGCCCCTTTAAATTTGTTCTATAGACCCCTGGATTCTGCAAATAGCCATCTGTAAACCATTGGACTGGCATAATGTACATAAAGTACGAGGACAGACACCTCTGGTGATCTTTTGCCACCAGCTTAACTACATATGTGCTTCTGGATGATGATAAAGTAACCAAGGATACACATTTACTAAGGTATTTTCCCTTGACCCTGTCAGCCCTGACAAGAGTTGGAGGAGAACACTTACCTGCCACTGTATGAGGCACGGAGTACACAGCAAATGTCCGCAGGGCTCCAGCCTGATGTCCTTATCATTCTCTGCACATATTTTACACTGCTGAAATGTAGAGCCCATCTCGCAGTACAGCTCATACTGCTCCTGGATAATCATATGATTTACACTTATTTTAGATGTATGAATGAATACAAGTGATTAAAGAACACTTTATTAAAGACAAGTCACTACAGACAAGTGACCAAAGACAAGTGATTAAAGATATGTCACTACAAACAAGTTACTACAGACGAGTGAATAAAGACATGTCACTACAGACAAGTCACTACAGACAAGTCACTACAGACAAGTGATTAAAGACATGTCACTTCAGACATGTCACTTCAGACAAGTCACTACACACTACACACATGTCACTACAGACAAGTGATTAAAGATGTCACTACAGACAAGTGATCAAAGACAAGTCCTAGAGATACATGATTAAAGACATGTCACTACAGACAAGTGATTAAAGACAAATGTTTAAAGACAAAAGATTAGAGACAAGTGATTAAAGACAGGTGATTAAAGACAAGTGATTAAAGACAGATCACTACAGACACATGATTAAAGGCAAGTCACTACAAACAAGTGATTATATATGTGTTTTCTCTACTACAACAGTGCAACAATGTAATATGACAGACAGACAGAAAGATAAGGCATACAAATGTATGTAGACAGACAATGTAAAAGCTATCTTAACAATGAGGCAAGAGCAAAAAAATGCATGTAAGGAAAATTCAAAGTTCAAGAAGACAGGAACTGGGAGATCACAGTAAACAGCCCTGTAGGTCTGTAAAGTTAAAGAAGAGAACCAAGAAGACAATGATGCAGTCGCAGAAAAAAAAGGGAGGAAGAGTAAGCGAGGGAGGCAAATAGATAGAGGGATAATGGGGAGAATGAGGAAGGAGATTTGGACAGAAGTTGGAGGAAGAGGCATAAGCAGTAGATGAATGAGAAGGAGGAGAATTTCAGATATAAAAAGATGCACAAACAGACAGAGGAAGGGGATGAAGCACGCACACAGAAAAAAACAGAGAGAAAAGAGAATAAATAAAATACTCTGCCACGTGTATGGTTCCTTACTTGTGTAACTCGTATATGATCCTCCTCACAGTCAGCGACAAGGTAACCCAAATCTGGGTTGATGTTTCTTCCATCTGGGTAAAGGAAGCTGTGGATGAAATCACATGCTGACCTCTTTGCTTCACTGGACACACACACACACAAATGAAACAACAAATGTCTACAACAGTGTAGCCTAGAGTTTCTTGTTGATTAGTTAGATAAGGCCTAGTGCGTGACCTTTATATACAGGGTGTCCTATAAATAATCTTCCATATATATGTAAAATAAACATATCACCAATGATTCCAGCTGTGCTGGAATGTGTTTCCCAGCAGAAAAGAACATACAACACATCGGTGACAGGGTCAACCACTGGCTCATAACACCAATTACTCCAGCTGTGCTTATATGTGTTGCCCAGCAGAGAACACACAACACATCGGCGACCAGGTCAACCACTGGCTCATAACACCAATGACTCCAGCTGTGCTTAGATGTGTTGCCCAGCAGAGAACACACCACACATTGGTGACCAGGTCAACCACTGGCTCATAACACCAATTACTCCAGCTTTGCTTATATGTGTTGCCCAGCAGAGAACACACAACACATCGGCGACCGGGTCAACCACTGGCTCATAACACCAATTACTCCAGCTGTGCTTATATGTGTTGCCCAGCAGAGAACACACAACACATCGGCGACCGGGTCAACCACTGGCTTATAACACCAATTACTCCAGCTGTGCTTATATGTGTTGCCCAGCAGAGAACATACAACACATCGGCGACCAGGTCAACCACTGGCTCTAAACACCAATGACTCCAGCTGTGCTTATATGTGTTGCCCAGCAGAGAACACACTACACATTGGTGACCAGGTCAACCACTGGCTCATAACACCAATTACTCCAGCTGTGCTTATATGTGTTGCCCAGCAGAGAACATACAACACATCGGCGACCAGGTCAACCACTGGCTCATAACACCAATTACTCCAGCTGTGCTTATATGTGTTGCCCAGCAGAGAACACACCACACATCGGCGACCAGGTCAACCACTGGCTCATAACACCAATTACTCCAGCTGTGCTTATATGTGTTGCCCAGCAGAGAACACACAACACATCGGCGACCGGGTCAACCACTGGCTTATAACACCAATTACTCCAGCTGTGCTTATATGTGTTGCCCAGCAGTAAAGGAAACATCGGTGACCCACTGGCTCACCGGTAGACGATTTCGTCGCTAGCCGAAATAGTATTTGTGTCTGTCTCCTCTGATCGCATCAACATTGCAGGAGTCCTTTTCAGGGCACTTTGTGGCGTGAAATGCTAAGCCATTTTATATGGCGCAAATAACCTAGTCACAATTTTAAACTAAAGCTTCCCCTCTGTGGATGCTGGCTGAGCATGACAAATTCTCTCCGATTTTTTTTCCCCAGCAAAGCGCCTACCTACCTAAAAAGGACACACATTGAAAAAGGTTTTCAAAACAATGGTTGTTATTACAGGCACATCAATTAAAAATAAAAATGGTTTTCATTTAAAAATGTGCGTTTTTCCTATGTATGGAAACTTACGAGGCACCCCGGTAGGCCACAATAGACCAGGCGAATCAGCCAGTTCCCTTGCTCATCTCCTTTCCTTTGCAGACATCTTCCACCAACATCCGAAGATTGTCTGGTACAAAATTTTACAAACTAGCATGGTTGCTTGATGCTTCCCAGCCGACCTAAAGTCCTTGCATTCAAAACTGCATCATAGCTATTTTTTCTTAAAAACTACCTTGACTCCAAGGATTACATAGACTAAATGGGTACCAGGTAATATTCTGGGAAGTAAAGGCGGCTAGAATGAGGTGGACTACAGTACCCTTCCAGTGTCAAGCATCAAATGCCTGATGCGTCACTGGCGCAAAAAAGGGATCTTTTTTCTTTATTTACCAATCTTTACGTGGCCGGGTTGGCCCCAGAATCCCAATGTCCAGAAAAAATATCCTGCTACTGTCGTAGATTGTATTAAGATTAGTAACTGGTCCCTCACCTTATATATCTTGACTTAGAATCCACAAAGGTCTAACAAGTTACATCCAAACAGAGGTATCAGCTGACTCATGACCCGTTTTATGGTTCAGGGTTGAGACACACAAATGATAATCAAAAGACAGCAGACGCTGTAAAAGCATGTGATACATTATATGCAAATGAGCTGAGACAAGGAGGACCTTGGGTCACATGGGAAGGAAACACAGAGGAAGATGGACATGACTTCTTTTGGTCATGATAGACATAGTCAGATCATGATTTTTTTTTTTATAGTGAGGTTGAATGTTGAATTGAGAATCGACATCACAGCACTTGGGACACACCCAAAAGATCTCTGTCTCCATTTTCAACAGGAAGCGAAGAGTTAAAATTATGATGGTACCAGTAACTGCCTGACTGTATATCCGTCTCGCCTTTCCCCTGAGTGTCGAGCGTCGGACGAATCCCCTTGTAACTCCTTGCAGTTCCATTCTCCTGAGACCATAATCATCTATCTATCTACTCACTATCACCTGATAGTGAGAAGGTGATGGTAACATAATAAAGTGAATAGTGAAAAAGCCCTCTTTTGCTGGTATCTGAGACTTCATGATGTCAGCTGTGAAGATATCTAAGAGACAGTCTGTTGTTCATTTTTATCTTGACTGTAAACTGCTGTTAATGTGTCTCAACAATTACCTACAACATGTCTCTCATCAAATTTAGCAATCATCAAGTTCAGAGAGTCAGGGGAGAGAGTATGAGCAACTACAATGTAGTAACTGTGTGTTTGGGCCAGTCAAATCAGCTTTTTACACATGTGCTCCACGCCTGCCGCACCTTGACAATCTGCTATGAGGAGCACAAGGAGATGATGGACTGATGACATTTACAACATTATGCACCCACAAAGAAGAACAATGGCCACCCATCAAGTTCTGGACTGCAAACTAGTCCCCACCACCACAAGTGGATTTTGATGATTTTACTACCATCATAAACAAAGCAAGAAGGACAAAAGAAAAGGAAATGAAGGAATGTAAAATGACATGGGATATCCTAGGCAGAAAAGCAGCAAAGTGACAGCAACATGGTATACACACAAACAAAACAACATTCCCTACAACTTACAATCCCTCTCTCTGTCCGTCGAGTAATGCCTGGCATAATGACTTGTTTTGTGGGATGGTCTGAAGTATCTGGCCATCTGTGGTGACGTAGCCGATAGCCCACTGACCAAGTCTGGTACAGCTCAACCGGAAGACATAGCTACAAGATGGGGGGAAAAAAAACGAAATCAAGTGAAGATGAACCTGCATCAAATACTGTTTATAGATGATTTTGTTATGTGGGTTTAAGAGCCCCAAATTTTTGTTGTTGGGGGGGGGGGGGGGGGGGCTTACCCCGCCCCCCTCCCCAAACAAGCAAGTCATAACAGCTGACTAATCAGGGGTGTTTCTTTGAAAGTCTCAGTGCATCTGCCAGAGAGGCAAAGAACCATAAGTCTGCATACAAATAAGTCACAGCTACAAAACAGGTGGGCACGCAAAACTCAAGTTATGGGACAAGACTAAAGTCTAAAAGTGGATGAACAATCAGAACTGACTGAACCTGTCAACACTAAGAAGAAGATGATGATTTATGTTTCTGGAAAAAGGGTTGAGGCACACACAAATATCCTTTCATCACCTTCTCCACTTTTCTTCGCCATGTGTCTGTTTTCTTTATTTCAACTGTTTTAATTCCTTTGGCCCCCTAGGTTCCAGTGCAAGAATATTCTAGTTACACTGTTATGTGGTTTCCTCAATGTGTGTCCTATCCGTCGCCTTCCCACAAAATACTCTGGTACTGTTATATGGATATGGACAGACGGATGTCAGTCGTAGACAATCTCCCAGTCTTTAAACAAGAAAATAGGGGCATTTGCACTAAGATGTTATTGAAAAATTCTCAGAATACCATGAACAAAGAAGAGAAATACTGACATTTTAAAAAAACCAACTTAATCAAGATTTGCTAATAAACAGCATCTTGTCTCAGAAGCTGAAATATTTTGGTCATATCAAGCAAAGATGGTTATAGGATATAAGTGACTCCTTGAATTTAAAAAGTACATGAGGCGGAAAAGCTGACGAGAGACTGAGTTTCTTTTAGGCAGACCGCAATGAGAGCGACGTTCTACAAAGAACCTGCTACATGATGATGATTGTTATATGGCACTTGACATGTGAGTTCAGGGTCTCGTTTTGAGGGGAAAAGAAGCTACGCATGTCGTAAAATTCGACTACTGCACTGGCATCACCTATTTGGCTTTGTGTTGGTTTTAAAACTACATAAATTAATAACGATTCTGAGCGGAGAAAGTTCCCGTGTGGGTTCTGGGGTCCTGTTAAAGGGAAAAAGATAACAGATCCACTGCCTACACAAAAGCATGTCGTAAGAGTCGACTAACTGGGAGCTTCCTTCAAAGTCGGAGTGCATCTGCCTGAGAGGCCAGAAACCGACAGTCTGCATACAAATTATTCAGATCTGTCGCATACGCAGCAATCAAGTTCTGGAACAGGGCTGCAGTCTAGAAGTGGGCGAACAACAAATTTTTGCCAGAGTTTACAGCTGGTGAACGCGAAGAAGAAGAAGAGTGGAGAAAGATCTGAGCCCATATCTAATAGACAGAAAGCTTATTTTCATTCTCCCTGCTAGTGGTTTCAGACGAGAAAGCCTCAGGACCCCTATGAAGTCTTTGATGCGATGCATGCCTTTCACTGATTCATAGAGCTTAGTTTTCATGGGAATACCAACTGGCCAAACCTGAGATCTCACTACTGCATGTAGACAGCATGTCTGTAGCACATGTTCAGTATCAGAGAATGACAGCTGAATGCTCTTCTGCGATGTTACCACACTACAACACACACATTCATCACGTACAAAGACTGACCTTCCTGGTTTGTTGATGTACTTCTGCAGGCGAGCCTTCACCTCATCATACGTGAGAAAAGCCACGTAACCAGGGTGAGCAACTGCCAATACGTTCCAGTTACGTAACAGGTTAACCCATGGCTGGAACAATCTAGAGCCAAAGAAATCATATTTATTTAAAACTGCTTCTGAGGTAAAAGTTTACGGCTTATATGCATCTGTACTGAGATGAACATGTACACGAAAAATTTATTTAGTCTTTCCTCTATCAGACCAGGATGCACAGATAGCTTACAGTCTTGTTTAGTCTTTCCTATTCTCTCCGGGGAAATAGAGAGAGCTCACAGTCTTGCCTATACTAATTTGGGATGTAGAAATAGCTTACAGTCTTGTTTAGTCTTTCCTATTCTACCCTGGGATGTATGGATAGCTTACAGTCTTGTCTGGTCTTTACTATTCTACCCTGGGATGTATGGATAGCTTACAGTCTTGTCTGGTCTTTACTATTCTACCCTGGGATGTATGGATAGCTTACAGTCTTGTCTAGTCTTTCCTATTCTAGCCTGAGATTTAGAGGCAGCTTAGTCATGTTTATAGTCTTTCTCCTCTTAATGCAAATCACCTATATCTGACTTTAAGAATACGACTCGGTGCGGTCCCAATCTCTTCCACTCTCTAAAAGCCAAAAGTGTGATCTTTGTCTAAACAGGGGCCTGTAGAAGCGAACCCTGGACACTGAAGATTTTACTGTGAAATAATTTTTCTAACCTCTAAGATATAGGTTGAGTTGAGTCAAGAATTGACATCACAGCACTCGGGGCATTCCCATGTGTGCTCCATTCTCATCTTCAGCAGACAGCACACAGTTCCAATACTAATAGTACTGCTCACAATCTAGTTATATGTCTGTCTTGCCTTTTCTCTGAGTGTAGTGAGCCAGCCAGACCCTCTGGTTACACCCAGGTGCCTCATCCTCTCCAGGCCATTTAATCTTGTTTCTCTACTGATTCTGTTGCTTGTTCACACAGGGTCTTGACCACATCTCCCTTGTCCTCTAAGATACAGAGCAGCACTAAATGAGAACCAATATAACAGCATTCGGGGCATTTCCATAAGCGCTCTGTCCCCATTTTCAGCAGCCACCGCAGAGTTTCAATACTAATAGTGCCAGTAGCATTCTAGTGATACATCCATCTTGCCTTTCCTTTGAGCGCCAAATATCAATCAGATCCCCTCATCACTACCCGCTGCAACACCTAGATCAGAGTGGTGCTATTGGGTACATGGTGCTAGACTTATATTTTATAGACCAACCTGCACTCAGTGGCTGATAGGGTCGACATCAAACTGTCTAGCTTTACTTGCAAGGACCATCACTTCTACTTATTTAAGGATGGGCCAGTTCGACCTGGGAGTCTAGGTTTGTTTTTTTAAAGACTGGATATATTTGCATTAAAACACACTACCTTCGGGTCCGCATTTCAGAGTCTGGCCATTACAAAACACTGGTTGCCTAAATAAAGGTAGCATTTCAAGTGTTCAATCATAATTTTTTTTTTATTACAATATTCAGTTAATAAGGCATCTGCTGCTATTCAGAGATTCTAAAATCTCATTTATGTGGCTGAAGCATTACACATGAAGAGAATGGAAAGAATAGCTTCCACTCTCATTGGTTTTTGTCACTGACATGACCTCTACTTCTGGTGCCACGCTATCACGTACAGTGCCTCATTAGCTCAGCAGCAATGTAATACCTGAACGATGTAGCTACTGCATGATTAGGTGCAAACTGTTGGCAGATCACCTGAAAATTGGCAAGAACCAGCACTGATCGGCAGACCACCGGTTGAAGAATATTGCTCTTCAGTATACAGATATTTATGTTTTATTGCACATGGGAAATCCCTGTGTGGGTTCCAGGACCCTATAAAGGAAAAGCAAGAACAGACCTACGCCTACCCAAAAGCATGTCATAAGAGTCGAATAACTGGGGGCTTCCTTCAAAGTCAGAGTGCATCTGCCTGAGAGGCAAAGAACCAGCAGTCTGCATACAAATGAGACAGGTCTGTAAAGCGGATGCACATGCAATATTCAGGTTCTGGAACAGGAATGCAGTCTAGAAGTGGACGAACAACCAGGACTTTCCACCAGAGTTTACAGCTAAACGCAAAGAAGAAGTACATGGGAAACATAACAGTCCCTTTACCACTACAAGGTAGAGACAAGAGAAGCAATAGAGACTTACAATGTAGAGACAAAAAAAGTGGTAGATGAGTCTCTGTACAAGAGAAGAGGCAGGACCTAGCTGGATCATTATAACTCTCTGTACAAGAGAAGAGGCAGGACCTAGCTGGATCATTTTAACTCTCTGTACAAGAGGAGAGGCAGGACCTAGCTGGATCATTATAACTCTCTGTACAAGAGAAGAGGCAGGACCTAGCTGGGTCATTATAACTCTCTGTACAAGAGAAGAGGCAGGACCTAGCTGGGTCATTATAACTCTCTGAACAAGAGGAGAGGCAGGACCTAGCTGGATCATTATAACTCTCTGTACAAGAGAAGAGGCAGGACCTAGCTGGATCATTATAACTCTCTGTACAAGAGGAGAGGCAGGACCTAGCTGGATCATTATAACTCTCTGTACAAGAGGAGAGGCAGGACCTAGCTGGATCATTATAACTCTCTGTACAAGAGGAGAGGCAGGACCTAGCTGGATCATTATAACTCTCTGTACAAGAAAAGAGGCAGGACCTAGCTGGATCTTTATAACTCACCTACAGAAAACATCAAATTCAAATACTGAAATATAATCATTGCAAGTGAGGTCGATGGTTGATTTCAGTGCCATAGCTTCCAGCGGGGAGCCAATAGGGTGTGTTTCATGCAGCCGGTTCTTGAATTCTTTCCATGGGATGATGATTCTGTAGATGAAAACATCAATAAATATTTTATTTTTATAATCATCACCATTATCCTCATCTGTACCTAGTCAGCTGGCACAGATGGTTAAGCTTCTAAACAGTTCTCATTCCTCTTCACAGCGAATCTTTTATTTCTCTTCTTCATGTCACCGGCTATAAACCCTGGTGGAAAGTTTTGGTTGTTAGTCTTCTTCTGGACTTTAGTTTTGGTCCAGAATTTAAGTATTCCATACACATCTGTTTAACAGATCTGAATTATTTGTATGCAAACTTGATTTCTGACCTCTCAGGCAAATGTACTCCACCTTCAGAGGGAACACCCTTAATTAGTCAACTTTATGATAAGCTTGCTAGGGGGCAGTAAGTCTCCCCCCCCCCCCCCCCCCTTGAGCCCGCCCGGAAATTTGAACGCGGATCTATATTGTAAATCAATTAATATGCTGATACTTTAATGCTATGATGTCAAACTGTCCTGCATCTGCATTTTGTATCAGTGGAGGGTTCTGGGGGTTCTCTTTACAATCATGCTGTAAAAGGTGACTAATTTAGGGTCTTCTAAAATCATATGTGTGTTTGAAAGATTCAAGTTTAACAGATTAGCTGTAAACCACAAGATAACGTGCCAAGCACATTCTTCAAACTCACAAAAATAAGAAGAAGAGTAAGAAGATTAAGAAGAAGAGATATACCACCTAGATCCTCTTCTTCTGCATTCATCTAAAAATATAAATGCGTTGTGCACACTTACATTATGGCGGTAATATCTGCACCTTTCAGCATTTGATGCCAGGTCCGCCTTCCTAGTCAGCTTAGACTTTATACCAGGCAGTCTATATCAGCTTTGCTAAAATTAGTATTTTGAATTAGGAATCGACATCACATAGAACTCGAGACACTCGATAAGCACTCTGCCCCCATCTTCAGCAGCAAGTGAAGAGTTCCAATTCCGATGGTACCAGTAGCTGTCTGACTGTATATCCATCTCACCTTTCCCTTGAGTGTTGAGCGCCGGTCAGATTCCCCAGTAACTCATCGTCGCAGTGGCAGTCTCCTCAGACCGTAATGACTGCTAAAATGAATATGACAATTCATGTGTGGTCATTCTTCTTCTTCTTCTTCTGCATTCAACATGAAAAGGGTAGCCGGATAGCTGCATTCTCATTTTCTAAGCTTCAGTATCTTAGCCTTATTGCCCAACATAACTGGTTTCAGCCAACCCCTACCTGGTTGCATTTTACAACATACTTTTTACAGTGGCAGTGGGTCTATTCTTTTTAAAACCAAAAACAGGAGCCATAAAACCCAAACAGGAAGTGGGACAATACTGTGTGTGAACAGATGACCCATTTCCTTGTTCAGATTTGAACTGTTTCAGAATTTGCTTCCTTAATCATTCTCTCCTTCTGTATCGTGGGCAAGAATTTTAAGTTGGTGACCCGAATACAGAGTAGACTAAAAATAGCTCCAAATCGTGACAAACTTAAGAGTTACAAGCCACAATGACTGCTCTAGAAAACAAACAATTGTCTAACTATGAATACTCAAACCAGGATCTCACCCAAAGGAACAAGTTACCTGATTCTGAAAACAGTTCACCGACTTTGTAAATTATTATTTCTTATTACATGAACTAATCAAAGAGAACAAATAAAATATAAAAGATATACAAATGCACTGTTTGCTCATTGATGTGTGATGTTCCAGTAAATGAGCAGAAAAAGCAAAACAACGTAACATATTGATGTCAACAGGAAAAAGGTAAAGGTGAGAACATCAACTTCATCGCACTAGGTTTTATCCCATATAGCTCAGTCTCTCTCTACAGAGCACAACCTCCGCAGCTCCAGTGACGAACCCCAAGCATCTCCGTAAAATTGCACTTATGATCTGAACGGCACTACTGGGAAACGAACCCACGATCTTGAGAGCGAGGCAAACGGCTTGACCACTTCACCACAGAGACCACTGACATCAACAAAATAAGATGCAGTAGTTGCCTCACACTGATGACTCACAGATGCTATTATTTGACTCCTATCGCTTGAATATCAGACTTACTGTCAATTATACATGAAGATTCATAAGGAGATCATATGTATTCATTCATCATATGGTAATCAGGAAACTGCAGTTGCAACTTGATAACTAATAAGTCACACCAAAGTTGCTCCATTCTTGTGCCAAAGAAAACCACACAGAATATCCATCACCGTCTCTTGTGGAGAAAATGGTCACAAACTGCAGTCTCAGCATATCCTATAGCAAACACATACATTAAATGATAAGGCAGCTGCCAGAAGTGCTAACACAAACAAATACTAGAAATGCAGTTCATCATCAATGGAGGCAGCAATTACAACAGATCAGTAGTTGCACATGTGATTAATCATATAGGGCACCACCAGTCAGTTCTGTGGCATCAGGCCTCTTGGCATTTTCTAAATCTACAATTCCCAACACAAACCACGTTGGTCAAGTTTGAAAAATATACCAAAGGAAATCCGCAGCTCATAATGTCTCACCATACATAAGTAGCTGGGCGACGAAATGATATCCTTTCAGTCTACATATGGAGAAAAATGCAATAGCCAACAACTGTCAGAAACAGAAACTTGCCATGAGTAAAATAAGTAACCTTGTTTATCCTCCATATTAACCAGAAGTTAAATGTATCATACTGTCACGAGGGAAAGCCTGAATACGCTGCACTGATAGCAAATCTGGAGGCGAAGAGAGACTGAAGGAGAACAAAAAAGATGATGCCGGACAAACTGGCATTATGGTATAGAGGAACATTGATGTCAAAAATGATTCAGTAACTCTCTCTTTATTCCCAACTCTCCAGAATCTTTGTTTTTGGTCATGTTTGTTTCGCAATATAAACATTTCTTCTGTAGATCCATATTTCCCAAGACGCAGTTTACCTATCTGACTGCTGCAGTGATACACTGCATAGAATATTCCACCACTTGACGTGTAACTTCACAGATACACAACCACAATAGTTGTTCACCAAGATTACAGTGCCTCATATTGTAAAATATTCTGGCAATGAAAGATTTAAGTTTTTAGTTGCAGTTCCAGTTTTATAGCAAACAGGTCACCCATATAACTGCTGTTCTTGCCCCATCAAAAACTCCACAGGATTCCATCATGGTCCCTTGTGAAAAAAACTGAAACAGATTGCAGTCTCTGAAAGGATAACAGCATTTTTTCTCTTTTAAGACTGGGTGTCCTTTACAAGATGTCACAGAACCAACACCAGCACTTTCTGGCTGTTGCAGAACCAACACTAGCACTTTCTGGCTGTTGCAGAACCAACACTAGCACTTTCTGGCTGTTTGTGGTTTTTCTAGGCATTTATATGTTCAGTATTCTGTCATTGTTTCCTAAGTGAACAGCACTACATAGTAGTGTTGAAATCAATGCAAAAACACTCAGGTTCTGGAACAGGACTGCAGTTCAAAAGTGGATGAACAACCAGAACTTTTTGCCAGAGTTTACAGCTGGTGAACATGAAGAAGAAGAAGAAGAAGACAGTCTTCAGTAAAGTGCTCCACACCAACCATTTAGCTGCCCAAGGTAACAGCAAAGGACCTTTTTAACACCTTCAACCATTTGGGTATACAGTGTAAGCACATATGTTTTATAAACTAATTAGTTTTCTGTGCGGGTCTTAGGGCCAGAGTGTGTGGGAAAAGATAGACTCAATGCCTCCCCAACAAGCATGTCATAAGAGTAAAAAAATTAGGGGGTTTCCTTCAAAATTGGAGCGCATTTACCTAAGAGGCAAAGAACTGACAGTCTACATACAAACAGCCACATCTGTACATCAGATGTGCATGCAAACTAAAGTTCTTGAACAAGACTTCAGTTCAAAAGGGGATGAACAATTAGAACTCAACGCCAGTTAACAGCCGGTGAATGCAAAGATGAAGAAGATCAATTAGTAACTAATAAACTCTTTCAGTCTTTAGACCTTGTTACTGTAACCCTTTCCTTTTGAAGAAGATCAGCGTAAAGCAATTAATACTGGTCTGAGGGAATTCAAAGGCCAAAAAAAGACAGAAGTAGTTAAACTAATAATTCAATATACAATGGATAAATACATGTCTGTACCAGAAGACAGCAAGAACATTATAGTATGGTTGGAGTGACCAAGAAACTCAGTTTAAAAAAAGTTAATGATGCAGTAAATGGCCTGCTAATTACCTTCACTTCATTGAGCTGGTTGTTGATTCAACTTTAGTTCATTAACTCTTTCAGTACCAATGAATGCATCCTGTGTTAGTTATAACTAATTTCATTGTCCTCTATTACTGAAAAAATAATGCGCTAGAACTAATTTTAGGCCCGATTAACCTAGGAGTTTGGAACAAAGCAATCCTTGCTTTTAATTTTAACCTCAAAGAGAATTCAAATACACTACATCCAGGCCAGCAAATCAGGATGCTTGCAAGTCACTGCACACAAAATATATCAAACCAGAAGAGGAACTATGCAGCTTCAAAAACTCACAATCATGAATGATAAAATGAAAGATGTAGCTAGAAAACCTTTATCAACAAACAACACAAAATGACAATGATATAAATACCATAAAGCATACATAAAATTACATATCTGTAAAATGAGGTCTGTCAAAAACAAGCAGCTGCCTCAAGATAACAGTATCAGTCTCATGTAACAAAGTCTATCTCAAAGTCGGCGGGGGTGGAGGGGGGGTGTTTGCTATTGGAAAGGGGGGGAGAGAGGGTTGGATTTACCTAAAGGGATATTTTTTTGGGTATTTATTCGCAATTAAATAAGTAGGACATGAATGACACCGGTCCAAATGCAGATTCATTGGAACAGGACTCCATGGATAGAGCTATTCAAATAAGTTTGCTCAGGAGCCAGAATGTTGAAAATGGGAATTGTCATGGGCCAGAGGCTCAAACACAGAAAGATCATTAATATAAAACAACAGACAGTGATCAACGGGCAGCTTGTTAGGTCTCTGTGGGCCAAATTGGGCCCGTGGGCCAATTGTTGAACAGACCTGTTTTATGAAGTGGAGAAATCAGCAAAGGAATAGTGATAATGCAGAAAATGACTGCAGAGATGTTAAGAGCTCAGCCTCTGAGAAGAAGCAAATTAATACAGGGGATGTCAACAACGGTCCTGAATCCCCATGCTCTGAGTGTTGAAGACGTCTCTTAATGTGAGCAGGTCTTGTTGGTCACATTTACCATCACCATGGGCTGTATTTCCTATACCTGCATAAGGTACAACACAAGATGTATCTGGAAAGGTGCCAACTAGCTAACCATTTATTGCAAATTATGGTGCACATTTGAATTTTTGACATTACCTCAAAAAAGAAAAGGTACCTTATGCTGTTATGAAAACCTCTGCAAAATTGGACATAAGACACAGAAGAAGTACTGGCTAAGAAACCACATAAATAAACAAAGGGAAAACCCTTGAAGCCTTATAAATATTATAGATACATAATTAATTTGGAGACAATCTTTGACCTGCACTTATAGAAAGAATTAATTAATTATATATCTATAATTGGCTATAAAAGGGACACACAGGACTGGAGAACATGCTAAAGAAAGAGAGACTTTCAAGCGTGCTGTGAAGACAGCAACATTCTGCAAAGGACCTGCTGACTGATGATGGTAGCATAGATGTTAGTTCACAAATTACTGTGGTAATGTTTTATCCCTGAACAGATAGGATTCCTTATTTCAGCTAACATAGCTGTTTGATCAATCAAGCCTTCCTCCTGTGGGTTCAGGGGGCCCATTGTGGGGGGGATAACAAGAGTAGACCCACTGCCTCCCTAGCAAGCACGTCGTAAGAGTCGACAATTAGGGGTTTTCTTCTAAGTCAAAATGCATCAGCCTGACAAGAAACCAAGACTGTAAAGAAATAAGTCAGATCTGTAACACAAATGTGTACACTAAACTCAGGTTCTGGATCAAGTAGAAAGCAACCAGAACTTTCTGCAAGAAAGAAAAAGAATCAAGCCGCATAAAACTGGTACTTGGTCAATTTTAAGAATTGTATAAAGTAATTTAGTAAGGTATTGGGGAAGAAGAAAACTGGTCATCCCACTCCATTCTGCCATATCCCTGAACATACATACAAAGGATACTAAAGGCTTAACACTTCACCCAAATGGCAATTCAAGGACCACCTTATTCAGGAATTCAGACTGGTATAATTTGAATTCAAGCAGACAAGAGTTGAAGAAAAGTTAATGCCGCTGGACAGAACACACACTGAAAAATCTGAGAATATAACAAAATAATGTCTTGCACTAGAATCAACAGGGGCAAACAAAAATTTTAAAAAGACCCAAAACACATAAAGGAGGAAGCTAGAGAGTGCTGTTAAAAAGATTGGGAGAACATGCGATGAGCTGCATGCAATAGTGAAAGATAGAGCAACTTGGGGTGCACTGGTCGAGCGCCTATGATCCACTGAGGGATAGAAGGAAGAAGAAAAGGGATTATGAGTGGAATTCTACAGTAATATGTGAGACTAATACTCCAGACCCTAGTGCTAAACAGCTCCTCTCAAAATTGACAATTCTGATATTTATAACAATAAACACTGAATTAGGCAAACAACTAAGACTGCATACTCATTTATCACTGACTTACTCAGTATACACAACAACAGTGAAAGACGTTCCAAAAAAATGAGATTGTTTACTCGCTTATCACCAGCTAACACAGTTTACACAACAATGAAGGAAGCAAACATTTACTCAGGCTGCATAAGAATTTATCACTGAGACTAACCTAGCAAGTACAACAACACTGAACGATTCAAATACAGACAGTGATACACAAAACACTTATCATCGACTAACTGAAAAAAAAGTAAACAACTGAGACTGCATAATGACTTGTCAAAGAGTAAAACCTAGTATATAGAATGACACAGCGGATAAAGTGAACAAATAAGACTGCATTTGCATTTATCATACTAACACACACACACACACAGAGAGAGAGAGAGAGGTGTGTGTGTGTGTGTGTGTGTGTGTGTGTGTATCTATATTAATAAAAATGTTAATTTTCCGATGATGTAAGCTAAAAACTACTGAACCGATTGCTTTCAAATTTGCACACAACGTTGCCTTTGACTCCAAGCGTGATTTTTTTGTCAGAAAATCGCACAAACCACGAACGACGTAGCTCCAGCAATGGTCAAATCATTATCTGTTTCATTGCCGGCCCAGATTTGTTTTTATGTGATCGGCCATATTTGACTGCTGAGCTCTTATTGAACTTTGCATTATTATATAATTTCATTTCTACTATTTGCTTGAGTGTTTGGTAGCGTAGTTGTTAACTATACTGCCTATCATGCAGGTGACCCGCGTTCAACTCCCCGCCAGGCGATACAATTTTTTTTTAGTTCCTAACTGGGCGGCTGGCACGTTGTGTTGTGGTTTATGGCTAGGCTGCGATATCTACGCCTTTTTCGGTTTTGGGGTTTACAGCTAACCTGCGACAGCGGCGACGTGATGCTTAATAGTAAGGTCATGGGTAATCTTCATTCGCCCTCAAGAGGGCCGTTGGCACGTTATGTTGTGGTTTACAGCTAGGCTGCGCTATCTGATTTAAACTCTTCAGTCATCAGTAGTAAAGTTGTAAGTATGTCATCCTCCACTCAGGTGACCGGTGTTCGATTCCCTGCTGGGTGATAATTGTTCTTTTTCCCCTAAAAGGGTGGTTGCCACATTGTGTTGTGGTTTACAGCTAGGCTGCGATATCTGTGCCTTTCACCCAAAGACATCCAATTTCAGTTAAGTCCTTATTTCATAACTATTTCTATTTTAATAATTTTGCCATGGATGATTTTTCAATCCTTCGGAGAGGGAAATATGACTGCGAGGAGGGGGTATGACAGACACTGTTAGCTGAGAGCTATTTTCTTTCCTCTCCATTTCACCAATCTGGGCCACAGCAACGCGTGGCTGGGTACAGCTAGTGTGTATATATATAGTCCTGTTCACATTTCCAGGCCCTAGATTAGAGTAACTTTCCTTGCCATTCATGCCTCCTAAGGTTGCTGAACCTCTCCTATGTTGCGAGGTTAATGTATGTAATGTTTGTGGAAGGTTGTGCTGTTGTGAGTCTATTTCAGGTGCCTGTGTACAAGTAAGAAGTACTGCAGGGGGAAGTGCCGCAAGCACGACAATTCCTGGCTATTTAAACTGGGATGTGTTTGTATTTCTACATTTGTAAAGAGAAAAAAAAAACAATTACAATGAGCCTAGGAATAGCAAAATATCGCTGCTTCTACACTCCCAAACCGTCCCGCAGGTAGCAGAACATGAAAATAATCATGCAAATGCAGTGAGAAGACGAGAAAAGAGGCAACGGTTAAACAATTCACAATAAGGAAAACATGACTCCCCACAACATAGGAGAGGTGCAGCGACCTAAGAAGGCATGAATGGCAAGGAAAGTTACTCTAATCCTGGACACGTGAATAGCACCATATAAATATATATATATATATATATATATATATATATATATATATATATATATATATATATATATATATATATATATATATATATATATATATATATATATATATATATTTAAAAAAAAACAAATTTTTCATGAATGATGGCCAGACCAAGAGAGTCAATACACTTGCTTCTCTTAACAACTTCAAGGCCACAAATAACTAAGTGGAGACTATTGAGGAATGCTTGGAAGGACTACTGAGATGGTACATAAAACAATATTGAATGAATCAACGGCATACAGTTACTTGTTACTTATGGCACGCTTGATATGTGATATGCACGCATACATAGTTACACACACACTTTCACTCATCGCAAACATTCATACATACATGATACAAACCCAGTAAGAGACAGCAACACTCCACAAAGTATATAACTGCGCCTGCATACTTACTTATCGCCGAACGATTTCTTCCACCAGTCAGCAGCATCACCTTTAGTTATCCTAAAATTCTCCCCGGCAAATACTCCACTGGGGTAGATGGCCTTGAGTTCGGCCAGCATATGAGAGAAGACAAGACTCAGTTTGGTCAAGTTCCGTCGACTGTGTGAATTCTCGTCGTACATTTTATCCTTACCATCCCTAAACAGTTTAGTGGTATTTTTGCACTTGTTCATCAGATTTTCTATAAACGTTCTGAAATATTCGCATTCGTTTAAAGTCTGCAGCTTGTCTTCATGTTTGGAGCAAATCGTTCGTAGATGTTGGTAAGTGTCGGGGAGGGTGTCCAGAATAAACGGTGGACTGTTCCTCAAGTTCATCTTTGGATGCTGGCACAGCTTGACAACTTTGTCCATCATCTTCCATGATTTCTCTATGGTCTTCTTGTCAACGACAACAAGTTTTGGGGGAACAAGAACGCCTTGAATTTGCTTTAACATGGATCCTAAGTTTTTAGTCTGCTTGTTGCCCAGCGCCATCTTAAGCTTCCTAGTCCCCAGGAGGGGAGAGCTTCCGGCGGAAGTTGGGGGTTACGTGGTGCTTGAGTGGGCGTCACCCCGAGAACAGGAGGCAGAGGAGAGAGGCATCACAGCACAGGAGCATGGCTTTTAAATATAACTGTCAGATCTGCAGAATGGGCTGGCTGTTCGCGCATAACGCCTACGCATTTGATGCTAGAGCACGTCAGGTCCTAATCTTTCTGTGTCAAGCAAATCAGCATCAACAGCTCGTGTTTCTCATTCCTCCACGCGTGTTTATTTAACTAATGCCATCACTATTATCTTGTGCCATTTATATCCTACACAGTGCTCTCGAATCCCACACATACCGGACTACAAGATACCTTGTATCCGTTTGGTGCATTTTAACTGTGCTTTATATCAGTGTCTGTGGCTTAAGCGTTGCGAATGCGCTTAGTAATGCCAGGGTACAAGGTTTGATCCCAGCTGCGGACTGTCTAGCGATGGTTCCGACAGTGGTACCAAGAGCTGACCATTTAGGAAGCAACAGCAAACTACTGAACGTCGAATTTGCCTAGAAAAACCACAACAGCACAAAAATGTTGGGGATGGTTCTGCAACGTCAAGTAAAGAACATGCAACTAATGTTTTGTAATGGCCATATAGCAGAATGTGGCGTAGTAAAGACGAGAGAATTACTCTTGGGGTAAATTTTTTTAGCCCCTCGGCGATGCATTTAATGATGATGATTTTCAAACCTCGCCACGTTGTGTAAAAGGTCTTGAATGCACTACACATAAATAGGCGATCATTGCTGTTCCCTGATGCAATCATTACTGATAGCAAAGACGCCGGAAGCTGTAACTCAATTTTTTTCAAGTTTTGTCGACAATGCGTTGACGCGGGAGTCGCCGTGGTTAAGCGGCCAGACTTCTGCCTGCGGATCGGAAGGTCGTCGGTTCGGGTCCTCACGTAGCCGGCTTTTTTTTTTTTCAAGAATGACATTGGCTCCGAATTCGACCCAGCCTTAAGATGTATCAGGTATAGTCCTGGGAAGTAAAGGCGGTCGGCGTTAGTTAGTCAGGTAGTTAGTCAGTTAGTTAGTTAGTCAGTTAGCTAGTCAGTTAGTCAGGTAGTTAGTTAGTCAGTTAGCTAGTCAGCTAGCTAGTCAGTTAGTTAGTTAGTTAGTTAGTCAGTTGGTTAGTTAGTTAGTTAGTCAGTCAGTTAGCTAGCAAGTTAGCTAGTCAGTTAATCAGTTAGCTAGTCAGTTAGTTAGTTAGTCAGTCAGTCAGTTAGTCAGTTGGCTAGTCCGTTAGCTAGTCAGCTAGTTAGTTAGTCAGTCAGTCAGTTAGTTAGTCTGTTAGCTAGCCAGCTAGTCAGTCAGTCAGTTAGCTAGTCAGTTAATCACTTAGGCAGTCATTTAGTTAGTTAGTCAGTTAGCTAGTCAGTTAATCACTTAGTCAGTCATTTAGTTAGTTAGAACAGTTAGCTAGTCAGTTAATCACTTAGGCAGTCATTTAGTTAGCTAGTCAGTTAGCTAGTCAGTTAGTCAGCTAGTCAGTTAGTTGTTTAGTCAGTTAGCTAGTCAGTTAGTTAGTTAGTTAGTTAGTTAGTCAGTTAGATAGTCAACTAGTCAGGTAGTTAGTTAGTCAGTTAGCCAGTTAGTTAGTCAATCAGTTAGTTAGTCAGTTAGCTAGTCAGCTAGCTAGTCAGTTAGTCAGTTAGTTAGATAGTTAGTTAGTCAGTTAGCTAGTCAGCTAGCCAGTTAGCTAGTCAGTTAGCTTGTCAGTTACTTAGTTAATTAGTTAGTTAGTTAGTTAGTTAGTCAGTCAGTTAGTCAGTTAGTTAGTTAGTTAGCTAGTCAGTTAGTCAGTTAGCTAGTCAGTTAGTTAGTTAGTCAGTCAGTTAGTTAGTCTGTTAGCTAGCCAGCTAGTCAGTCAGTCAGTTAACTAGTCAGTTAGCTAGTCAGTTAATCACTTAGTCAGTCATTTAGTTAGTTAGTCAGTTAGCTAGTCAGTTAATCACTTAGTCAGTCATTTAGTTAGTTAGTCAGTTAGCTAGTCAGTTAATCACTTAGTCAGTTTTTTAGTTAGTTAGTCAGTTAGCTAGTCAGTTAATCACTTAGGCAGTCATTTAGTTAGTTAGTCAGTTAGCTAGTCAGTTAGGTAGTCAGTTAGTCAGTTAGTTAGTTAGTTAGTTAGTTAGTTAGTTAGTTATTTAGTTAGTTAGTTAGTTAGTTAGTTAGTTAGTTAGTTAGTTAGTTAGTTAGTTAGTTAGTTAGTTAGTTAGTTAGTTAGTTAGTTAGTTAGTTAGTTAGTTAGTTAGTTATTTGTTAGTTATTTAGTTAGTTAGTCAGTCAGTTAGTTAGTTAGTTAGTTAGTTAGTTAGTTAGTTAGTTAGTTAGTTAGTTAGTTAGTTAGTTAGTTAGTTAGTTAGTTAGTTAGTTAGTTAGTTAGTTAGTTAGTTAGTTAGTTAGTTAGTTAGTTAGTTAGTTAGTTAGTTAGTTAGTTAGTTAGTTAGTTAGTTAGTTAGTTAGTTAGTAAGTTAGTCAATCAGTCAGTCAGTCAGTTAGTAAGTTAGTTAGTTAGTAAGTTAGTCGGTCAGTCAGTCAGTTAGTTAGATAGTTATTTAGTTAGTAAGTTAGTCGGTCAGTCAGTCAGTCAGTTAGCAAGTTAGTCGGTCAGTCAGTCAGTCAGTCAGTTAGTTAGTTAGTTAGTTAGTTAGTTAGTTAGTTAGTTAGTTAGTTAGTTAGTTAGTTAGTTAGTTAGTTAGTTAGTTAGTTAGTTAGTTAGTTAGTTAGTTAGTTAGTTAGTTAGTTAGTTAGTTAGTCGGTCGGTCAGTCAGTCAGTTAGTTAGTTAGTTAGTTAGTTAGTTAGTTAGTTAGTTAGTTAGTTAGTTAGTTAGTTAGTTAGTAGTTAGTTAGTTAGTTAGCTAGTTAGCTAGTTAGCTAGTTAGTTAGTTAGTTAGTTAGTTAGTTAGTTAGTTAGTTAGTTAGTTAGTTAGTTAGTTAGTTAGTTAGTTAGTTAGTTAGTTAGTTAGTTAGTTAGTTAGTTAGTTAGTTAGTTAGTTAGTTAGTTAGTTAGTTAGTTAGTTAGTTAGTTAGTTAGTTAGTTAGTTAGTTAGTTAGTTAGTTAGTTAGTTAGTTAGTTAGTAAGTTAGTCGGTCAGTCAGTCAGTCAGTTAGTTAGTTAGTTAGTTAGTTAGTTAGTTAGTTAGTTAGTTAGTTAGTTAGTTAGTTAGTTAGTTAGTTAGTTAGTTAGTTAGTTAGTTAGTTAGTTAGTTAGTTAGTTAGTTAGTTAGTTAGTAAGTTAGTCGGTCAGTCAGTCAGTTGGTTAGATAGATAGTTAGTTAGTTAGTTAGTTAGTTAGTTAGTTAGTTAGTTAGTTAGTTAGTTAGTTAGTTAGTTAGTTAGTTAGTTAGTTAGTTAGTTAGTTAGTTAGTTAGTTAGTTAGTTAGTTAGTTAGTTAGTTAGTTAGTTAGTTAGTCAGTCAGTTAGTTAGTTAGTCAGTCAGTTGGTTAGATAGTTAGTTAGTTAGTTAGTTAGTTAGTTAGTTAGTTAGTTAGTTAGTTAGTTAGTTAGTTAGTCGGTCGGTCGGTCGGTCGGTCGGTCGGTCGGTCGGTCGGTCGGTCGGTCGGTCGGTCCGTCAGTCAGTCAGTCAGTCAGTCAGTCAGTCAGTCAGTTAGTCAGTTAGTTAGTTAGTTAGTTAGTTAGTTAGTTAGTTAGTTAGTTAGTTAGTTAGTTAGTTAGTTAGTTAGTTAGTTAGTTAGTTAGTTAGTTAGTTAGTTAGTTAGTTAGTTAGTTGGGATATGATCAGTGCACTCCTGACATGTCCCGGTGCTCAGATCCTTCCCTCAGTATGAACCCCAGCGTCGTGTGATGTTGACAATATCACCTACCGAAAACTGAATGATGTGTAAAATAAAGGTCTAGTCTTTGGAAATATGTCCAGCACGCATAAAGGCATACTTTATTTTACTTTACTTTACTTTATGATTAAACTGGATTTCTGGGATTGGTTCCTGTTTTATTCTCTTTATGGTAACCCTACAGACTGCAATCGTGAAAATCGGAGCGGGGCTGTGCATAGGCACTTATCAGAGTGACTGGTCCAGCTCTTGTCTGGACCTGAATTTTAAGAATCTTTTCTGATCCTCCTGTAGGTGGTGTGGCAGTTCCAAGCAATCGGTTCCTAATCGCAAAGCCTACGCCTTGTTCCATGGGCTCCGAAGATGGTTTTCCCTGCCAGAAAAATGTGAAGTCCTTCTCTTTGATGCTACCTGAGGAGGAGAGCCGGGTTTCCTGTAGGGCAACAATGTCTACGTTCAAACGGGACAGTTCATTGTTAATGACTGCAGTTTTCCTTACATCGCTCATATGCTGCAGATCGTCCAGAATACCAGGTGTCATGGTCCTCACGTTCCATGTGCCCAGCTTCAGAGCTGGGAATCTGATTTTTTGGCTTCAAGGATTACAATTTGTATGTCGGGTTATCCCCTAAGCCCTGTGCACCCAACAAGGCAAACGGATCGTGGCGGGACAACACCTTACTGACTGGGGGCTGCCCAGCTGAGGCGGGCGGTAGCTGTCCAATGAGACTACGATGGTCTCTCCCACCGTCGGAAACAACCCCTGGCGCCTAGCTCTACGCCAGTTGAGCAAAGGCTTATAACCGGTGACTGCTGTTTCCCGTGTTGTGTCGAAACTGTTAAGCATCGCTGGAGTGACCTCTCCAGGGCACAGGCCAGGGCGTTTTGATTTGGAGTACAGACTGTTGCCCAGGCAGCAAGTACCCCCTCTCTACGTCGCCGGTGATACCAAGGGAAAGGCAAAAACCAGTACAGCTTGGCACCGAGGACGTTGCAGGAATTGCCGGAACAACACTATTTAACTAGTCAGAGTCAAAGGTCCTATGGATATTTTTTCCAGTCATGTCGGTGTGTTGGGAAACAAGCAGACATATAGAATGATCGGTTCTGCACTACTTGGTGGTAATTGATGTATGAGAAGCTTGATGTTGTGAGGAAGGGCCTTTTCAACATTTAACATTCAAACACGCAAAAGACCGGTTGCCGGGCAAAGAAAGGAGATAAGCCAATCGAGTTGTGTATGTTGAGCATGGAGAGACTAAGATAGCTGTTCCTTCAAAGGATGGAGCACGCGTGAGTCAGACCGATGTGTAGGAAGGATATCGATACGGATAACAGGTAAGATTACAGTGCCTTTCTGTAAAAGTAAAAGCTAAAATAATCGACTCTAGGTTGAATCCTCCCACATGTTAACTACGTCACATTATGGTCACCACGGTAACGACGCTGTAGACTATATTGACAGTATTACTGTTTAGCAGAAATTTGTTGTTTATTTTTGTGTACGTTGCTTACTAGAGCAAAGTCAATTTACAATGGCGACAACCACCAGAACTATCACTCGGGCGTTGAGTAAAGACACAAGAACGCTTGATTGCATCTATGGTAAAATTATTACATTAACAGTAATAAATTATTAGGACGGACACAGAATGTGACAGATCATCGTCATCATGATGATCATGCTTTCATTATGCAGATTGCACGGTCCTCGTTTTAGTTGAGTTAGGCTGATTCGAGAACTGACATCATAGCACTCAGGGTATTCCCATGGGTGCTCCTTCCTCATCTCCAGCAGCCAGTGCAGAGTTCTAATAATACTCATAGTATCAGGCACAATCTGGCCCTCCTTTCTAACGGTGTAAAGAAAGAAAAAAATAAGGTGGAAGAAGGAGAGGGGGGGGGGGGGGTACACCATTTTATCATGTATGTACACAAACACAGTACACTTTTCTTGAAAGTAAGTAAATGACTAAAACAAATATACTACTTTTGAAAGAAGAAGAGGAAGAAATACTACTAGTAGTAGTAGTAGTAGTAGTAGTAGTAGTAGTAGTAGTAGTAGTAGTAGTAGTAGTAGTAGTAGTAGTAGTAGTAGTAGTAGTAACAGTAGTAGTAGTAGTAGTAGTAGTAGTAACAGTAGTAGTAGCAGCAGCAGCAGTAGTAGTAGTAGTAGTAGTAGTAGTAGTAGTAGTAGTAGTAGTAGTAGTAGCAGCAGCAGCAGTAGTAGCAGCAGCAGCAGTAGTAGTAGTAGTAGTAGTAGTAGTAGTAGTAGTAGTAGTAGTAGTAGTAGTAGTAGTAGTAGTAGTAGTAGTAGTAGTAGTAGTAGTAGAAGTAGTAGTAGTAGCAGCAGTAGTAGTAGTAGTAGTACCAGTAGTAGTAGTAGTAGTAGTAGTAGTAGTAGTAGTAGTAGTAGTAGTAGTAGTAGTAGTAGTAGTAGTAGTAGTAGTAGTAGTAGAAGTAGCAGCAGCAGGAGTAGTAGTAACAGTAGTAGTGATATCAGCATCAGCAAAAGCAGTGATAGAAGCAAAACAGGAGGTGCAGTAGTAGCAGTAGCATCAGCTGCAGTTGTAGGGGTGATGGTGGTGGTGGTAGTAGAAGTAATTATAATCTTCTGATGTTCCTAACTAGACGTCTTTTATGTTATCAGGTGCCGTCTCCACAGTGAAGGTTGCTTGATAAATAGATCTCCAACATACCCTGTCTTTTGTCCTGGTTGTACACTCTCTCATACTGCTGCTCGTCCATCTTTTGATATTGTACTCCCACTTGTATCATCATCATCAGTTCTCATTATGCCTAGTGGCACATGAGGTTTCATAGAGGACTTTCCATGCTTTCCTGTCCTGTGCAATCTTCGGTGCAGTTTTCCATGTCAAAGATGCCGCACTCAGGTCACTTTCCATCGTTCGTCTCCATGTTGTTTTTGGGCGCCCCTGTTTTCTCTTTCCCTCTGGTGTCCATGTGAGAGCTGTTTTGGCGGGTAAATCAGGATTCATACTCATAACGTGGCCAAGCCATTTCCATCTTTTCTTGGTTATCATACTGTCTAAAGTTTCTTGGTTTGTGACTTGAAGTAGTTTAGTGTTTGAGATTGTATCTGGCCAGAAAATGTTGAAAATTCTACGTAGACATGTGTGGTGAAAGGTGGACAGCTTGCAGTAATTGTTGGATTTCCAGATTTGCCTCATCCTTCCAAAAGCAGCTCTAGCTTTGTTCAGACGTGACTGTATGTCCTCTTCTGTCCCTCCAGACAGGGACACCACACTGCCAAGATATGTAAAAGGTTCTACATTTTCAAGAGTTTGGTTATTTATGGTCACTGATTGTTGGTTTGGACTGCTTGTCATGATCTTAGTTTTCTTTGTATTTATTCTTAGTTCCACCATTTCTGCTGTGCTGTGTAGTCTGTTACTTTTTTATTGTATATGTTCATGTTTATGTGATAGGAGTGCTGTATCATCTGTAAATCAAGGTCTTCAAGCACGTTGAATGGAGTCCATCGTACGCCTCTCAGTATCATGTCTACTGTGTTCTTTAGTATCCAATCAATCACAAGGTTGAAGAGGAGAGATGACATAACACATCCCTGTCTTACACCTGTTTTTACTGGGAAGGATGTATTGTAATTTTTTATACTGCAGGAAAAGTCTTTATAGAAGAGAGCAATTATGTTTCTGGAATTCCATAATGACGTAAGATTTTCCATAGACTGTCTCTATGGACGCTGTCAAAAGCTTTCTCAAAGTCCACAAAATTTATGTGTATACTTCTCTGCCATTCATTGCATTGTTCTTAAATATTACGTAAGATGTGTTCAGTTGTCCCTCTGCCCTTTCTGAATCCTGCTTGTTCCACTCGTAGGCATTTATCTACTCCTATTTCAAGCCCCATTATGATAATTTTACAAAATATTTTGCTTGGTACTGAGACTAGAGTAATTCCCCTCCAATTATTGCAGTCTGTTAAGTCTCCTTTTTTGGTGATTTTGACTATTGTTCCTTCAGTCCACTTGTATAGTTGCCAACAACTTGCTATCTTGTCTTCGATTTTCCCATCCAGTATGGTTTTAGAAAGTGTCTTATGTCTTTTAATATTGTCAAAGTATTTCAATGGTCTCTCTTTTTTTTTAAATTTCTTTCAGTAATTCTCTTGTCTAGCCTTTCCAGTACTTGTGTATTGGACTTTTTGTTTCCATGAAATACGACCTATTATTCTGTATACCCACATCTCCAGAGACTCAATTGTCGTCTTTAACTACAGTGGACCTCCAACATTCCTCAACGCCAATATTCGTCTATTTTAAAATTCGAGCTCATTTTTCGTTGAAATGTGTGTTTGATATTCGCCCGAAAAGTCAATATTCGTCCCTCCTCCGACGTGGCCAAGTGGGAGTATAATAGAACGGATCTCACACCACAAGAGCTACTCGAGCTTAATTAAGAACATGAAGCTGAAGCAATCAGAGAAATTTCCTCACACGAAGAAAAAGAAGATGACACCGGTTTTAAGTTTTGAAATTATGGAGTGGCTGTTCACTTCGGCAAAAATGCCGGGTTTCATCAAGAAATGGCACCCAAACAGAATAAACTAACATTATTGGATAGCTTCTTTAAAAAAAAAAGTGCGGAAGAATCAATCACCAAAAGTGGTAATACCTGATGTCCTATCTGAAAGTGACTCCCCTTCCAAACAATGGTCGTTTGTTTTCACCTAAATCCAAAACGTATTTTTCTTTTGAAAATTGTATTTATGCTGGCCTACAGTGTATTTGCATTATCATAACTAGTAATCTCTGTCGCAATGATACAGTAATAATAAGCACAATGGTTATTATGTAAATAATAATATTTTTGAGTGAAATTGTTTCATTGAAAAATAATTTTGTTTTGGCATTTTTAATTAATTCCCATGGTAAATATTCGTTTCATATTCTTCTTTTTCAATATTCGCACTCTCCCCAGGAACGGATGTTGGAGTTCTATTGTACTTGCTTGTTGAGGGGTTGTGGTGAAACCCTTAAGGAAAGATAATGATAAAGATACCTTTAAAGATTTTTGTGTAAATATTTCAGACGAAAATTACATCGAATGTTCAAAGAGAGACTACGACAGAATGTCCTACAAGGCCCGGGCGCAAGCTAGTAGTTTTGTAAGTTCATGGTGTACATTCCCTATTTCCAGATCGTGACTTATAATTTTCATTATTTCTGGCTGGAATTGTCTCCACGGAATGTAGGTGTTCTGAATAAATAACCAGTCATCCACATGTGGGATGCAATTTTTCGTTATCTGAAGCCCCGCCCTAGCTTTTGCCGGGGGCCCTGAGTATAGCCGGACCATAAATGGTCTGCTAGTCTGATCTGGTAGTCTTAGTTTCAGCTTCATAGCAAACGGGTCACCCCATCTAGAGAGATTCTTTAACCCAGACAATAATAATCATGTGTTGAATGGTAAATAACTATAATGGTACATTTGTGGTTTGAGGTTTAAACACCGGTTCAACATCATGGGACACAGGTAGTGCTCCGTTCTTCTTCTAACTGAAGCCTGAGTCCGAAGAAGCCCAGCATAGTGCACAGGCTGTGTAGCATCGGCAAGGATCCTGAAATACTTTGGGTAGATTTTTAACTCAAAATTGTGCCTGGGCAGCGTCGCTAGGCTACTCTTTTTGATTTCAAGTGGCAAGGGATTTTTTACGTGCGCAACAATGCACACGGGCGTCTGATCTCACTACCCAGAGACCAGGAGAATTACTAAAAGTCCAAGTCCACGTGAAAAAATCTTATCTCTTACCGGGGATTGAACCCGGAACCTCAAGCACTCGAGGCGGACACCATGCCTCGAGACCACGCAGCGCCCAATTTATATTTGAAATAACGTGAAACATATCTTCTTTTGAAATACAATCAGACAGTTACTGATACCATCGAAATTGGAACTCTTCGCTTGCTGCTGAAGATGGGGACGGCGCGCTCATAGGGGTGTCCCGAGTGCTGTGATGTCGATTTCTTATTTAGCATTTAACATATCTGCTTCTTCTTTTCGTTAACTGCCTGCAACTCTGGTAAAAAGTCTCGGTTGTTTGTCCACATCTGGACTTAAGTCCTATTTCAGAACTCAGTGTTGCGTGCACATCCGTATTATACATCTGACGTATTTGTATGCTGGTTCTTTGCATCTGAGGCAGAGACACTCTCACTCCGATGGAAGCCACCAGTTAGTAAAATTTCTGGGGAGGCTGTGGGTCTATTCTTCCCCCCCCCCCCAAAAAAAACATGGCCCTGAAAGGCATACGGGGATGAAATATATAATCAAATACTTTCTTGTGTACACTGTTAAAGAGAACTGCTTAACCTCCGTACACAATTATAGGGAGGGGAAGTGTTTTAACCCCCTTCCCCACACACCACACACACACACACTCACACCACACTGACACCCCACCGCACACACACGACCCTCCCTCCTCCCCCCCCCCTGCCCCCACACACTCACAAAATTAGGATTGCGCTCCTGAAGACTGAACCACCAGGTTCTAGCGCCTATAGTTAAAAAAAAAATATGTTGACTGCAGCCGATCTGAGAAGCGGCTGGCCACAAGGTTAAGAACGCTGGGCTCTCATATGCGAAACCCGGTTTGGAATCCTAGTTAAGGTTGTGAATTTGTTTCTGTCAGGGCAAAAAATTAACCTGTACAGACAGTGGTGACAGCACTAGCCATTCAGCCCTAAATCCTCAGGTTCAACGAACCCCCCCCCCCCCCCCCCGGCTACACTGCAACTGTGGCAAATACAGCTAGTAATAGTATTGTTTTGAAACCGATCTGTCACTAAGTAACTAAAGACAGCACAAACTTGGAAGCAAAAAAAAGTGGGGGGGGGGGGGGGGGAAGGACACGATGCACATGGTTTCGCCGAATGTTTTGACATGTCTTTATCAGTGAACAAAACAAAAGGAATCGTAAGTCAATAAACAAACGGATGCTTTCCCAATATTTTCCCTCAGGATGACGTCACAGGACAGTCTAATATTTTCACGGGTGGTAAGAGCGGGTTTCCAAGCTTTCTTATGCCTTTAACTACCCGAGAACATCTAAAACTGGGCCTAACCACAACCCCACGTACGTCCAACGAGAAAGTGCAGCCTAGGTCCCACGATTTCATGCAGCCTAGGTCCCACAACTGCTTGTAGCCTATCTACCACCCCCTAAAATATTCGACTGTCTGTTTGGGAGGGGAGGGGGTGAGATTAGGATAAATTGACGTGTGTATGCATTATTCTATAATGTATATTTTTTAATTATAAACATAACAGGCATCATTACTCTGAAAGAAAAGGGCTCAGAAGGGCCGAATGTCAGACGGGCCCTCGTGCCCAATTTGTAACGCTTTAAAAATAAAGTTCGTTCGTTCGTTTGTTCGTTCTGTGACTGGCATTTTATTTCCAGTTGCTAATTCCAAAGGTTTGTTGACCTGTGTATCTCTCTGCCTCACCGTCTACCCCATTTTTACCTTTTATGTATGCAGTTTTTGTATGTTATTTACCGTTTTCTGAATATGCCTCAAACCAATGCAATCTTTTAGCCGTCGTGATTTAATTAATTAGCGTGATTTAAAGAGATTATGAATTTCGTTGTTTGCAATAACAACGTGAGAAAAACTATTTGCACAAAAATAGTCCGACATAGAGACAAAATAAGCTATTGCGTAATGAAACAATTCGCTTACTGTGTTTTTTTTTTAATTATTTATACTTTAAATTTTAGCTTTACATTTGATAATACTCATAACTGATTACATTTGCGTTTTATTCTTTACATGTAGGTATATTTTGTAGTCTCTTATTTGGGGTTGCCGCTTCACAATGGGGCCTATATTTTATGAAGTCTGCCTATCTGTAAAACTGTCTATTTATGTTTCCTTCTTCTTCATTCCCCTTCATCGTTGCTGCTGTAATTCTCCAACGGAAAGTTATGACTGTTCGTTTACTTCTGGACTTGTTCTAGAACTGGAGTTTTGCGTGCACATCTGCTTTACATCTCAATATTATTGTATGCAGACTGTTGATTCCTCGCCTCTCAGGCAGATGCACTCTGACTTTGAAGAAAAGACCATTAATTTGTCGACTTTGACCACATTTCTGTTAGGGGTAAGAAAGACAGTGGGTCTGTTCTCCCCACAATTCACCTCCCCCCCCCCCCCACGCCCCCCACCCCCACTGGAACAAACTGCTCATTACTGCCTTTATTATACCACATTTGCGGTGTCAGCAGGGGGATCTTTGAGCCTGAGGATGTACGGCCCGTGGCTAGTGCTGTCGCCACGACTGTGCAGGTAAGAATTTTATTTTTCCCCCGACAAAAAAAAAAAAAAAAACAAAATACCGTAGCCTTACCGAGGATTCGAACCCGGGTATCCTGCTTGAGAGCTTAGCGTTCTAATTGTAACTAACACGGGGATAATTATTGTCTGAATTAATGTTTTACAAGCACTTTATAACCGATTTTCCCGCACACACAGGAGCGTGTGCCAGTGTTCAAAAACATGTTCTCGGAGTTACAGCATTACCCGTGCTGTCAGCTGAAAGTAAACTGTCCCTTCCCTGCTCACTTGACACCGGTATGGAGATCTGGTGCATATCGTAACACACAATCTTGGATCCGATACCAAACGTAGATATTGTCTCAGTTACAAATTCAGTTATGTTTGATTAATTTTAATTACAGATTCCATAAAGTTTGGTTTGTTCCAGTTACAGATTCCGTATATAGAAGCTATTTATTCCTAATTAAACATTCAAGTTCTAAATTGTTTGATTTGTATCAATTATAAGTTGAAAAAATGTTTTGTTGGATCCATCTACAGATCCGGTAATATTTCGTCTGTCTGTCTGTCTGGACAGAGATTCAGTAATAGTTTGCTTGTTCAGTTGCACAATCAAGATTGTCTGGTTTGTGTCAGTTAGAGTTTATGAGTTTTTCGGTTGCTTTATTAATTTCCTACCCAAGATGACGTCAGGACAGTCTCACATTTTAGAGGGCAGAAAGACTAGTTTTCCCGGCTTTCTGATGCTTTTGACGACCCCTTAACATCTAGAACTGACCCTAACCCCAACCCACCTTCGTCCCTTGGGAGAGTGCAGCCTAGATCCCACGACTGCATGCAGCTTAGGTCTCACGACTGCATGCAGCCTATCTACCACCCCATGTAATGTTAGACTGTCCCGTGAGCTGTGGATTTCTCCTGTTTGGGGTAGGATATTATTAAAGCACCGTTTTTCGATTGTTTAAGGTACTATAATTTTAGACGATCCCAATCAAGGGAATTCCCAGACAGCAGAGTCCAGTTGACTATTCTTGAAATGTTATGACCAGTTTTGCCACTTTTCTTTGACATAAAACATCTAGAAATGGGTCACAACAAATCTAGAAATATCTAGATTTGCGTGGGAAAATCTAGAAAAAGCATCCAATGAAACAGTCACAAATTACATTTCTATTGATATGACTTACCCTATAGAAGCATGTCAGCATCTTCACTATTGTCTGTCTCACAAGATCCACGGGATAAACTTAGCTTGGATGATAAAGTTGAAGCTTCAGATCAAAAATGACTTTGGTATGCTTTAGCTATTCCAATTTTTTTTAAATACACAATCAGGGAGCTGATAAGTTGAACAGCATTTTCATACTCTCATCAAGTCATATTTTATTTTCAAGATAGCTTTAAAAAGTCAAGTTTCATCTTTTTTCATGGGTTAGATTTGAAATAACTCATAGCATAGATTTGTAACATGGTTTGGGCGTCGCAGATCGACCCAACCTTAAATGGGTACCACGATGTATGTCCTGGGGAAGTAAAGACGGCAGGCGTAATGATGACCACATTACCCACCTTGTGCAGACTGGTCTGAAAAAAATATGGGTGCTCTTTCCATATGTCCGATGCACCTAAAGGTGTGAAAAGGGATCTTTACTTTTCTTCCACCACACCATTATCAGTAGCCCCTAACAATTATTTCATAACTTTACACTATTTAGGTATGTAATTAACTGGCTGAAGTATGTTGCTCACAGAAAAGAGTGGAATATTTTTCCATACATCTAGATTTTCAGGAAGTCTCTGTTTCATTTGCTTGAAAAATGAGATAAGGTCATCTTGACAGCGCTTTCTTGAATTGTTCTCTTCATTTTTATTTTCTGTTAACAGTTCCTGGAACCAAAGTTTTATGCTTTTTAGTCTCTGTATGACTCTTTATTTCTTGTATTTTCGCTTTAATCTCAAGCTTGTAGTAATCAGAACGAGTCTTTGTCGTATCCCCAGGAACTGCTATCATCCAGTCTTTAATTATGTCATCATGCAGCCACTCTTTCCGAAATTTTTCCTCATACTGCTTTACTTTTGGCATGTTGAAAGGTTTTTCAAAGTGGAAGACATATATTAAGGTGAGCAATTATTTTTTTTTTTTGACATGACAAAAAAAAAGAACAACAAAGTCAGCATAACAGCTATAATTAACAAAACACTGAGGATACAGTTCAAACAAAGACAGTATGATTTACGCGCGTTGAGTCAGCACCGTGGCTGCCAGATTGTTGAGCGTAGACCCCAGTGAGTTCAAAGTTTAAGTAATCAGAGTTACCACAGTGTACGTTCCAGACCAAAACAAAAGAATGTGCAATAAATATTTCATACATTAATTATTAAACTCACACTGAAAGAAAAACAAAATCTATAATAAATTTAACTGGAAGTGAAAAATATCTAGAATTACATCTACCATCTAGACGTCAAAAACACCATCTAGATGCAAGGGAAACATCTAGATCTGGATTTAAAACATCCAAAGTGGCAACACTGGTTATGACATGAATTCGGTCTATGCTCACACAGAGTGCGGAAAGGTGAGCTTGTGCATCTGGTTTAAAACCCTGGGTGGGGGTAGGGGGGGGGGGGTGGGGGGTAGGGGGGGGGTGGGGGGGGGGGGGGGGGGGGGGGGCTGCGCACCTTCTGTCAAAACTGTGTGCGCTGCCAAAAGTGTGTGTGCTGCCACTTTCTGTGTGTGAGTGTTGTTGTCTCAACGAACACTGCAATCGTCAAGAAAGATGAGCATTGGGGATAATCAGTTAGGGCGGGTGAGTTGGGGGGGGGGGGTATAAAAAGAGCCATCTTGTGGGGTAAAAACGAACCGCCGCTGAGACCGACGACAGTCTCCACTTTTGTATTTTACATTCTTTTTTCTACTTATTTCTATAAGTGCCGATCTAAACATTTTCGGTTACTTTATTATTATATAATATTTGACGGTCTCAATGGTTTCCACCTCTGTTTATTTATGTTAAATCCACACATGTATACTGATTGTTAGGGTTAGGTTCTGGGAGAGGTTGACTGTGGGATGCGTCAGTCCGGGAACATTATCGAATTCATTGTATGCATGTTTGATATCTTCAATCAGATCTGGCTGGTGAGTAATTTTATTGAAACGAAACGTTTTTTGACAGACTCAACAGCTATATCCCTCCTCGGACTCCGATACCAAACTCGACAGACTACAACAAGATGGTTGTACATAGATCTGACGCCGAGGTCTACAACAGTGGGTATGTATCCAGTGATGGCTGGGAATAAATAGACTGATGGGTTGGACCAGTGATTCCCAAACTGTGCGCAGCGGCGCCCAGGGGAGCCACGACATCTTCACAGGGACGCTGCGAAAAATTCAAAGATATACGAGTTTTTTTTTTTTTTTTTTAAATCTTTCACATACGTATAGTCATACTTTTACTTAGGTTAGGGCGCCGCAGAAAAATTTTAATTGAAAAAAAAGGGAGCCGCGACTAAGAAAAGTTTGGGAAACACTGGGTTAGACGATGATGAAGACGCCAATGATGATGGTGGTAACGATGAAGATAAAGATGACGACGATCATAATGATTACGATGCCAGCAACGACAACGACGACAACGATGATGATGAGGACGACGACGAAGATGATAGTGATGTCGATGAAGATACAGATGACGATGGTCATGATGATAACGATGAAAACAACGATAATGACAATGATGATGATTAGGACGACGACTGCGATTTTGCTGGTGATGTCGATGAAGAAAAAGATGGCGACAATAATGATGATGATGATGATCCTGCCGATGAAAAAAAGTCGGCGATGGTGACGATGACGACGATGATGATGACGACGACGACGACGATGACGATGATGATGATGATGACGATGATGAAGGTGGGGACTATGACAAAGCTAATAATGACGAAATGATGATGACAGTTAACATTAGACATCTCAAGGATCGAAGGCAGCGCAGTGGTTAGCACATTTCCTACTGTCCCAAAGGTCATCCGTTTGACTCCCCACTTAGATGATGACAGAGACGCCGACACAAAAGAGGGGAAGCAGGTGTCCTTTCCTGCTTGTTGAAGTTGTCTGCTTTCACCCAGCTCAAAGCGACCACCTATAAAAGTTATAGAGTTAGCGGAGTACCCAGTTAAAGTTAATTTGCGTATCCATTACAGGATGTAGCAGTACCAAGGCCGTTATCTGTGTGCGTTTGTGTGTGTGTGTTTGTGTGGCTGTTTGTGACTTAACTGGGTAATTGTACGTTCAGTACGTTCGAAATCTCCCACAGTTGGAATCGAACCGGGTACAAGAGCGAATAGCCTTCGCAACGCCTACGCCACGGACGGCGACAAGGAAAAAAAACACAATTATGACACGTTGCAGACACTTTTAATTGTCTTGTCAGCCTGAGCCATCCAAGATCTGCCTTTCTTAAGTATATTAACCTTCACAGGATGCAGTTTGCCAGTGGGGATATGTTCTGTAACTTGCAACTCTTAAGACAGTACAAACTAAGTCATGAGCCCTTAAAACCGGTAAACGATAAGACGTGCCCAAACACAACCGAACCCTTCTTTCGCTGCCATTGAGTGTTCTAGATTAGTGTATGTTGTATTGTTACTTCTTCATACCAGACCGACTACAGACTCAACTTTTATCAATACTACAGAGAGTCCATAAAATAAAATCTTTTTTTTTCTTCTTCTTCTAACTCCCCCCCCCCCCCCCCCCCCCCCCCCCCCCTCTTCTTTCCAGCCAGTTGTTTTCTGATAATAAGACCGCCGGACTCTATGAAGTCTGTGGTGCGACGCCTATCTCCTACTGTTCCATGCACCTGGGTCTCCACTGGAATGCCAAACGGCCAAACTGGGATCTCTATATTGCATCTTAACTTAGAGAGTACATCTATAGCATATATTTGATACTCTGTAGTGCCTGTCCACATAAGAAAAGTTCCGAACCCCAGTTTTTAGCTGGATCGCTTGTGCCCAGCGTGAGGTCTAAATATAATGGTCGTTTTCTTTCGTGTGAGGAGACTGTGTCCTGGACTATATCCTGGATGGGAAGTGTTCTAATGGATTCTTAATAGTCGCCTCGACTATAGCCACATCATGATGTTTTAGAGTTTCTCTGATGTTATCTTTCCATCAGGTTCTTGGTCTAATTTGTGCTCTACGTCTTTATCCACGTTTGGTGTGTGTCTTTTGTAGTATGTCATTGCAAAGCATTCTCTATAAGTGGGGCTAACCACTTGATCTGCAGTCTTTATTTAATTTAGAATTGGTTATGTACCGACTCTTTTCTCTTATGTCCTTTATTTTTATTTGATCTCTTTCGGTCATTCCTGCATCTTAGACACATAATTTATGTGGTTAATACATTTTTCAACTGTTTGTTGTGAGTGACCATGTCTGGCACAGGTAGCATAGCATGGGAAAATGCTTTTTAAGAGATGTTTCTTGTTGCTGATTGAAATTGTCTTATGATCAAAAATAAAAGGTGGAAAAAGGGGCTGAGGAAGGGGGGACGGGGTGGGTGCTAGCGAACAAAGGGGAAAACACGCAAATATAGAGCAACGACACAAAAAACAGCGATAGAGAAATAAAGAACAACTTGAACGGTGCATTAAAAAAGAGAACTTAAAAGGTTCTAACAGTTTCTCTAAGAGAAATGCGTTCAGGCAAGTAGAGGAAGAGAAACGGACGCTGCAGTGAATCTGTACAGCATGTAACCATAAATGGAAGTCGAATTAATTGTTGGAGCTTCTGTACAATGCCCTAAACTCTGTGCTGCCGACAAGGTAAGAGATTCAATGTGTCTCCAATTGTATATTTTATGGTCTGCCTTTGTTAAGCAAAGGTTATTGGGGTGAAACCATACCAAGACCGTCAGAAGCCAGTTGAAAACTACCACTGTATTTTATCTATGTTTCTTAACAAATCACGCAGTGAGAACATTCTGAAAATTAAAGACGTGTCAAGCAAAATATAGTGTCCTGTTTTCTCCAGCCCATCAGTGAAACCTTCAAGGCAGGAAACGTTGTTGAAACAGAGTCAGCTCCCTCATTCCAGGTCAGTGCAACTTTAGGCCTTTTCTGTCCCGCCAACGCACACACCCCCCCCCCCCCCCCACCGTGATCAGGGTATTATTTAAACAATCATGTGTTGTTTCTTGCTGTTATTATTGGTTTAAGAATACTAAAATATCTGACTGCACATTTTGATTTTTTTTATATCCTACCCCAGATGACGTCACAATACAGGGCTGTAAGACTGGTTTTCCTGGCTTTCAGATGCTTGTAACGACCCCAAAACATCTAGAACTGACCCTAATTACAACCCACATACGACCCAAGAGAGAGTGCAGCCTAGGTCCCACGAAAGCATGCAACCTATCTATCACCCCTTGAAATGTTAGATTGTCCCGCTACCTGTGGATTTTCCCTGTTTGGGGTAGGATATTATGAAAGCACCGACATTTTAATATGCAGCACCGAGAATGACAGGCTTTAGTTCAAATCCTCAATGAAATGGATGTTTCTTATTAACTGGGTATCATGTAATGTCCTAGGGAAATAAAAGCGATAAGGCATGTTCAATAGCCTGATTACTTTGTTTTATCAGTATTTGTGAATTATTGTCCTTAGCTTGTATGTTGATTACTTCCCCTATAAAATACTGGCTGATCGCTTTTAATACGGGTCTAGCCTCCCATGCACCCGTGAAGCCGGTACAGGTTTTCTACTTTCATTTTTTTTTTAAATTACAGAAAATGTTTTCATCTTAGAACATGCTTCTTTCTTTGTAGTTATTTTGTAGCACTAGTATCACTACTTAACATCCTTGTCTGTTGATGAATCAAAAAATCAATCAATCTGTCAATCGATCAATCGATATAGAATGACATCACAAAGCTGGAGACATTACTATACTAGCTCCGCCCCTACCTCAGTAGCAAACGAAAAGCTCCAATAATGATGGTACTAGTTGCAGGCTGATTACAAGTCCTCCTGTCTTATTCCTGGACGTTAAAATCTCACCCGGACCAGACAGCAGAACACCCCCCCCCCCACACACACACACACACACACATATTCAAACACATGGGGACAGTTTAATTTAATAAGATTTAAAATTGTGTACATTTTTGTGTTGGAGCTGCCATGGTCTAGGTGCAGTCCTGTTAAGTAAAGGCGGCATGCGTGATGCTGACGATAGCACCCAATAAGTGCCGTTTGGTCTATTAAATATACGTTTTGTCCTATGTATGTAATGAAAGGCATGGAAAAGGGTCCTTTACTTTTACTTTACTTACTTTTTTCTCTGTTTTGGTACCTTTAAAAAAATGTGGTACTACTCCGCAAACAGTTTCGACAGCCCTGATAACAAGATAATGACGACGATGACAGGAACAGATATTTATGTGACGTAACATTTTTTTTTTTTTTTTGGTTCCAGCATAGAAGATGACTGTCCGAAAACAGTAGAGACACAAACAGACTACAGAGACTCCGAGGCTCAGACTGATCCATTCTCTCCCCTGTATGTTGTCCCAACTGGCGACGCTCCGGAGCTGATCAGCCTTGCAACGTTATCATGGGGTAAATCAGTACATTACGTACGTTATTCTTCTTGAGAGCTTACTGGCCTATATAAGGAAGTTAACTCTCGTCCTGAGCATAAGGCCCACCCAAACAGGTGTATGTGTATGTGTAGACTTGTGTTAGCTGCGTATCCCTTAGAGAATGTTGCAGAAACAACCCCAGCATTTTGTTGTTGTTGTTGCTGTTGTGGGTTTTCTAGGCACATTTTACATTCAGTAGTTTGTCATTGCTTTCTAAACGGCTAGCTGTCGGTACCCCTGTCGACACCAACGCAAGACAAACCGTCCGCGGCTAGGGTCGAACCCGGCTACCCAGCATTACAAAGTGCTTTCTCAACACCTACACCACAGACGTCGGCGTGTGTACAGTACAGCTTAGATTAACCGTCACCACCCTGACCATGGCTGTCGACAGACATTTCATTACATAGAACTGCTCACGTTTCCAGTCTCATCTGTGTCAGCTCCGCACACCTACACACGTATGACTGACGCAGTCCCGGAAACTTGGGAAGTATTCATTATATATATATATATATATATATATATATATATATATATATATATATATATATATATATATATATATATATGCATTTACACTTGTTGCATACCTCTATGTCTGCATCAGTAGAGAAAGAAGATTATTATTGTCTAGAGAGAATGAGGCACCTAAGTGTAACCAGAAGGTCTGGCTGGCTCATTACACTTTGAGGAAAGGCAAGACAGACATATGACCAGATTGTGACCGGTACTATCAGTGTTGGGCTTCTGCTCTGGCTGCTAAAGATGAGGACGGAGCATGCATGGGAATGCCCTGAGTGATGCGATGTCAATTCTTGACTCAACTCAACTCTATGTCTTCATGCGTGCAGATGTGCGTGCTTGCAGTATAGACAATGAAAAGATTCCGCAGCTGACATACCGCTTGTTGCCTACCTGCCTCCAAGGGAAAGGATTACCGGCTGGCCTAGCTGAGGTACAGATGATTGGCCGCTTACGGGGAAAGAGAGCCTGGGAAGCGATTCTCAGGGGAGTCAAGAATAGCTCTGAGATGAAGGAGAGGCGCAGAGTGATGATCATGATTGAAGCAAACGAGTGGCTGACCAGGGAACAGCAGATTGAAAGGTACGTTTCTTGACACAGTTCTGATGTTGATTTTCTGAAATCTTCTTCTTCTTCTTCTACGCTTTCATCGGTTATAAACTCTGGTGAAAAGTTATGGTTGTTCGTCCACTTCTAGATTTTAGTCTTGTTCCACAACTTAAGCTTTCAATGCACATCTGTTTTACAGTTCTAGGCTTGTGTGTATGCACATTGTTTTTCATCGCTTCTCTGACAGATGCACTTTGAAGGAAACAGACCTTTAGATGACCTTTACGACATGCTTGTTAGAGAGGCAGTGGGTCTATTTCTCCGCCCCTCCCCTCCCGCTCAAAATCGGCACTGGAAACCACATGGAAGAAACGAGTGGTGGGGGGGGGGAGGGGGGGATTTAACAAAATAATTAATCGTTATTGTTCTGTGGCTATGAGGTTAGTGAAAAACTAGGGGCGTATTCTTTATATGACGTTGCCGAACCAGCCTCAGCATATTTGGGCTGTTGTGGTTTTTCTAGGCAAGTTTCATGTTCAGTAGTTTTCTATTGCCAGTGAACGGTCGACTCTCGGAACCAATGTCAAAACCAACGCAAGAAAAAATCGTCCGCATCGGGGATAGAATCCGGGCATCTCGGTATCCCGGCATTATGAAGCGTGTTTGTTCGAAATGCTTAAGCCACTAGCACCCACAGTTAGTGAACGCGTTTGATAATTTCATGATTCTCGAGAACTGAGGTTCATTTCTGGTGGTGCACCCTTGGTTGACAGCTTATTAAAACAACAAATACCGCTCGCGTGGTTTCTAGATGTGGTACGAGATTCACACCTGGAGGAGATTAGGAGCCTCGCCACGAACTGTTCCCAGATACGGCAATGGGCAAATGTAACCAACCTTCACTGTGAGGACTGCACATAATTCATGTTTATAATCTGATATTATTAAAGTGTACCGGTGTTCTGGAACTTAATCCGTGCCTAAAAATTGTTCGCATCCTAACTGCTCGAAAACGGAAAACAATTCTACCCGTAAAAATTAACGTAAAAGGATTAATTCGTTTCTTAATTTCAGATTATTGCATCACATATTTGAAACATTTTATCAGAATTTATAAATAAAGCTTTGTTGCTTCATCCTCTTTAGCTAACGAGAAAAGGGGGAAAAAAACAAATAATAAGATGAGGACATAAATGTGGTTAGGACCATAATTAGTTCGCTGCTGAACTGCAAAAACAGGAAAAGTAAAGAAAAGACAAGGGTTCTTTTGTGCATGGACCATGAAATATTGTGTTTATAACCCGGGCAGTGGATATGTGAAAAGCTGAGTTAAACAACAATAACATATGACTATATAGGCAACGCCGAGACAGACCACTTACACGAACTACAAGCTCTATTCTGGATCAGACAAACTGAACATAATCATCACATTTAGCTTATGTTTATTTTCCTGAACAAAAACCTACCGTTCTTCATATATAACAATGCATTAACAATCTACGACATGACATATTCGAACTAACCGTGCGCAAATCACTTCAACTAACAAGGAAATGGGATAATGATAGCATAAGTTCAGAGTAAGAAATTACATAAATAATGTCAAAAATCATCGAAACATCTTGTAAGCATGAGCGTTTTATGTCCCAAAATACCAAGTGATCAGTAAATCACTTCCAACGACCTGCAATCAAACTCCGAGCGAGGATACACATGGATATCTAGATCTAACACAATCAGACTACAGATGGAAATTCAGATCTTACATATTTTAACTACAGAAACGTACTAGGGCCATGAAGTCAATGGGCCAAACCATCTCTCCACATTAAATATCTCCACTCATGTCGCGCTTAGACCATTTGCGGTCCCGTGACGAATGGTGAAAACTTCGTTTTATTGGTCGCACCACCTCAAACCCACAAACCAAATAGCCAAAAGAGCGAAATCTTCTGCTGCTTGTGCCTTTTGTAGCCATCGTGACTTTTTTCCCGGAGAGCTCTGATTTTTTTACTCTTGCCAGTATTAGTTTGGTAGTAGCCCTTCAGTTCCCTCTAAAAAAAACTGAAGTTGAAGTGGTACCCAAATGGACTGACGCCCCCCCCCCCACTCCAATTCCAGCGCCCCTTCTTGTAACCTTCTATGTTCTTCTATAAACAGGCTACAGGAAGCGAGGCTCAAGGTCACGAAGAGACTGCTGTTACAGAGAGAAGAGTTCCACCAGAAGAAAATTATGAAGAAACTGGACAAGATTTGGTAAAAGTCGTTTTGTTTGTTGAAACATTCTCCATGTCAAAGGATCTTCTTCGTGAAACATACTGCGTTTAAAGTAACCATTGGTAATTTAATTTTATACCACCAGATCTCGCCGGCTTTGGGATTTCTATGGGAATTCCTATGGATCCCTAAGGGTTTCCCTGGACAGTACCATATTATGGGGAGGGGGTGGGGTGTTAGAGTTAGCGTTAAATTAATAGCGACTTCTGCTTAGCCTAACCCCCCCCCCCCCCCCCCCCCCCTTTTCCCAGCTCCCCACACACTATAGGACGTTCTGAGGATTTCCTTCCTATCAAATCTCGAAGCCGACGTGATGCGGACGTATATAATTAAGGTCAAACGTATTGTGTGCTAAGTGATTCTCTTATTGGTGCGGTATCCTAAATGTTGAAAAAAAAAAAAAAAAAAAAAATATTCGTGCAAGCAGTACCGTCTGGTAGATTTTCTCAGGTATGATGCAAGTCTTCGAAACGCCGCACCAAATAGAATCGCGTCGTCAGATCAAGAGGTCAAAGTGTATTTGATTTCACTACTTATGCTGGACTGTCCGGTGACGTCATTTGTCATCATCATCATCATAAACCACTCCTGCCGTTAAGCTCCGTGCGGAGGAATAATTTGCGATCAAGTGAACGTTGACTGCCACTGGCTATTATGAAGGCGTAGAGTGTCTTTGATGTTGTCGATCCATTTTTTTCCGCGGCCGTTCTATTCCTCTTGTAGCTGATTTTCTGAGATGTAGTAAGTAAAAAGTAAAGTACCCTCTTCCAAGCCGTTAGGCGGATAAAAAATATAGGGCTAGACATATATTTTTATAGACCAATCGGCACACGATGGGTGATGTGGTCAGCATCACGCCGGCCGCCTTTAATTGCCTGGAGTGCACCCGGTACCCACTTAAGGCTGGGTCGACCTGGGAGCCAAGGTCATTTTTTGAAAAGTCAAGCTCTGCCAGGGAGCGAACCCACAACCTTCCGATCCGCGGCGAGCGTCTAGCCGCTCCGTCGCGGCGACTCCCTGAGATGTAGTGCTTGTGATGTCATTTAATCTTGCTGCATTCTAAAGAGACGGCCAAACCACTTGATCTGCTGTTTCTCGATGAATTTGGTACAAGGTGTCGTGCAAACACATTAGCCTGATTGTTTCATTATTCACTCGATCTCGGATGGTTATGCTGGCTTCTTTTCTCAGGCACCTCATCTCGTAGTTTGTGATTTTACGTATATGGGCTTTAGAGTGTGTCCATGTTTGGGACTGGTAGCTTAATGTTGAAATGTATTTTTAAAAAAAGTAAAGAACCCTTTTCCAGGCAATTGGGCGTTTAGGGCATATAGGGCTAGACATATATTTTTATAGACAAATCGGCACACGATGGGTGATGTGGTCAGCATCACGCCGGCCGCCTCTACTTCCCGGGACTGCACCCGGTACCCACTCAAGGCTGGGTCGACCTGGGAGCCAAGGTAATTTAATGTTGGAATAAATATGCAATTAATAATCTGTCTCTTTGCACTCATAGTTATGCTTGGATGTCTTAATAATGGTGACATAATGGCATCATTTATGGTCGCTTAAAAAAAAAAAGCGCTGCATAAGTATAAAACGACAAACGACACTCGTTCCGTGTTGATTATTGAAACGTTTAGTGATTCCCTGTCCGCCTCGCCTCACAACGTACTCAGTATAATTGCCGCCTGCTTTGTCTTTAAACGGTGATATTGATGGTTGTCTAAGCATTTCTCTTTTTTCTGAGACTTTCTAGAATGTATCCAATTTAATGTTCATCAATTTCCTTGCGGACATTGCAAGTCTTCTTGAACTGTTTTCGTTGCAGGGCTGTCAAACAGAAGGAAAAGGAAAGTGCCCTAAAGAAGATCAGGAGGGAACATGTGAGCGGTGAGTGTTGAGTTTCACAGCTCTACATTTTCGTACAAGAAGTTTGAGCAGGGTTGACATTTACCATAAGGAAATTACATGTAAGCACGGGAAAAAGCGGGGGGGGGGGGGGGAGGTCGGGGGGGAATGGCGGGTTGGACGCTTAAGAAAAAAAAAAAATCTGGGGTACCCAGAATGGAAGGTGGAGAAGCCCTGTTATACATTTTCCTCAACGGTGGGGACTCAAAGAGCTTAAGCCGTCTTTTAATTATAATAATAAATACAACAATTCGGTAATGTGCTGTTTAGTAAAATTCACACATAAATCATTTGTTTGTTGTTTGAGTATCCAGAAGCCATGAGTTGTTAAACCCTTAGGCTCGGTATTTTGGATATCGCAACCTTCCGGCCTTGATTCCATTGTAAATACCGTAAATCTGGGAGAAAATGTGGCTTTCCTGCCTACCCCCGGGATTAAACCCGGACCACAAGGAGTTCTTCCCCCGGTCTCCGCGCAATCCGGTTTAGCCAACTACGCTAGAGAGCCGGGTACATAAATCATTTTTTAAAAACATACACATAAATACAGAAAATTAGAAATTCTTTACATTACTAGAGAAGCCGCCTGGACCTTACACATTTTTTTCAGTGGGACTTGGGAGCTGCGTGATCTCGAGGTATGGTGTCCATCTCGTGTGTTAGAGGTACCAGGTGTAGGCCCCGGTGAGGGTTGGGATTTTTTCCACCTAACTTCTAGTAATTTCCCTTGGTCTCTGGGTAGTGAGATCGGACGCCAGTGTGATTTGTTGCTCACGTAAAAAAAGCCTTTGGCAGTTGGAAATAGAAAAGAGTAGCCTAACGGCACTGTCCAGGCAATATTTGGAGGTAAAAATCTACCCAAAAGTAAATCAGGATCCTTGCCGGTACGGATCCCGTGCACTACGCTAAGCTTCTTCTGACTCAGACTTCAGTAAAAAGAAGAACGGAGCACTTATGGGATACTAACCATGTGCCATGATGTTGATCCGTTGTTCAAACTTCAAACTAAAACTTAGTGGGACTTACTTCCCACTTACACCCCCCCCCCCCCTTCCTCCCCACATTCCAGCATTTTTCCTTTGGGAAGCGTAAAGTGTATGAAATCCATGATTTCGGCCCAACCGCTATTCGGGAAGGCAATAATGATGATGATGGCGTAGCCCTATAGATGACATAATATATTTTATACTAGATGGACATGCCCTTAACCGAGTTCCTATTTTCAAATTGTTATCAATTGTAGTAGGGTCAAATCGACGAGGACACACATACAGCTTTATCATGTCTTCCTAGAAACAAAGATAGAATTTGAACAAAAAAGACACAAACAATAGATTGCACAATGTATTGCCTGGCATATTTTGCTGTACCTCGCAAGGTGCATACTACAGTAACAATTAAATAAAATGAAGCAAATAAATGAAACCTTCAAACTGAAACACAAAATCGACTACATTCACACATTGACTGTTTCATCTAAGTAACCTCAAAGTAAAGAGCGTTTCCTTCTGTCGGTATAATTCTGGATTAAACTGGCTGATTTCTGACGTTTTTGCGTATCGCAGTAATCTACGGTTTACTAAAGTGTAAATAATTTAAAATGAATCGTCCTTGTTTGCCACTACAATTGTACAATCTATTGTTTGTGTCTTCTTTGTTCAAGTTAATTCACAGCGGGAAAACATTGCTTTGGTAGACAGAATTGGCGTTTCATTTAAACTCGAAGTGCATTTGCCTGAGAAGCAAGAAACCACCAGTCTACCTAAATCAGTGAAAGGAATATGAGCCAGAAACTCAAGTACGGAAACAAAACAGCCTAGAAGGAGACGACCAAGCAAGGCTAAGTTTACAGCCGGTAAATAAAAAACGAAAACAACACAGCATGCGATCATAGCATCAAGTCAAAGAAATGTGTTCACTGTAAGCAAGAAAATATTGTTATTGCTTGGAGATCTAAGTGTCGGTTCAGAGGCCCATAGAGGAAAAAAAAGGGTTGGGGCGGGGGGGGGGGGGGTGGGAATTATTGCACTCATTTTCCGAAGTATGTAAGCCTATGCGGCCATTACTCGCCATCTCATACGATCACCAGAATCATGGATAAGTTTAGTGTTCTTGTCTCCTCCCTTCCAGCCTCTACGGCCAAGCCATCCAGATATATATATCTCTTTGCCTACCTCTTGCTAATGTCTCATCAATCTGGGCAGGCGTTACCAATTTTTGGAGTCTTATTTTTTTCTCACAAAGTTAGTTGCGTACCCTTTACAAGACGTTGCAGAACCAACCCAAGTATTCTTTGGCTGTTGTGGTTTTTCAAGGCAAATTTGACGTACAGTAGTTTGCCATTGCTTTGTTAACGGACAGCTTACGGTACCGTTGTCGAATCCAACGCAAGACAAATCGGCCGCAGATAGGATCGAACCCGGCACTCTGGTATTACTAAGCGCGTTAAAACGCCTAAACCACAGACACCGACTTTTAACACGTCCTTAAAACACCGGCTGTCTGCGTGTAAGTTTTCGTCTGTTTCGACGAGGACTGACTTGTTTATTTGGTTTTCTGTCATTCCATGCAATTATTAGTCTGATTACACTGTTTTCTTACCATTTATATCACAAAGTGTCTTGAGAAATGTGGATACAGGCGTGCTGCATGTAAAGTGCGAACATCGCTTTAGAGATCCCGGGTAGTTAGAGTCCTTTGGTTTTTTCTCAAGGTCATACATGTGTGTTAGGAAATGAACAGGCAGACTGACTGACCCGTTTTTGTACCACTAGATGTTGCGAGGGCTTTTTGGGAGCGAGTGACCATTGAGCAGGCACAAACAGATAATTACGGTTTTAGAAGAATGGCTCTGGGAGTTACCAGGGGATCTGGCCGACTTTCAACATTCAAGGGAAAGGCTAGGCGTATGAGCAATCAGACAGTTACTGGTATCATCGGAACTGGAACTCTTCGCTTGCTGCTGAAGATGGAGACGGAGCACTTATGGGAGTGTCCCGAGTGTTGTAGTGTTGATTCTTAATTCAACATTCCACATTCAGTATTCAACATAAATTTTGTTGATCAAAACCCAGAGATACGCAGAATACTACGACACCGAGCTCCTGTTCCGAGGACGTCCTTCAAAAGAAACATAGCCAAAGAATATGCTGATCCTAGTTCCCAGGTCTACGCTCCCATGACTAGGCTGGGCCGTTTCATGGACCGTAACTCGCAGCTGTACGTGGTTACTTCAAAACATCTATCAACATATGAGGTACAGTATGTTCGCATTTCTGTCAACATACAAGATAACTGTCAACATACAAGATAACTGTATTGTTGGGTTTCTCCGTCAACATACAAGATAACTGTATTGTTGGGTTTCTCTGTCAACATACAAGAAAACTGTATTGTTGGGTTTCTCCGTCAACATACAAGATAACTGTATTGTTGGGTTTCTCTGTCAACATACGAAGTAGCGCATTTAAGTCTTTTTGTCAACTTACGAGGTGCTGTTAACGTTATTTTTCTGTTAACATAAAAGGTACTGCCTCGTTAGTCTTTCTGTCAACGTACGAGACTGTTTCGTTAGTCCTTGTCACAATATGCGAGTTACTGTCATGTAAGTATTTTTGCCACTGTTAGTGCTTCTGTTAACATAGGAGGTTTTGTTTGTTAGCCCTGATTTCGACCTACAAAGTATCTTCTCCACAAATCTCTCAGCCTACTTGGTACTATCCTGTCACTCCTACTGCCTGCCTGACTAGTACTGTTTTTTTCCATAGATCCAGATAGCCGATTAGATACCCTCTTGTTTACACAACTAAACATATGGTAACATACGAGGTACTGTCTTGATAACAGTTCTATCAAAGTACCTAATAATGTCTTGTCCACGCATCAATCCCTCATCCATACAAACTTAGTACTAAATGGATACAACGATAAATATAAGGAGGGTGGTTAACAAAAACAAAGAAAAACACGAACACACACACACACACACACACACACACACACAAAACCCGAAAGAAAGCCTTTATTTCAATTTTTTTTTAAAGTTGTATTGGGGAAGGGGGGGGGGGGGGGGTGATTCTATACCAGAAAAAAAATATTTAAAATGAAAAAACGTCGACGGCAAAGAACTGGAAAAACTGGCTTTGAAAAACGAAATACTCCAAACAGGACAGACACCTGCTTTTGTGTCCTTCTTCTCTTTCTTGCTTACTTTTATTATTTATTTTTAAAATGCTAAATGAATTCAAATAATGGCGACAACATTGTCTCATTCATATGTATATTTCGCTTTTCACAAATGACACAGTTCGCCGCATTTCACTCATCACTCAAATCAATCACTCAGGTGTCGTCTCCATAGTGAAGGTTGGCTGCTATAGATCTCCAACACGCTTTGTTTGTTGTCTTGGTTGTACACTCTCTCAGACAACTGCCTGTCCATCTCTTGATGTTGTCATCCCACTTGTATCTTTGCCTGCTCCTTGCTCTCTTGTCTTCGACCTTTCCCTCCGGTATGGTTTTTAAAAGCGTAAAATACAATGTTTCGTAAAAAGACCCAGATCTATAGACCAGTCCTGAAGGCTACTACAGGGATTGGTTAAAACGGAAGAGGAGAAGAGGCAGACCAAGAAATACAGATTTTGGATGAATGAGTGGGCCTCAAAAAGACTAACATCAAATCCATTGCATCTGACCTACAGCGGGGGGGGGGGGGGGGGGGGGGACAAATCAGGCCGTGAAAATCAACCGTTGAGCCAGCGAGCCGCGGTATTATAGGTTTAAGATGACAGTGATGGTAATGATAATGATGCCAATGATGATGACGCTGAAAATATTTCGCTGGATCCTGCGAAGTAAAGACAGTGGCGTGTAATTCACTACCTTGTCCATCGAGCACTGAGTGGGTAGTCTATACATACGAATGAACATCATTTCCCGCACGGTCACAAACTTGGCTCGCAGGTCGGCGTTACATTCCACCCTTTCACACACTTAACTTTCACATAGCGATTGAATATATATATCATGTTATTTGATATATCAAAACTCATAGAAGGAATATAAAGGAAAATTACCGAATCGTGAATGGCAAATGCATACCTTTACCTGCACATACGAAAACATACACGATGCAGAAACACACACACGCGCGCGCGCGCGCACACACACACACACACACACACACACACTGAGACGTATACACTGACAAGAAACACAGGCACACACAAAATACTCATAGTTACAACAGTCGCACCGACGTAACACAAACACAGACACACACACATAAACACACACATACACACAGGTAGAAATTCACAGAAACTACACACACAAGGTACACGCGCAGACACAGTACACATACACAACATATGTACATAAACAACACATGCACAGACACAACACAGTGTCACACAGTCACAAATACAGACCCCCAAAAATTTCACAAATACATATAAAACTAGCATCATATCTACAGTAGCTCTACAGGCATAGGCATTATTCTTTGACTTGACTGAGCCCATGTACACACTGACTGTGTCGTCTGGGGTTGCTAGACAAAGAGGCATCCGTGCAGTCTTTGACTTGACTGAGCTTACGTACAGTCAAATTGAGTGTGTAGTCTGGTGATGCTAGATATGGAGGCATCCTTGTAATCTATGACTTGACTGAGCTCATGTACAGACAAACTGATCGTGTTCTCAGGGGGTTGTCATACATGTAGGCATCATTGCAACCTTTTACTTGACTGAGCTCATGTACAGGCAACTGACTTGCAATCTTTGACCAGACTGAGCTCTGTACAGGTAAACTGATTGTGTCGTCAGGGACTGTAGACCTGAAGGCATACTTGTAATCTTTGACTAACTGAATTTCAATCTGTGACTTGACAGAGCTCACGTACAGACAAATTGACTTACAATCTTTGAATTGACTGAGCTCTTTTACAGACAGACTGACTTAGAATCTTTGAGTTGACTGAGCTTATGTACAGACAAACTGACTTGCAGTCTTTGATCCGACTGAGCTCATGTACAGACAAACTGACTTCGAATCTTTGACTTATCTGAGCTCACATACTGAGTGTGTTTTCAGGTTTTCTAGATCTGGAGGCATCCTTGAAAACTTTGAACTTGACTGAGCTCATGTACAGACAAACTGGCTTACAATCTTTGACTTGACTGAGCTAACGTACAGACTAACCGACTTGCAATCTGTGACTTCACTAAACTCACATACAGTCAAACTGATTTGCAATCTTTGAATTGACTGTACTCTTATACAGACAAACTTACTTGGAATCTTTGAGACAAATTGGCTTACAGTCTTTGATCCGACTTGCAGTCATTGAATGACTTGGAATCTTTGACTTATTTTTATGTTGTCATTGGTTGCTAGATCTGGAGGCATCCTTGCAAACTTTGACTTGACTGAGCTCACGTACAGACAAACTGGCTTATAATCTTTGTCCTGACTGAGATCATGTACAGACAAACTCAATTGCAATCATTGACTTGACTGATCTCAAGTACAAATTGAGTGTGTTGTCAGGGGCTGCTCGATCTGGAGGCATCCTTGCCTGATTTTGTTCTCAAGCCTCGGGTGACGATACCGCCTCCTCCCCGGAGCATGCGCAGATCACGGATTCATGTTAGGCCATGCACGAGTAATGTAACTTTTGAAGAAAGTACCGAGGTAAATAGAAACAGATGTTTCTCTTAGATTTTGCTGTTGTCTTTTTCTAGAATAGTCGTTCCCATTAAAATGTCAATTTCAGCAACTATTGTGCAAGTATTTGCTGCTCTCGGTTAAATCAGCTGGCTCCAGCAGGCATTCGTTTACAGAGTTTGTCGTTCCGGTGAATGCAGTCCTTTTTGCGATCCACCTTCTTCTTTGCGTTCACCGGCTATGAACTACGGCAGAAATTCTGATTGTTTGTCCGCTTCTGGGCCTTAGTCTTATTCCAGAACCCGAGTGTTGCGTGTACATCCGTTTTACATATCTCACTTATTCATATGCAGACTATTGATTCCTTGTCTATCAAGCAAATGCATTCTTAATTCGAAGGAAGACCCCAATGTGTCGACACTTATGACATGCTTTTTGGAGAGGCAATGGATCTATTCAGGTTTTCCTCCACAACGGGTCCCGGAAACTTACATCGGAATTTTGTGATTATAATGTTTATCAATTATAATAAGTTCTTTAAATAACTACGTGTGAAATGCGATGTATCTGAAGAGTCACCAACAATACACGAAGAGACAGAGTCACAAACGTCCGCATTAGAGACAAAGTTGGAACAAGAGCATGCATGAAACATATTGAAAGACAGAGAATGAAGTGGTTTGGCCACTTAATAAGAATGTAACCGGATCAGATTGCCTATAAGGCCTTTTACAGTAGAACATCGGAAAGAAAGGCCAGAGGAAGACCCAGGAAAAAATGGATAGATAGAGTAGCTGAATACGGCCAGAAGATCCAGAAAACTGTCACTCAAATCACGCGAGAGGCACAAAACAAATATTTTAAACCACGACACTGGGCTGCAACCCGGTAAAAGTGAAGAAGACAATAGATAGATAGAATAAGTTCTTTAGTAGGATTGTCAACATTTATGGGATTGGAGGCAGCTCATCGAAAATAAAGGAGGGTCCCCTGGTCCTAACTATTTGGGAAACACTGTTCTAGAACATTCATTGAATGGAACAAGTTCAAGGACATGTTATGTTGTGTGGCACTTGGTTGTTGTTTACTAGCTGATTATTTCAAAAGGCATTCTGACCGTCTACCCAACTATTTGTGCCTTTAACTAGCTGTGTTTTCTAAAGTCACCCCCTATACAGCTTACCAAGGACATCAGCGAAAGACGTGAAGACTTGTACATTCGGTTGATGTGGTTGGTCTAAATAATCTTGACAAAACAATTTAGTAAGATGGCCGACAAGCTGGTCATTAGGTCACCCTGTGTTTTGTAAAAGCAGCCCTCTGTTTCGAAAAAGTCTTCCCGTGTTTTGTAAAAGTTTCTCTGTATTCTCGAAAAGTCACCATTTGTCCGATTTGTCAAGAACAGCTAATGAGAGACTTGTTACATGCACATAGTGACTCAATGTGTCCCAAAGAAGAAATGTATAGTGTGACTTGAGGTATCCCATGAAAGGTAGTCAGCCTACCAACGAGCTTCAGTGAACAACTTGCGAACTACATTTCGTGACAGGGTATTCCAAATTAGAAAGACTAGGGACTTGAGGTTCTCCAAGGACAGTTAGGACTTACCAAGAAACATCAGTAAATGCACGACTTAAAGTATCCAACAATATTGGACGATTTACTGAAGAGCGTTAGCGACCAACTTGGTAAGACCAGTAGACGATCTGAGAAGTACATTAAGCGACTTGACTTAGATGTCCTAAAAGAACAAGACATCGAGTGAAACGGCATCCTAATGATAGTGGCCCTCTTACCAAAGAACTTCAGTGACCAACTTGCTAAGACCCGTGAAAGACTTTGAATTTCCTTGAGCTCTTTAATGTGTCCCACAGGAGCAGGCCATCAAGCAATGCCCACCAATGAGAGTTAATGACTTATCAGAAAACATCACTGAACGATTTCATGAGTGACCAGTGAAATACTTGAGCCTTCCCTTGAGTGACTCAATGTATCCTAAATGAGAAATACATCGAGCGACTTAAAGTGTCCCATGGATAGTGGCAAACTTACCAAAGAACTTCAGTAGTCAACACTGGTGAACAGCTTGAGAAACATATTGCATGACTGAAGTCACAGAGGAGAAAATCATTGAGTGACTTCAGGTGTCCCAGGAATAGTGGGCGATTCACCAAAGAACCTTAGTGTCCGACTTGTCAAGATCATTGATTTATTTAAGGATTGCATTGAGTAGCTCAGCGTGTCCCCCCCCCCCCCCCCCCCCCCCCCCCCCCCCCCCCCCCCCAAAAAAAAAAAAAAAAAAAAAAACCATTGAGCCACTTAAGGTGTACCAATTAGAGTGAAATCCTTATCAACGAACTTCAGTGAAAACAGTATTTGAAAGAAAAAGCAAGCTGTGCGGTGTCTCAAGGATAGTGGTCGACTTAGCAAGAAACTTCAGTGAACGATTTGCCAAGACTAGTGACCAACTTGAGAAGTACATCTAGTGACCTAATGTGTACCATGGCTAATCGTCGACTGACCAAATCAAAAGATTGCAAGGATATCTAAAGTCTAGCTGATATTACAATCAGTTTGTCTGTACATAAGATCACCTAACATTGCGACATGACACCAGCCCCTTTTGCCATAATTTTCCATTTCGTCCTCTGCAATGACATAACGCAGTATGTCATGCCCCGTAAACCCCTCATATAACAAGCTGACATGACTCATTTACCCTGTTACTGAGCACTCACGCCTAAAATTGTGGCTTACCACTGGCCCCTTTTGCGTGATCTTTTCGTTTTCCCTTCTAAGTAAAATCTTATCTTCATATACAGTGACCTTCAATGATCCCTAAATATTCTCATGTAACCACACAACAACAAGATTGTGACAGTCGTCCTGTAAGGGCCGTGTTTTAGGACGCTCAGTATGCGGGACTGTTTGTTTCGCAGCGGTGTGTCTGTGGACTGACTTGGTACTAACACAGATGAACAGTGCAACAGCTAGCGAATAGCCAATTAAACAGGAACCAGACCCCTCAGATCCAGAACTTAGGCAACAAATGAACAAACTCAGGTGGAATTGCTCACCACAAAGGAAGATAAATAAAATAAGATAGCAAAGGAACCGTCCTTGAAAAAGCAGGCCATCAGGCGGCTAAAAAAGGACTAAGCTTAGAATTTTTGTTTGATTTTATACGATACGATACGATACGATAAAGAGTTTGAATGGGGAGATTATTGCAAAAGAGCAGGGATAGATTGGTGGAACATTTTCTGGAGCTGTACTTAGCTGAGACCAAACTAACAGACGATGCTCCTAATCCCATAAAGACTCTACCAACTCTTGACTATTTGGTCACATTTCTATCTATTGTAGACGTTAGAAATGCTATTGATGAACTGGGATCAGGGAAGGCCCCGGGCAAAAATTGAATTCCAATTGAGATAACCAGGAGGGGGAGAGGAGCGGTTGGCCGTACGGTTAGAACGCTGGGCTCTCAAGCAATAGACCTGTGTTCGAATCATCGATAAGACTGGGGATTTTATCTGTCATGGACACAAAAAATCCTTACCTGCAAAGTCGTGGCGACAGCACTAGCCATGCCGCGGTAATTCTTCAGGCTCAAATCCTCCCCCCCCCCCCTCCTCTCCCACCTGCCTACACAGCAAGAGTTGTATAATAAAGGCAGTCATTGGCAAGAGGGAGAAAGAAATTCTAAATTCGTTAGCTAGTAAAAGCTCTGCTGGCATTAAGGGATAGGTTCCGCAGGACTTCAAAGATTCAAGCATTATAACTATGTACATAAACAAGGGGGAACAGAGTGATTGCAACAACTTCCCGTGAGTTTCAGTTTTGCCTACTGTTGGAAAGGGTTTTGCCAGAATTGCTCTGTGAATAGTCCTAATCTCTGGAGACCAGGTTTACCCAGAGTCCCAGTGTGGCTTTCATGGGAATCGGTCTACCGATGATATGATATTCTCGTTACGACAGTTGCAGGATAAATGCAGTGAACAAAATTAACCGCTGTGTATTGCTTTCGGTGATCTCACCAAAGTATTTGATTTAGGTAGTTGTAAAGGGCTGTTCAACACACTCAAAAAGATTGGGTTTCCACCTACCAAACTGAGCATTATTGAGTCATTTCACACAGGTATAAAACGTGATGAGTTTCTAAACAGTAATTGAAAGAAGCAGTTATGTGTACTTACTCCTACCCTCTTTGGAAAATACTTCTCATTTCCTTTCAGACATGCCCTTCGAGATCAAGAGGGTAGTATATTCATCCATTCTCGGTCTGGTGACAGTCTCTTCTATTTTCGGAGGCTGAAAGCCAAAACCAGGATAAGTACCGTACTCATCAGAGAACTACAGTTTACACCCACTCAGAGGAGGAGCTGCAATGTTTACTATCTGCATTTGCTCATGCATGCTGTAAATTTGGACTAACAGTCAGCAAAAAAAAAGACACAAGTTATTGTGCAAGGTATTAATGACAGATCTGCAGTCTACATTTATGGTGAAAAATGCCATGGACCGTCTTGGGTGGAAGGAGGAAAGGGGGGGGGGGGGTATCAGAAAGAGAATGAGAATGAAGGACGAAATGATTGCAGAAAGGATGAGAGAGCTGATCGTCTGAGAAGTAACGTTCTAAATACAGGTCCTGAAATCCTATGTTCAAATTGTGAAAGAATTTTCAGTGCGGACGATCTTGCTTGTCACACTCACCATCATCATGTGCTGTGAGTGAAGTACCTTCTCATAGAACAATTTAACACTATCGTCTGGAAATGAAGTATTTAAAACATACCAAAAAAATTGCTATTCCTGGGACGAACGTGTTTTTTTTTTTTTTAGTGTGGCATTATTTTTTTCCCACCGCTACTGTAGCAAGAATCAGAAACAGTCATCCAGCAGCAACAAAACAGCAATAATCAAACAACAGACAACCAACATCAGACAACCACCCATAAACAATCGGCAGCCCCCAACCATCAACAGAAAACCAGCAACAACAGAAAACACAACAAAACAACCAGCAACACAAATTTACAGCAAACAACCCAGCAGCAAACAAACAGCAATAAAACAACCTACAAGCAACATGCAGCAGCGGCCAACAACAAACACCACCATCACCGCCACTAACAACAACAACACACACACGCGCGCACGTACACAAACAACAACAACAACAACAACACACGAACGCACACAACACATAAACAACAAGCATCAGACTGCAACCAGCAAAAATCAAACAAGAAAAAAGAGAAAAAAAAAATACCACATTCAGTTGTCAAAAATATTTGTAATTGGTTTTTCAGGTTGTAGATATAAACTTTGAGGAAGAAGTAAGTTTATTGTTTGGACTTCTCTCTCTTTTTCTCTCTCTCTCTCTCTCTCTCTCTCTCTCTCTCCCTCTCTCTCTCTCTCTCTCTCCCTCTCTCTCTCTTTCTTTCTTTCTCTCTCTCTCTCTCTCTCTCTCTCTCTCTCTCTCTCTCTCTCTCTCTCTGTATTAAGGAGGTGCTCATACATATAGGGTTTTAGTTTTTTGGCGGATGGCAGCACTTGTACTTTTTTCAGTTGATTTCAGCACTTTATGTTGAGTATCAGTACATAGCATACATACATACATACATACATACATACATACATACATACATACATACATACATACATACATACATACATAGATACATACATACATACATACATACATACATACATAACACATACATACATACATACATACATACATACATACATACATACATACCATACATACATACATACATACATACCTACATACATACATACATACATACATACATACATACATACATACATAGATAATACATACATACATACATACATACATACATACATACATACATACATTACATACATACATACATACATACATAGATACATACATACATACATACATACATACATACATGCATGCATGCATGCATGCATGCATGCATGCATGCATGCATGCATGCATGCATGCATGCATGCATGCATGCATGCATGCATGCATACATACATACATACATACATACATACATACATACATACATACATACATACATACATACATACATACATACATACATACATACATACATACATACATACATACATACATACATACATACATACATACATACATACATACATACATACATACATACATACATACATACATACATACATACATACATACATACATACATACATACATACATACATACATACATACATACATACATACATACATACATACATACATACATACATACATACATACATACATACATACATACATACATACATACATACATACATACATACATACATACATACATACATACATACATACATACATACATACATACATACATACATACATACATACATACATACATACATACATACATACATACATACATACATACATACATACATACATACATACATACATACATACATACATACATACATACATACATACATACATACATACATACATACATACATGTATGTATGGTCCAGCCCTATATGCCTAATAATCCTTTTATAGACTAATCGGCACTCGCTGGCTGATGTCGTCGCCAATTTGTCTAATTGTTCGCATTGCGCTCTAGAGATCATGGGTCCTTTTCACGGCTGTATCGGTCTGCTTATTAGTTCCATTTTATGGAGATTCCCAGAGTCGTCGCGGGAACTAGAGAGCTAGTGCTTTGTGCCACGTCCGTGGTTAGCAGTATTTCTTTTTAAATTTAAAAAGAAAGACCGAGCTGTATGTGATGAAAAGCAGTTATAATTATTTTGAGCTTCCTAACTTTTAACTTCAACTTTGGTACTTTGTGACAAAATGCAGAGATTCAGAATTTTTTTTTAAAGTCGTGACAACGACCATCTCAGTGGTTTATATAGCGTGTGCTCTTGTCTTGACAGTGTCATGTTACCATGATATCTACGTATTAATCTGTTTGTCCTTCTCTTGCTCTTTTACCACCCCTTTCTGCTGTCACTAGATTTTCTTGTTCATTTCTCACTACATTCTCAAACAACGATATTGGTGACCTAGTCTAAAATGGGTAAACATTCCTGCGAAGTAAAGACGGCTGGCGTGATGTTGACCTCATCACTTAAAGAAGGCCGATGAGTACTTTGATCACTTACTACTTTGTTTGTTTTCAAATTTAATTTTTTTTTTTTTTTTTTTTTTTTTTTTTTTTTTTTTTTACACTCAGTCATGTGCAGTCTCTATTACAAGGTTGGCTGGAACGGGTCTCCAACTCACGCTGTTTCTTGCCTTGATTGTGCACTCTCTCAGACCAGTAATGGGGTGTCTGTTGATGATTTCATCTCACTTTTTAACTTTACATTTTCTTCAGCTCTAGACTGTTTAGTTGCTCTATGAGACTCCGAAATTAAAGCTAAGTGAAGTGCTTTCACAGTTAGTCCTCAAGGTACCATGGTTCGATTCCAGGAAAATAAGAGACCGTTTCTTTAGCTTTAGGGTTGCGGTACGAGAATCGCATTGTGGAAGAGATATGGACATCACCACTTAATGTTCTGGTAAACAGCAGTAAATGCAGTAGAGATAATCTCCATTGTAGTGGCTGCGCTTAAGAAAACAATGTTACAGTACAGTCATGGCGAATTGAAAATCTCTACATCAGTAGCCAATCTGTGTAAGTTATTGAAAGTCGGCATGCAACCTGTTCATTATCATTCCCCTTGTAAGATATATATATATATATATATATATATATACTATATATATATAATATATATATATATATATATATATATATATATATATATATAAAAGAAGAAGAAGAAAACGAAGAAGAAGAAGAAGCAGAAAAAGATAGGTAGTAGAAGATACACATCCAAACTCAGGTCAAACAAGATGATTTTAGGCACTTTTAAACATGTATTTATTGTCAACAGGGTTCGCAGAGTTCGAATAGTTACTCAAGCAGGCCCTCAAGGTTCAGTAAATTCCGCTTGATGAACGAAAACTTGGAGGAACTAACGTCTGTAAGTAATCATCATTATCACCAGCATCAGCTTCCGTATTTGCTGTTACATGCGTTGGGGAAGAACTGTTGCTCCGTGCATTATTCTTAACCCATATTTTGAATTTATTGTAGGTTTCACGAGTTTGTGTTGGCTGCTCTTCAGTCGATGAGATAGAGACGTATTCAATAAAAGGCCCGCTTGCTCCAGTGTAGACTAGCCTTCATGTTTTTGTACTGGCTCCCCAGTATGCTTCGTCCAGATTTTGTTTTTACTGCAGTGAGTCCTCGTATGCCTTTTGATTTTCTCTAGAGAGAGTGATGCAGTTGGAATTGACTAGAGGATCTGGCCGACATTCAATACTCGGAGGAAACGCAAGAAGGACATACAATCAGACATCTGCTGGTACTCGGAGGAAACGCAAGAAGGACATACAATCAGACATCTGCTGGTACCATCAGAAATGGAACTCGTCGTTTGCTGCTGAAGATGGGCATGCAAGGTCCCGAGTATTTTCAGGTCGGCTCTTAACTCAACATACCTAAATCTAGTGCAGGGCTTTTTAACGGGCGGCCAGGAAACCAAATATGGTCCACGGAGGCCTTAGCAAATGGCCTTCAGATTATCGCTATTTGTATTGTATTATTGATCTTTCTTTGTTGGATCTAGGACATCTGGGCCGTGGCAATGTATATTTTCACAATTTCCGCAGCCATACTACTGTTAGTTGGTTACCCAGTTATTCAACAGATTATCCTCATTCCACAGCAAACCACTCTGTACATCATCAGTTCTCGTTATGCCTAGTGGCACAAGAGGCTTCAGAGAGGACTTTCCATGCTTTCCTGTCCTGTGCAATCTTCAGTGCAGTTCTCCATGTCAAAGATGCCGCACTCAGGTCACTTTCCATCGTTCGTCTTCATGTTGTTTTTGGGCGCCCCTGTTTTCTCTTTCCCTCTGGTGTCCATGTGAGAGCTGTTTTGGCAGGTATATCAGAAGTCATTCTCATAACGTGGCCAAGCCATTTCCATCTTCTCTTGGTAATCATACTGTCTAAAGTTTCTTGGTTTGTGGCTTGAAGTAGTTTAGTGTATGAGATTTTATCTGGCCAGAAAATTTTGATAATTCTACGTAGACATGTGTGGTGGAAGGTGGACAGCTTGTTTGCATCCTTTTTGGTCATTTTCCAGCATTCCGCTCCATAAAGAAGAACTGGCAAAATGATGCTCTTGTAGAGTCGGAGTTGGAGTCGGAGTCAGTAATGATTGGATTTCCAGATTTGCCTCATCCTTCCAAAAGCAGCTCTAGCTTTGTTCAGACGTGACTGTATGTCTTTCTCTGTCCCTCCCAGTAGGGACACCACACTGTCACACTGTACATAGTTGCTCGGAACTCCGTCTCAGTAAATCATACAGCTTTTAGCGGCTGATAACACCAGTCCTGTATTGGTTTCTTATTCTTCATTGGCTTCCTGCATGGTGCTGTTGTCTGGCCACGCCCTTTTAACATGCAGTTTTTGCAGTCTGGTCATGGTTGCAGATTCACAGTCATCACCTGGTTCTCGCAAATGTCTCACTTCGTGTAGAGCATTTTGTATATCAGCGCCGTCAATGACACATCCGCCCGCCATAGTAGCTTTACCCACTAGCCGACCAGCTTGCTCGTTTCCTTGCACGAACGTGTGCTCAGGCAAATAAATATTAAACTGATATGTGTCAGCCCCATACTGCTGTTTGATGATTCTACCCGCAGGTCCTTTCCACCATGTTGGCCTCGTCACGACACGTCTGAAAGTCTCTCTTTGTCTAACTAATTCTCCAACATTGTGTGCGTTCATAGCCAATGCATCTTTCATGTCTTGGATCCACCTTCGCTGAGGTCGGGTTCTTTCTAGTTTTCCAGAATGTGTACGTTCTATAGTCCTACTCCCAGGATACCATGGCGCGTAACATGGCTTAAGTTCTCCAGGCTTCAGGCCAGGATGCTGTTTATAAGCCAGTTCTTCTCGATCTCGGGTCATGTTGAACGGAGTTATTCAACTGGCGTTCTGCGGGCCAGATCTGGTCAGCGGAGGTCTAGCAAGTGGTCAGTTGTATTGAATTAAATATGTTAGGACTCAGGCCTCTGGCACTTGACGAGCCTCATTTTCAAAACTGTGGCCGTGAATAAACTTAGTTGAATATGACGTAGGATGTCGGTGTTTTTTCTTCTTTTCTTCCACGGTATTCTAAGTATTATTCTGTTGCTTTTCATTTCACAGGCTCTGATATGTGTGTGTGACTGGAGGTATTCAGTTAAACAGGAAACCCTTTCAAACTTACCATATATTCATGATCTCGTCTGCAGCAACAAAGTAAAGGAGAGGGCAGTCGGAAATCAACGTTGAAACAGTTGCAGACGAGCTTCCAAGTCAACCAAACAGTTACCCAGCCGTCGACACCAGAGTCCAAAATGTTCCCAGATGTGAGCAGTCCGTTTAAACTTTGTTTCCCCGCATGTATCTCTGGTTTCTGACTCTTTCAGTTGCAGGTAGATTTGATTTATTTTCCTATTTTATCTGCACAAGTTTGCACTCAAACCAGGCGCGCCGCCTCCAACAGGGTTCAAATTAGCTTTGGCCTTGCTAAGTGTGCAATAAAAATTAATAAAATTGTTATATGCTGAATGGTATTTAAATATAATTATATATTTCGAAAAATACATAATATATATTCAAAACAATGTTTTTCCGTAATGAATTTAAATAATGCCGACGCAAACAATGTGAAGTCAGGGATGCTTCGAGCTGAGTGGCGGTCTTCACTGGAAAGGTCGCAGGTGGATGTATTGTTTGTGTCAGCATTATTTAAAAACATAATATATAAACAAATTCTTAAAAGAGAATGGCTGTACATGAGTAGGGAGAACCCCTTAAACTGCCTGCAGACCTTCTTTGGAGTGGGAGTTCAGTCTCCCTGAACTTATCAAACCAAAGCCGACACGAAGAGAAGCGGATAGCTACTATCTAAACAGGCTCTGACATGGGAAATAAATGGACTGAGAAAATAAGGCCGTCCAGGAATAAAAGACTTTAATTCGAGCTACGATGAGAAACGACAAACGTAAAGGTAAAAGGTAAAGGCGGGAGATGTGAACCAACGTCATTGCACACGGTTGTAAACCATAAGTGTTCTGCCACCAGTACGGACAGCTGATAAGAAACTCTCCGCCTGTGTCACCACCCGCACGTAACTCCGTAGCTACAGCGACGTTCCTTAATTTACTCCAGAGTGTTAACGCTGGTACCCATTTCCTAGAGACTGGGTGAACCGCGGGAACCGCCCGGTTTCGAACACCGGCCTTGGGCTGCAGCGAGTCGCAGCTGGATTTGAAAGCGAGGTTCCCATCGACTGCGCTAACGCGGAGCCGTCAAAGGCGCTGAACTGCATTGCATGCAGGACATGGCGCAGACTTCATAGGGTAGAAAGAAATAGCAGACTAAATTGCGTGTCCACATGACCTATGATGACACGATAGGATGAAAATGATGCTGTTCGCCATTGCATTCAGAACGGAACACGACTTGTAATGCTAGGGTGCCAACTTCGATCCCAGCTGCTGGCCTTGCGTCTTGCGTTGGTTTCGAAAGTGGTATCGAGAAGCCGACCGTTCAGAACAATGACAAACTACTGGACGTAAATTTGCCTTTGAAAAAAAAAAAAAAAAAAAACTACAACAGCCACACACACAAAAAATGCTGGGGTTAGTTCTGCAACATCCTGTAAAGGATACGTAACTAACTTTATTGGACAACAATGGTGACAGCACACATGAAGTCATGAAAAGACTTGCTTTAGCAACGCATAGGTTAAACTGTACGAACAATCTATGGCTGGCACTCGAAGGCAGGTTAACAAGTTAACAATTTTGAGATCATGCATCTTTGCTGTGCTTATGGATGTGAGTCATTGACTCTTACTAAATCTTTGAAGAAGAAAACAAACTAGCATTTGAACTGAAATACTACAGAAAACAAATTATCAGAATATCGCTCATAAACAGAACAGAATCCTGTCCCAGAAGCGGAGGTATTTCTGCCATGTCAAGCGCCTAGTGGTCTAGAGAGATCGGCGATGAAGGGTACAGTTTCCAAAGGATGCAGAGGTCGACCTCTGTGGATGTGGTGAATACAGGACATAGAAGATGCATTGGCTATGTATGAAAGCCCACATGGCTGGAGAATTGGCTAGAGATAAGAGAGAGACTTTCAGGCGTGGCGTCAAGAGATTGATTATCTGTGAAGGACCTGCTGACTGACTGATTGACTTATGGGTTTTGAAAGCTGTCAATGCCTTCCTATAGCCCAGTATAACACTTTGGTCTAGAAAGACAGAAAAATGACCAAAAATTATTATTATTATTATTATTATTACTATTATCATTATTATTATTGGGAGTAGCCGTAGTGTGGCTTCTAGACGCTTCCTTGCTGTTCGGAAGGTCGTGGGTTCGGGTCTTAACAGGGCCGGACTTTTTTTTAAACAAAAAATGACCTTGGCCCCCAGCTCGAACCAGCTTGAATGGGTACCGGGTGCAGTCGTGTGAAGTAAATGGGAGGGGCGTGATGCCGAACACAACACTCACCAAGTGCCGATTAGTCTATAAAATACAGGTCTAGCCCTATATGCACAATATGCCTAAAGGCGTGGAAAGGGTCCTTTATGTTTACTTTATTACTATTTTATTATTATTATTAATAATACTAATAATAATAATATTAATAATAATAATATTAATAATAATAATATTAATAATAATAATAATAGTAAAAACAATATAATTATTATGGGAGTTGCCATGGCATAGCGGCAAGATGCTCGCGTGCGGATCGAAAGGTCATGGGTTCGCTCCCTGGCGAAGCCGGACTTTTTTTCCAAAAATGACCAAGACTCGCGGGTTGACCCAGCCTTGAGTGGGTACCAGGTGCAGTCCATGGAAGTAAAAGCGGCGCTGACCCATCTTGTGCCGATTTTCCTATAAAAATATAGGTCTAATTCTATATTCCCTATACGCCTAAAGGCGTGGACAAGGGACCTTCATTTTACTTATTATTGCGACAGCAGAGGCAAAACTATTATACTGGGTATATTTCTTCATTGATTGTGTTGGTAAACTACATAACCATCTCCATCTAGAGAGATATGATATGCCTGCTTGTCTTGTTGGCTTCATTGTTTACCCCTTGCCCATTCCTTTATAATAAGAAGTGTTTACTGTTGTGTGCAGAATGATGTGGATGAGTCACAGAAGCTGGCCGTGACCTTGATCCAGCAATTAATTCGTGGACGTTCGGTACAGAACAAAGTAAGACTTGTTTACTGTCATCATCATCATTATCATCATCATCATCATCAACATCATCATCATCATCATCCCGTAAAACTGTGTGTCACTGGGTCACTAGTTGCTCTTGACTGTCTAATCAGCTACCTCAACCTTTGAGGTCGGATGCGATGGATTTCACGGTTGCACGTGTAAGGCCTGTCCAGTCAATGAAGTTCTGGGTCTAAATCTTTCTTTGTCTGCCTCTTCTGCTGTCCCTCTCTATTTCGTCATGTAGTATTGTTTTGAGAGGGCGTTAGATCGTTAGAGGTTCTGGAAGGTATTCAGCACTAAAGGGAAAAGAGAGGCGGAATTTTAATAAGGCTGCAACTGATACTATTAGCATATCAACTCTTCGTTGGCTACTAAAGAAGGAGACCGAGCCCGTGTGGGAATGTCCCTAGTGCAATTATGTCAATTCTTGACTCACTCATAAAACGGGATAATTTACCCTAGAAAACGGGACTGTCGGATGGAAATGGGACGTATAGTTACTCTGTCTGTTCGATAAACGCGTGAAAAGAGCTCTTTGTTTGTACATCCGCAGATGTTTGAAGGCAAGGAAAGATACCGTGACCTCATCAGTGAGGTGAAGGCCAGTCTGCTGTTTGACACAGCCACTAACCAGACAGTGAAGCAGCACAAGCAGCACGTAACTGAGACCCTACATGAGCAGAGGGCCAGAAATGAGCACAAAGTGGGTCCATGTTATGTTTGTCCACATTCCTCATCCTTTCACATCCTCCTCTTCTTGTCATTATTTTACTTTCTTCATTCGTTTCCTTAAAATTGCTTCACTTCTGCGATTCGTCTAAATTTAAATATTGTGTTAATTATTTCTGTTCTATACTTCCAGTGTGGGATCTGATTTCACATTGGGGGGGGGGGGGGGGAGGGAGACAGATGGGGGAAAAAAAAAGGGGGGGGGGGTGGCAGATTGGGGAAAAAAAAAGGGGGGGGGGGGGGGGGGTCCATGTTTATTTGTACACATTCCTTGTCCTTTCACATCCTCCTCTTCTTTCTCCTCTTTTACTTATTCTTTTCCATTCTTCATTCCTTTCTCTAACATTGCTTCCCTTCTGCGATTTTTCCTAATTGTGTTCATTATTTGTGTTCTATACTTCCATTGTGGGCTCGGGTGTCACATTTTGGTGGTGGGGGGGGGGGGCAAGGGGGGAGGGGGCGAGCGAGGCAACAACGAATATTCTCACTGCCCCCAACAAGCATGTCGACTAACTTGGTTTTTGCTGAAGTCGAATTTGTTGATCCTAAAGGCGCAGATATCACAGCTTAGTTGTAAATCACAACACAATGTACTAAGCGCCCTTTTAAGGGCGCAGAAGAAGATGAAGAAGAAGAAGAACAAGAACAAGAAAGAAGAAGAAGGAGGAGGAGAATAATATACGAATAATATCAACATAATGGTGTTGGTTTGCTACTTTAATTGAGAATCACAAGTACAGCTTGTTTAATAAAGTTTAATAAAGCGGCACTAAAAATTTTGAAAATTATCTGGAAATTATCTTTGAAAAATTAAATAAGCAGTTGATCCAGACTTTCAGTCTCACATTTTCCTGATATCTCATTTCTAATCCTGCATCTTCATGTTATTCAAGATGGAATCTCAGTCAGCTAGTAATTTTTATATTCTAACATCAGACTGGGAGCTGCCGTGGTACTTTATGGTAGGTATCACCCTGACAAGACAGTGCTGTAATTTGGCGCCCCAAATAATTGATGCAGAAGTGAAAGCATTTGTGGAGAAAAACACATCACCGGAAGATGCTGTTACGCCACCCCTCGTTATATCAAGCAGAACATAATTATAGTATTTAGCCTAAAAGCTACTGAAGACGTACTCAGGAGGGGATCGGGGCAGTTATGGTCATGTCCGATGTGCAGTGAACATGATCACTAAATGAACAATGAACAGTTGCTGTCTTGGCTTAAGTAATTGTTTTCCAATGGTCTCTTTTAATGAGTCATTAGCGGTTTCATGTTTTACTTGGACAATATTTTTTTTTTCAAATCGTCACTCTCAGCCAGCAGGTTATAATTGTGACTAGGCTATTTGCGCCATAAAAAAATGACTATTAGCACTGCACGCCACCAAGAGCCCTGAAAAGGACTCTCGTAGTGTTGATGCGATCACAGGTGACAGGCGCAAATACTGTCCGACCGGCGTCGAAGTCGTCTACCGGAGAGACAATCAACACAAAGCGGTCGGCTGACAACTTGTCCACAGCTGAAATCAAACCAGGTAACTCGGAATTGTAAAAAGTGTTCGCACCGTCGAAGCCAGTGGTTCTCAACCTTTCTAATGCCGCGACCCTTAAATACAGTTCCTTGTGCTGGGTTTACCCCCAACCATAAAATTATTTTCTTTGCTACTTCATAACTTCAGTGTATATGTGTTTTTCGTTGGTGTTAGGCGACCCCTGTGAAAGGATCGCGACCCACAGGTTGAGAACCGCTGGTCTAAGACAGAAACCTTGACCAAGTAATTACACATGTGCTACTAAAGTTGTAGCCATATTTCTGGCATCCTATGTACGATTATTTTCTGTTAAAGGAGTCACTCGTGAACGATGCACTACAAGAGCTGGAGAGCAAAAGTGTGGGCGAATGTCTGGACTTTCTCTCCAAGGAACTCCTTCGATTGGAAGAAGAGCGGAGAATACACGCGTTCGCAATCATCTGCGAGCGTCAGAGACGCGAGCGGGAATTGGCTGAAGGCAGAATACGACAACAGGAGATGCGAAGGCGAGATGAAGAAGATGAGATATTCAAGGAGGTAAGCCAACAGTTACTTCATTAACCTTCATTCATTGTTGCTGTGAGCTGCCATGGAACCAAACTACAATTCTCTAGTAAATGGGCCATTATTTGTAAGTGAATGTAGGTGGTATATCCCACAGAATATGAAGACCTACTGATTTCATGTGATTGTATGTCCAATGAATATTTTAGAATCCCTGTGTACAGTGAACAAATCTACCACTAATTGTATATCCAACAAAGAGTTAAAGACCCTGAGTGAACTATGATTGTATGTCGCACATATTGTAACCATCCATGACCCTACTGTGACTGTATCTCCAACAGATAGTTAAGGTTCAAAGTGTACTTTTACTGTATGTTCAAAAGACAATTGAGAGCCCAAGTGTACTGCTCTTGTATATCCTACAGATCCTAAAAACCCACCAGTGCTCTGTAGACGGGTACTTGGATCAAGTCATCTCAGCCACCCTGGATCACACTGCCGATGAGCAGTCCAAGCTTGAGATCCAGCGCCAAGCGGAAACAATCAACGATCTGGCATATGACTGCGAGAAATAGTGAGTTATTCTCATTTAGCAAGTGTGTTGGCATGGGTTGGTGTGTGACTGTTTACGGGTTGTCATTAGGGAGCCGTCGTGATTTAGCGGCTAGATGCTAGGTCGTGGGTTTGGATCCTGACGCAGCCGGACTAGTTTTTAAAAAAAAATGACCTTGGCTCCTAGGTCGATCCTGCCTTGAGTACATTCCTGGGAAGTAAAATGGGTCAGCATCATGCTGACCATATCATCCACTAACGGCCGATTGGTCTATAAAATACAGGTCTAGCCCTATATGCCCAGTACACCCAAAGCCATGGAAGAGGGTTTTTTACTTTACCTAATTTACGGTATCACGTTTCCGTCGGCAGACAGAGGATTACACTAAAGTGACACTGACTACAGTCAGCACGATCGGAAGGAAAGCATGGCAAACTACCTTTTTTCAAGATGGCAACAATAGGGATGACTTCACAAGCAGAAAAGGCCACTCGCAGCGGAGATGTCGTTTTTCAGAAGAATGCAACGAACATCACGGAGAGATAGAAAGGCAAACGATGCCGTTTTTCTCGAGGCAGATGAAACCCGTAAACTCATTAGAGAAATTAGAGAAAGCATGCTGAGGAAGGTTAGGACAGTCATGCTTTGTGCAGAGTGGCATGCTTTACTGCGGAGGACACGGGTGAGTGGTATTGTCTGGATTTTTTTCACCATTTCACCGAGTAATGGAGGTGTGTTAGGAAATGAACAGGCGGACGGACTGGCTGGCTCTGCACAACTTGGTGAAATACTGAGGCATGATAAGGCAGACGTGGTTAGTGCTTTGTGGGAGAGCGTGTACAGTTTGGAGGAGCAGATGGATCACCACAGTCTGGTAAGATTGATGCAGGGGGCGAGGGGGGGGGGGAGTGGCGAGAGGTTCTGGCATATGCTCGAGGCTCAGAGGAAAGGCAAGACGGACGTTTAATCATAATGCTGCTGGCATCATTAGTATCGGACCTCTTCACTGGCTGTTAGAGGATGGAGACGGGCGCTCATGGGAAAGCCCCGAGTGCTGTGATGTCGGTTCTTGAATCAACCCAATTTCACTCAGAAATTAGAGAGTGTTTCTGGAGATGTTATTAAAAGAAATGAACTCGAAAAATCGTTTACGACTGGCAAGAGTGATGGGAAAAAGCACCAGGGAGGTGCATGACTGACAGTCATACGGATGGGGTGAAACAAGAGTACTTGCCTCATCCGTAAGTCTGCTGATACTGTGAGATGACGAAACATAACCAAGTGCACACGAGAATGATGATGATTGTAAGAGGACTCATAACTGTACAGGCGCACTGCCACGAAGGAAACATTGGAGAGCGCCTCATTCCCTTAAAATTGTATAGGGCTGGGGTTCAAGGAGCTTAGGCTTTTGCCACGGAACTTGATCTCCGCCATAGACACAGACCGCCTAGTATCCTGCCAGCCATTTGATGCCTAACAGCCCCTCCGCTTCTGCTTAAGTTTATCTTCATCTTTGGTGCCGTATGCCTCTCTGCTCGTCCTGTTTTACGATGTTTGCAGCTAATTTTACCTTCATCGGCAAAAGAAGGAAGAAACGGCAGAAACAAGTTTCTTAATGGAGGGAGAGGGGAAATTGTAAGGATTGGAACAGCTGAATCCAATATCTACAAACTGTGGGGATAATAATAGATTGTAGCACCGTGATAAAGTTAACCCTGGTTAACACGTGGGTTATCTTATTCAATGGTAACATTATTATACATTTAAAAAAAAAGTCACTGAAACCAAAGCACTTTGGGTGTCAAAAAAAATCTAGTGACCCCAAACAGCTCTAAAAGTGGTGAAAGACTACGAAATAAAATACAGGCAAGTATTATAAATGTTATGATGGGTGGGACTCATTTTCCAGATCTCCCCAACTTCCCCTTCCGCCTCCTCCTACTTCTGTGCTATGTGCCGTGTCGTTGTATTTTGAAAATTTTAAAATGTATAAACGAATGCTTAATATTAGAACGTCTATATGTTCTCTCGTTTTTGTTTACGGCATGTCGCGGAATCCTTGCGTTGCAAGGAAAAGTCCAATATTATAGAGTGTTACCGTGTTAAATAAGCACCGACAAACTCTAAAGTAAAACCCTCTATTTATAATATTGGACTTTCCCCTGGAACTATCGGAGTGTGTACATATCTATGCTCCCTAAATATATTTAGGAAAAAAAATATTGGGGCAGGGGGGGGGGGGGGCGAGTGGCTATTAGTGTTCCAGAGCCCCTATGTTCTAGCGTCGATGTAAGTAACAAATGGGTTGACCAACCAGCCACACAAACTTCACTTGGAAGTATCTGTGCGACCCTCCATAAAATATACACCAGGCCAAACTAAATCAGCATTCCACTGATCTTAACACACCACTTTGGCCACTTATCTCATTAGCTTTGACCTATGTACTAACAACGGTTCTTGTCTCACACGGACAGCCGTGATCAGATTATGAGCGAAGAGATCGCTGCTGATCTTGTTCACTCCTTTCTCATACCGGAAGCCAAGAAGAAATTCATCCGAGAAAAAGGTAGGTCCATTTATACATCAGTTTGTGACTCTTACTATTGCTTTCCTTATATTTCCCACACAGTGTGCCCCAGAAAGTTGCTGAACATAAAATGGCAAAACAGGATCCCTGAAACTAAAGTCCTTAACAGAGCTAAATGATGAGCTACTAAAAGAAAAACGCTCTCAAGGTGGACAGAAGAAACGTTTCAAAGACAGCCTCAAAATCTCACTGAACGACTTCTGTAATGATCCTAAAACCTGGAAAGTTGCTCCATCTGACCGCTCATCCTGGCACTCCTCTCCTTATCAAGAGGTTGTGGCCCATGAAGCTGCTAGAACTACAGCAGGAATTCAGAAAAGAGAAGGCAGGAAAGACACTGAATCAAATCAACAGAGAGATGCGGCTTCTATTTCCTTTCCACATTGCTCAAGAACTTTCTGTTCTAGAATTGGCCTTATCAGCCATCTGTGCACTCACAAAACCTTATCGTCATCACTGGTTGAAAAGACTGGTCATCATCACCTGTGATAGACGAACACCATATATATATATATAAATGTGTGTGTGTGTGTGTGAATGTGCGTGCATTGATTGATCGAAGTTCTACCCCAACAGTATATCACGCCGAGCGACAAACACCCAGTGACACAAAGTGCCACCATTCGGAAAAGGATCACCCGGGAAGAAGTCCCGGAACGCTGTTCAACCCAAAGGTTGGGTTATATTAGGGCCCTCGGCAACAGCAGGAGTGGGGCTTTAAAATAACGAAAAATTGCGTTTCATACTGGAAAGGTATACATGATAAATCGCAAACCCTTTCTTTATTTCGTGAGATTAATTTAAATGAAAAGTTAACTCCTCCCAAGCCGTGACCACCACACTGGTTACATTTCCATTAGCCATTATGATAACAATGTTTAATTTAACATTCATGTTGGCGGCCCATATATTTGTGCGTTTCTTTATGTATTGCGCCAATCAGTAACTGTAAATTCCCGCCAGAGTTTTATCCCTTTGAACATTCATTCCTATTACTTGCCTTGAAAATGTATTTTTTTTAAAATATATATATACATTTCGCTGTTTTTTTTTCCTTGAGACTATGTGCATGTGTGTCTGTGTGTTTGTGTGTGTGCGTCTGTGTGTGTGTGTGTGTCTGTGTGTGTGTCTGTGTGTGTGTCTGTGTGTGTGTGTGTCTGGGACAGTACATTTGCCATAAACCCATATATGTGTGTGTGTGTGTGTGTGGGCCTTTAAAATGTGGGAAGAATTTCAGCTTACAGGAAGCTATATTGTGTACCAGAGCAGTCGCCAATTTCTTTCTAATACCACAGTCTCTGATCTGGTCTTTTTTCATCATTGTACGCATAGACCAGAATGCCACGAAGCGCCAACATTATCCTTGCACAGTCGCCTCTTACGATATGCTTCACTGGTGTCAGAGTTACTATTATTTTTTTACTTTAAAAAAAAGCTTTCCTGTCGATCAGTGTTTTTTTTTTTTTTTTTTTTTAAGCGGAAAAAAAAAAAAAACTCAGGAAAAACAAACATACATCGTCTTTCAGGAAATAGTGCATTAAGACAACGTAGACCCGTGTTGGTCACCTGGTAGATTTGGGCAATAGCTGATCACACCAGACGCCTAGGCGGGGACTGACAGAGATATAGAGTATACGACCGACTCACTGCTGAAGGTCTCTACAAATATATTTAAATCTCCATATGACTTTATTTACACTTTTGTTATTATATTTATAATCCACCTGTGTGTTCCAGGACCACGTGGGAGGGGTGGGGGTGGGGGGGGGGGGGGGGAGAGGGGTTGTAGAAACACTCCTCCCAAACAAGCATGTCATAGAAGGCGACTAACTATTGATTTGCTGAAATCGAGAGTGTTTGATGGATAGGAGACAAATATCGCAGTCTAGCCTAAAGCCCAACACAACGTGACAACCGTCTTTAAGGGAAAGATAAATTCTTATAGTATGCTCTGTTATCATACTATATCCTCCTGATCGATGTCACTGCACATTAGATTTTCCCATCAATGCTCATTGATCTACTGAGTCAGACTCCTCTGACGTTAAATAACAGCTTCTAGCTCTTTGAAAAGCTTCCATCTTTGACTGACTATTTCCACGAGGCGGCGTGGGATAGCGGTTAGATGCTCAATTGTGGATCCTTCGGTCTTGGGTTCAAATCAGAATGTAGACGAAATTGTTTTAAGAAATGGGTAGCAGGTAAAGTCCTTGGAAGTAAAGGCAGCAGGAGTGATGTTGACCACATCATCCACCGAGTGCTGATTGGTATGTAAAATATAGGTCTTGCCCTATATGCCCAACATGAAGGCGTTCAAAATGGTCTTTTACTTGTTTACTTTAGCCGGCGGAGAAGTTATAGTTGAAAGTAACCAAGTTTTGAGTCGAAAGTAGTTAAAGTAAACACATTATTGAGCAAAGGGAGAGGGGAGGAAATAAAAACTAACATTTAGTCTGACGTTAGTCTCCCCGGAGAAAGTAGGTCATGTTCCATTGATTACTTTGTTGGACTGGTCTTCCTTGCTGGACGTTACGGGTATGCCGCTCTGTTGTTTGCTTTCTGGGATGTCTTGCATTTACGTGTGTGTGTGTATTTTTTTTCCCGAGAAACAGAATGCCTGTGACATAGGTTTCATCACTCTCTAAATGGGTTGTGTGTTAGACCCAGTTTGTTGATGTTTTTGGAGTGTTAAAAGCGCTTGCATGCTGAAATATAGAAGACACGAGCATTGAAGAACACCCCCGTCACCTTGTGGCTCAAGGTCGACCAATCAGAAGTGAGCTAGGCTAAAGGTCGAAAAATCAGAAATGAGCTAGTGTGTAAGAGTGAGTAAATGGGGAGACTTTCGTCAAACTAATCAAACTAACAATTTAGTTTAAAGTTTGTCCTGCGAACTTTCCAGGACCCCAATGTGGGCTTTAAAACAAACAGACCCACTGTCCCGTAAATATTATGTTGTGTAAAGTGAACTAATTAGCTGTGTTTAAGTTAAAGTCTGAGTGCATCTGCCTGAAAGAAAAAGATGGATTGATGGCAACCATTGAGAAATGGGTTGATGTCACCCCATGAAAAAATGAATTGATGGCACATTTTACATCCACGCTGAATGGTAATATCCAGTGCTACCCATCAGCCCTAGACTACAAACTGTTTTCAGAGTAGTCCCCTAATTATCAGGAATAGGAAATAGGAAAGTTTATGGCAAGGTCATCCTTTAGCTCCTCCTCACACTGTTGTGACCTGGGGTATGTGAAGAGCAGACAGATGGCAACAGCATCAGTTGATGTCATGGGTCCCTCATTATCTGTAATGCACTTTTTTAACGTGTATTGTTTCCTTGAAGTTCGCAGAAACCAGCGTCGTTTTCTGATAGCGGCCCATGAAGAAATCTACCTCATGGAAAACCCATTTTTGGGGAATGACAGCCTCCTAGCTTTCACCACCCTGTCCTGATTGTATGACTCCACAACGTAGATTTCACCCGCCTGCCGTTGTTACTTCACGCATCCACGTAGATGTCTTCAGCCTGCTCCATTTACGTGACTCAGGGACGTAAATGTTATCATTTTATTTATGTTTCGTGATGCATCCACGTAGATGTCATCAGTCTAAACTTGGTACATGACATCCGCGTAGATGTCATTAGGCTATTCTTGGCACGTAATAGTCATATAGACATCATCAACGTATTCTTTTTACGCGACCCACCCCAGTAGATGTCATCAAATAATTATTGCTACGTGACTCAACCATGTAGATGTCACCAGCCTACACTGGTTACGTGACCAGGCCACGCAGATTTCATCAGGGTTTTTTTTTTTCTTGTTACCTGATCAAGCGTAGATGCCATTCATGTTTTTTTTTTTACGTGACCCAGCCACGTAGATATCATCAATGCATGAAACCACTAAGGTATTAGCAGTCAATTTGATGAAATGTGAAGAAAGTATCTCCGGATACGATCTGCACGTAATGGCTACTTTCAAGCCTCTTTCTTTGTTTATTGTTTTTATTTATTAACTGGAATTTATTCGTGTTTTTACAGTAGGATACTTTTTAGACGAAGTCTATAATCATTTTCTATGCTTTTGTTGTATATTATACATGATGTACAGAATATTTTATAAATATGTGATGTACACTCTTATTGTTCGTTTTTTTTAATTATTCAATAAAGGATGTTTGGATTTTCAAATGCGCAGATAGTAATTGCAGATTATTATTCCATTTTTTTTAAATTTCAACATTATACATCGTTATCCTATTATTGGTTTACTGTCTCTTCTTCTCCTGCTTACACCCTTAAAATGGCGATTGGCAGATTGTGATGTGGTTTACAGCTGGACTTCGAGGTATGTGCATTTCGGTATAGTGCATTCATACCTTACCATCCTGAGATTTCTATTCCTCCACTTCTGGACTTTGATCTTGAACTAGAACTGGAGTTTTGCGTGCACATCCGTTTTACAGACCTGACTTATTTTGTATGCACAATATTAGTTTACTGCCTTTAGAGACGGATCTGTTCAGATATTGAAAACATCCATAACTAGTCGCCTTCTACGACATGCTTGTTGGGGGCGGTGGGTATATTGTTTGCTCTCCAAAATGGAGCCGGGAAACCACACAGGGAATCCTGAGATTTACAAATATTTTAGGCCAGCAGACCAACAAGACAGAACCCAGATATACCCCGCTGAACCTCAACAGAGCCCAAATATACCCAGTTCAACCTCCACAGAGCCCACATATACCCAGTTCAACCTCCACACAGCCAAGATATATCCAGTTCAACCTCCACAGAACCCAGATATACCCCGCTGAATCTCCACAGAGCCCACATTTACCCAGTTCAACCTCAACACAGCAAAGATATATCCAGTTCAACCTCCACAGAGCCCAGATATATCTCGTTCGACCTACACACATTCAAGATATAGCCAGTTCATTTTCCACAGAGCCCAGATATATCCCGTTTGACCTCCACACAGCCAAGATATACCCAGTTCAACCTCCACAGAGCCCCCTGTACACCGTTCAAACTCTACAGAGCTCGGATTTATACTGTTCCCCTCCACAGAGCCAGATATACCAGCGCATTCACCACAGAGCCCTAAGATACCCTATTTAACCTCTACAAAGCCCGGATATACCCCTTTCAACCTTCACAGAGCCAGATATACCCCGCTGAACCTCCACAGAGCCCAGATATACCCCGTTCAACTTCCACGGAGCCCAGCTATACCCCGTTAAACTTCCACAGAGCCTGATATAGCCTTTCAACCTTTACAGAGCCCAGATATACCCTTTCAACCTCAACAGAGCCTAGACATACCCCGTTGAACCTCCACTGAGTCCGACACGGGTATATGTTCATTCGACGGATCAACATCATGGCAGGCACACGTGTTAACCCATGTGTGCTCCGCTCTAATTCTAACGCAAGCATGAGTCTGATGAAGCTCATCGCCGTGCACGAACTCCGTTGCACCAGCACTTTTGGGTAGATTTGTAAACGCTAAATTTTTCTTTAGGCTACTCTTTTTAATTTCCAACTGCCAATGGATTTTTTAACGTGCACAAGAATACACACTGGCGTCTGATCTTACTACCCAGAGGCTAGAGGAAATAACTAGAAGTGCACGTGAAAAAATCCCAGCCTTCATCGGGGCTTGAACCCAGGACCTCCAGCACTCGAGGCGGACACCATACCTAAAGATCACTCAGAAGGACGTCGACAAGCAAGACGATGGACGCATGGAATCTCGTTAGCCTGTTTATCACCCGGTCTCTTACCAGAAACCACACAAGCGGGTTCTTTTAACTCTGCATAGGGCACGACTCAAGCGGGGCCCTGTGGGCTCTTACGCCAAACTTCGCTGACTGTTGTTCTCCTTTGACAGGCATTCATTAAATGGGATGATGACTGACAAATGAAACATCGCTTACGCCGTTTCTTGTGTTGTAGTAAAACATCTAAACGTTCTTTCAGTTGCTTTATCTTGGAGTTTAAAAAGTCCAACTCACCTTTCACATTCGATGACACTCTAGAACTTACAGCATTCACCTGCACCGTTGACTCTATAGTCAAAACTGCTTTCTTAGAGAGCAAATCATCACGAACCCACCTGATGGCGAAATCTCTGATAGATAGAAAAGTCACACTAGGGTCTTGATAAACTCGCTCTTGTGCTAATTTTCTACAAATCGTATCTTCCAGTTGTACGATGAACTGATCTTTCAAAATCGACGTATCAAATAACATCATGTTCCCTTTCTTCTGTGCGTTTTAATTATCACCTCATACGCCGCATGTATACGATGAGAAAAACAACGGATAGTCTCATTCTCACAGTGCTGTAGGAAAAAAAAACTCAGATGCTAATTCAACGACGCTTCGATGCTCCCCATACAGGTGTTGTATGATATCTAGCATATTGTTTGCATTCTCTATTTGACGTTAACTCCTGTCCGACACTCGCTGTGACGTGGTCGAGCACCACATCAATCTGGTCTGCCAGACACATTATTCTTTTCTAAACACGGCTCTCGCTTGTCGAACAAAATCGTCTGTAACAGTGGGGCCTGCTGTCCCATCAAAATGCATTATGTTTAAGCGACATAATGATATGCTTGTACCCTGTTCTGTCTAGCAAACAGGACCCTTACACTGCCGAGGCCACAGAACTATCTTCATGGTGCACGTAACTGCTCTCAAGAGTGCTCTCGTCCATCTTGCTTACGAGGTTTAACTGAATCTGCTCCACTTGGTCGGCTAGCTATTTCTAAATCCAAGATTCACACCTACTCAAGTAGGGAACTACTAGCCACCTTCTCTACCAATAACTGGGGGAAAAATACGTCAACTCAAGAACCAGAATAGCAACACATACCCAAAATCTGCGATAAAGGAGCCACACACGTGGGCGTTTTTCATAACCAATCTAAGACTAGGATAACCTGAACTAGCTAGACTAGATACAAAACAAATCATGGCCACCTAACCTGCCCGACAATGCCACTTGTATTAGAAGCAAAACGCCCTAAGTACCAAGATAAAAATTTAAAAAAAAAATACTTCGTTAGGCGGGGACTAGAAACAGAGATATTCTTATCCAGACACGAGATCTTCTGTGTAAAATCTAATCAGCCAATACACAAATAAACTAGGCACACTAACCACAAGTCCTAATCTGAACCAAAACAACTGGAACTATAATTACCAAATTCAACATCTGTTTATTTCACTGAACATAAGCTAAGTTCTTCCCAAATAATAATGCATTAAAATTCACAACGTGTTCGCAAATACCCTACAACAGATGGAACCTATCTCTGCCTACACACCTCAACCCACGTTGCGTTAAACCATTGAACGCAACGGGAAAATCAGAACTGCATGTTACTAGTTGTAATGTTGTGAATTCCCGGGGAAATCCCAGAGAGTTCCCGATGGGGAGGACAAGGTCAGAGGACCACTGATACAAGAGGAAAACGAGATAAGCGGGTCTCGAGTATCCCGTGGTGAGTGAATAAGAGATACAAGAAAAGCGTGAGACTGGAACGGAAGACGTGAACCCAGAGAGGGTAGTAAGACAGTTGGAGTTCGGTTGTGTGCGGTCGTATACGAGAGAACACCTGATGAGAATGGAGAATTTGTGACCACGTATAATTGTTCGAGAGCAGAGATGAATGTTTTTCTGATTGCCAGTTTCAACATGTACTAATACCAGGTACAATGCGTTAGTATGATATTGATGGGTGATCCGAGAGATACAAACGGTGCGAATCAGCGTGCGAGAGGGTTGGCCAGGTCATCAGAAATCAGCCATGCATAGCGACAATGAGGATGAAAGAATGCGCTGTCAGTGAGATGTTTGTATTAGCGAATAAAGGTCAATAACTGAACAATCGTCTTCTGGTGTGTCTTAGCAACTATATGTACGTCAATACATCAATGCGGCGTGTAGAAACAAACCCCTAGCAGAGCACATTGCAGGGATAGTGCTTAATCTCTGTCACTGAAACGATTATGTGACCTGGGAATTAAGCTTGGTGGAGCACGTCTCTACCATCTTCGTGGCCAAACAGGGGATACCACAACCAACGTCTCATTGGGAACAATCATTACAAGGACATGAAAGCGAAGGACTAAACACACATGGGAATGCCTAATGTTCAAAGACGTAGTTGATAAAAACATAACAAAACAAAATAAAACCTTGCTAGACAGATTTTCTTAGCATTCAAACACAGACAGTGATACAGTTACATCATCATCATCCTGTAGCAGGTGCTTTGCAGAACGTCGCTCTCATCACGGTTCTGCTCTAATTATAAACAGTGCAGGTTATTACAAAGCACGAGCCTCGTAGCGTTATAAATCCCTATAAGAATTGTACTCTTGAAACAAACGGGCAGTTCATCAACGTCAATCAATATGTATGTTCGGCGGTCTTATCATTTCATTCCCTTCCCTTTACCTCCTATTTCCCTCATGATCGTTGGGTGACAATGGATCTGTTTCGCAACGCCCCTACCCCCTCCCCATCAAACCATCTTCATCCAAACCTCCAAAAAATGGCGTTGAGAAACTCATACGGGATAATAGTGTACGAGTTGGCTATCCACAAGCCGCTAATCTCTCCGAGTTGGTACTTTCCCGCTACATTAGAATTTTGCAGTATGCGGTTGTAGAAGGAAACACTTGGGAGCATTCGCGATGGGAGTTCACGAGGGGAGGATGGATGTGAATCCTACAGGGCCCTTCACCTGGAGACCAGACACTTGGTGGATGGGCTATCTTGAGATATAAGAGCTTTCGCGTCGAAAATGCGATGTCATAGCCAATAGGTTAAAAAGCGGACGTGGTTGTAAACTTACAGTAAGTTTATGTAACAGATTAGGAACCCTTGGGACTAGAAACTTATGTTTACTTAAGGGAAAAAAACCGATGTACTGAATTAAACAGAAATACAGAAGAACACACACAATTGTTTAATGGAAGGGTAGGGGTGGGAAGAAGGTTCTTCTCTTCCTATAATAATACTGGACTTTTCCGAGCATTCCCTACGAAATCTCAGAGTCGCTGAAATAGGGTGAAATTAATAAAAGAACCGGGAGGGGAGCAATAGAGATAAGCTTCTAGGTTTATGTGCCTATATAGAGAGATCCTTGTCGACTCCAGGGAAGGAAATGTGCTGAAGTCGAGTCAATTGTAGCTCGATGATCTCCCTTCCATTACGGTAGACCAGATCGGAGATAACCATGTAAATGATATTTTGTTGCAGGTCAGGTCACTGGGTTGTCGAATTATGTGACGGAAATCGTTCACTCAGACAGTCAAAACAATCACACATTTACTGCAGGTGCGATTGTTTCTTTCCTATTAGTGATTATGGCTTTCTGCATGCTAGGTTGTACAGCAGTGTAGTATTGATTTCAATCATACTGGTTTCAGTAAATATTACATTTACAAGTACTGATTGACACCTCTCAGGAAGTTACTTGTATATCGTTGCAGTTAGTTGTTGGTCAGTTGCTTTGAACCGTTGATAAGTCACATTGAACTGTTGCTCACTAGCTCTGAACTGTTGGCCAGTTGCAGTGAGCGGTTGGTAAATTGCACTGAACTGTTGTTAAGATGCAGTGAGCTTTGGTCAGCTGCAGTGAACTGTGTTTCAGTTGCAGTAAGCGTCTGGTAAATTGCACTGAACTGTTGTTAATTTGTAGTGAGCTGCTGGTCAGTTGCAGTGAGCTTTTCTCAGTTACTGTGAAATGTTTGTCAGATGCAGTCAGCGTTTGGTAAATCGCCCTGTTTTGTTGTTCAGTTGCAGTGGGCTATTGTTGAGTTGTAGTGAGCTGTTTTTCAATCGCTGTGCGCTGTTGATCAAATGAAGTGAACTGTTGTTTCTCAGTCACACTGAACTCTGCCTTAGTCCAAATGAACTTTTGGTCATTTGCTCACTGAACTGTCGCTCACAAACAGTGAATTGTTACTTGAGTTGTAGAGAGATGTCCACTGCAATGAAATGTTGTTCAGTTGCACTGACCTGTTGGTCAGGTATGTGAGCTTGTGTATTCAGTTTTGACAGGCACTTTTCTGGTTTGACCTTTTGTAGCCTTTAATTGCCTCTCATCTAATTACAATGCAGCAGGTTATTACAAAGCACGAGCCTCGTAGCGTTATAAATCCCTATAAGAACTGTACTCGTGAAACAAACGGGCAGTTCATCAACGTCAATCAATATGTATATTCGGTGGTCTTATCATTTCATTCTCTTTCCTCTACCGTCTATTTCCCTCATGATCGTTGGGTGACAATGGATTTGTTTTGTAACTCCCCCTCCCTCCCCAACAAACCATCTTCATCCGAATCTTAAAAAAAAAATGGCGTTGAGAAACTTATACGGGATAATAGTGTACGAGTTGGCTCTCCACAAGCCGCTAATCTCTTCGTTGGTACTTCCCCGCTACATTAGAATTTCAGCATTTTCCCGCCTCATGCACTTTCATACTCAAGGAGTCACTTATATCCTGTGCCCATTATCGTGTTGGTCGGCCCCTGTCCCTCCATCATGGTACTATGCCTTCTGCTATAATTTTTTTCTAATCCGTCGTGGCGCTTGATATGACCGAAATATTTCAGCTTCCGAGACAGGATGCTGTTTATTAGCCAATCTTCCTTGATGTTCAGATCTTTCAAAATGTCAGTATTTCTCCTCTTTTTTCGTCCACGATATTCTGAGAATCTTTCTATAGCATTACAGCTCAAAAGCCCCTATTCTCTTTCTTAAGGACTAGGAGTCTACGACTCACATCCGTATGTTGCCACAGGGAAGATGCATGCTCTCAAAATTTTAATTTTGATCTCCTTGCTCGTGCGTAAGCATAGACTTTCTAGGCTGTTTAATCTTTGCATTGCTATCGCCATCCTCCGTTTAGTTTCTTTCAAACAGTCTCCATTGCTATTTATTATAGAGCCTAGATATTCAAAGTTTGTGACATTTTAAATTTCTTTACCATTTATTGTTATTTCTGGTTGGCAGCCAGTTTTATCTGTACACATTATCTTAGTTTTTTTTTTTTTTTTCAAATTCAAGAACAAATTTTGATCTTCACTGTGCTTTTGGACAGACAATACTACATTTTCTATTCCATTTACGACGCTGTTCGAAAGGAGGACACAGTTACATACAAGACCAAATATAATAACTTAGCATCTCAGTTGTTATATGACATTTTTCTTCTCTTCCTCCATTTACTACACAAAATTAGGGGAGTAGGGGGGGGGGGGGGGGGGGGGTGTAAGAATATTTTGTGTGCTCTCTACAATGCGTTGTATAAGTTGGTCTTAATTTAATAAAGACTGCTCTTGAATCATTGTGCATGATTCTGCGTGCTCATTTTAATTTCTTCAGTTTTGATTGTACCTCTTTTTATTACCATGGCACATCTCTGTTACTATTTTGCGGTTATTAGATTTGGTAAGAGCCCAAGTTTGATACTGGCATGTTCCAAGTTCGCTCACGAGACAGTCAAAATCGAAGTTCACATTCACATAGCTTTGACTGGATATCATTGGTTTTGTATTTCTGATACTTATTATTTTTTTTTTAAATATAGATTTGTGTTACAACTGAAATATCTAAACAAAAAGCATAAGTTATGGTTTAAATCAAAAGTCTGAATTCGGACGTTTTGTTGTTAAACTCTGGCCATATTTTCCCGCAACACGAACAGTTTGTCGTCTGCTTTACATTTTGAGTGAGTTGTAGGTTACCTGTTACATCTGTTACTATTTAATGTGTGGATTAACACTTTCATTCTTATTATTAGGGATGCTAGTGAAGTTTTATATATTCGGTTTTTACTTATGAAACCATCACAGCTGTATTTAAATTAAAATGTCAAATCCAACAAGACCTCAATGAAGTCAATAAAATCAATTCTAAGTGGAGATATGAACATTTCAGCGATAGTATCACCATGCACTCTGACTTCGAACACCCAGTTAATTTACTCTTACAGCATGCTTGTTGGGGAGGCAATGGGTCTATTCTTGTTTTCCCAACAATGGGGCACTGGAACCCATACAGGAAAAAAAAAAGAGATTCAAGTTTATATCTGTGATTTTCCAACAGTGTGTTCACTTTTTTACAGGGCATTTACATTTATACATAACTCTACTTGTCCAGCTTTCTAATCCTATTTTAAAAGAGGTTCAATGTATATGTATCTTTGCTTGCCAAATTCTGAATTCAAATTTTACAGTACATTCATATTTGTATGTATCTTTGGTTGTCCATTCACATTTTACAGTACATTGAAATTTATGCATACATTTACTTGTCCACTTTTTTCCATATTTTATTAGATATTAAAATTTGTACCATATTTATTGCTTATCCAGCTTTTGATTTATATTCTATAAGACATTGAGGGGTGTATGTATGTATATTTTATTTGGTGAGCTCCCTAGCAATATTTTTGTTTTGTTCTGCTCACCCACATCTATCAGTATCACTTTTATAAACTTTTATTCAACTCAGTCATGGAATTTGTTGCTATGGCAAAAACTCTACCATTTACTTTTATTATGATTCAAGCTTATGTTGTAAAGAGTTGAAGATAAAAGTACATTTCTGTTAAAAAAAAAAAATGCTTAACTAGTGAAATTGCTTGTTCATGTTTTTTCAGGCCATTCTTTCTGACCTGTTCCCTGGAGTGAACATTCCTGAGCATGATTATGGTCGCATGAAAGAGGAGATCATCAGTGTCCAGGTGATGATGAAGCTGCAAGTGTTGGAGTCCCAGATTGTGAAAATTATACAGCTGTTGGAGACAATGATAGTGCGTCACAGGGTCATGCTGGTGGGCCAACATGTGGCGGCAAGACAGCAGTGTATAAGGTTAGGAAAATAAATAAACATCTTCAACACCTTGAGTCTTCTTTTGTATATGGTGCGTCTGATTTGACAAGGATTCAAAGCAATGACCTCCCCCTGTGGGTTCCGGAGCCCCATTATGGGGAAAACAAGAATAGACCCACTGCCTACCCAACAAGCATGTCGTAAGAGTCGACTAATTGGTGGGGGGTGGGGGGGTGGGGGGGCTTCCTTCGAAGTCTGCATGCATCTGCCTGAAAGGCAAGGAACCAGTATTCTGCATACAGTTAAGCCAGGTCTGTTAAGTGGATGTGCATGCAACACTTAGATTCTGGATACAGTCTGCAAAGATGACACCTATACTCTTCATTTCAGGCACCAAGTAATCAAGAATAAGCATGCCATCTTGCCTGGTTCCTTGTTAGTCCAAACTGCCAAAACGAACAATTCTATCCTGCATACACAGTTTTTAGAACATGCCTAGGCCCTGGGTATCATTCCAACAAACATGCACAAGCAGGTGCAGCAACTCAAATTAAAGACTCAAAACAGGAAGTTAATTTTGCAAGCATAATAAAGTCTAGCGATATATTTACAAAATAGTTTAGAGATGTCACACAGGCTAACAGACTCAAAGTTTGCAGTTTTGAGGTTGGTGGATTTCAGCTGCAGTTAAAGTGCCCATAAAACAGAAATAATAAAATCGTGAGTCTCGATAGGCCTAAAAGGCGTCAGTACTAAGTACAGGTGTGTACCACCAGATAAAAGCCCTGCATATGACATACACTTCCAGTCGACTAGACCCCACTTCCTAACGAACCATTTAATCAGGTGGAATGCTGCCTGGTCTCAAGGCATGGTGTCCACCTCGAGTTCTAGAGGTTCTGGGTTCAATTGCCGGTAAGGTCTGGGATTTTTTTTCTCCACAATGAAGGTTGGCTGCAATTGATCTCCAACACGCTGTGTCTCTTGTCTGAGTTGTACACTCTTTCAGATTGTTGTTCGACCATTTCTTGATGTTGTCCTTCTGCTAGTATCGTTGTCTATCTCTTGCTCTTGACCTCTCCCTCTAGTGTGGTTTTTAAAGCCACTTTGGGGTTGGGGGGGGGGGGGGGGGGGGGGGGGCATTTAATAATATCAGATGTTAATAGTTTTACCTTAACTGTGATGGTTTCTATAGATGCTTACTGATAGGCTGACAAACATGCATGCTCTTGGAATAGAGAATGACTTTTACCAACCGGTCCATGTTTATATTATGAATCCCAAGTCAGTCACCATGGATGAACTTTATGGAGGTGTCGACAAAATATCCATGGAATGGAAAGATGGACTGATGGGGTTAACAGTTTGACATTGTGTCCAAGTAGGTGCACCCTGAAAACATTTCTGATAAATGTATCATCATTGTCATAATGTGCCATGCCGTTAAGCGTAGCCTGTCATATTTCGCCATCTCTACACGATCACCAGAATTGCTGTCTCGCCCCACCCATATTGGCAGGTCCATCAAGGTATTTATCTCTTTGCCTTCCTCCTGTTCTCTTTCCATCATTCTTGCCAGTTGTAAACAAGTCCTTCAGTCTGTTCATACTTTCAACATGTCTAAAAACAATTGACTGTCTAGTCTTATGTATACAGTAGAAATTAAACAGGTGTGTGGTTTGTAGATGGCAAGACCAATAACTGGTGGCTGTTAATCATGTGCATCGGTTAAAAGAATATGAAGTATAACAATGACTCACTTATATCAGACAACAAGCGAGAGAGCTAGAGGGAGGAAGACAGAAAGTGTTTTAATGCAGTGTATTATCAATTTTGCTTTACTTAGCCATCAAATTTGTATTTGAAGCAAAATTATTATCCCTCACTGTTCATTAATTAATCTTAATTCTTCTTCTGAGTTTACCCTTGAAACAGTGGTTGGCACCAATTTTGGTGGTTTAGAGCAGGTTGATGTCTGCATCTTTCACCATATCTAATTTCAGCAAATCCTTAATTGGTCAGTTGGTCACCTTTTATAACTCACTTATTAAGGATTGGGAGCTGCCGTGGTGTAGCGTCTAGTCGCTCGCTTGCAGATCTGAAGGTCGTGGGTTCAGGTCCTGACAGAGCCAGACTTGAAAAAAAAATTACTTTGGCTCCCAGGTTGAACCTGCCTTAAAAAGGTACCAGGTAAAGTCCTGGAAAGTAAAGGCAGCCAGCTTGATGTAGACAACATCACCCACCAAATGCTGATTGGTCTGTACAATATAATTGTAGCTCTATGTGCCCAGAACACCTGATGGCATGGGAAAGGTCCTGCCATGAGATGGTAACTCAGCTACAGTGTTTTGAATACATACATCTTAATATTATGTGTAATTGTTTTTAGTTCAGTGGTTTTATCATCCCTGGCATGCTATCAGGAACTACAGTGGAAGCAGGCAATATTACATTGTGGCCCACCATGCCTGTCATAAGAGGCAGTTAGGGAGGGTTGGCATGGATCTGGCTAACCCATTCTTTATAAAACAGTATCGCAAATTTCAACAAGTCTAAAGAGTAGGAAATAAAAACAGTAAATGAAGAAAGAATCTGTTAACATGGATTACGAAGAGATTATGGTGAAACATAGTCTTGGAGGTAATGAACAAACATGGAAAATTATTTAAAAATTTTTCTGCTCAGTGAATCAGTATGTCATAAAAAAATTGATAATTCCAGATGAAAGAATTCATGGGGATATCACCAGTCACAATACAGAACAACAGACTTATCATATTTGTATTAACAAGACGTTTTTATCATCTCTACATGAAATATGTTTTAGAAGAGGAGATTTTGATTCCCATCTGCTGTTAAATACAGTTAGGTTGAAGTTCTTGAGATGCATAACACCCTATCATCATTGAAATCAAAACAGGGATATTATTTCATAGCCCACCTGACAGCTAACCAAACACAGAACCTGAATAGAACTGATTCCTTAACCTTGCATTGTACTGTTTGCCTCTTTATAAAAAGCACTTTTGATTTCAGTCACTATTAATTTTTAACATATTTAAGGACCAAACAAAAAACCACCAGTGGATTATCTGTGATGGTCCTGTGGATGCGCTGTGGATAGAGAATATGAGCACAGTGTTGGATGACAACATGATGCTTTGTCTGGCCAACAGTGAGAGAATCAAGTACACACCATATATTCATATGGTCTTTGAGGTGCAAGACCTGGCAGTGGCTTCCCCGGCTACTGTCAGCAGGTAAAGACTTATTTTCCTCTTGTCTTCTCTTCTACTTCTTAGCTTTCACCGGCTCTGACAATGGAAAGCTGTGGCTATTTGTCCACTTCTGAACTTTGATCTTCTTCCAGAACTTGAGTTTTGTGTTCACATCTATTTTACAGATCTGTTTGTATGTTGGTTCCTCCTGTCTGGCAGATGCACTCTGACTTTAGAAGAAACACTCCTAAATGATAGAATTTTACAACATGCTTGTTACTGAGAAGTGTACTCCCAACCCCCTCTTCCTCAACCCCCTTTCTCAAATGGGGTTCTAGACCTATCACATGTGGGACATCCTATTAAAGAAAACTGAAAAAATAGAAAGAAAAAAAAGAAAAAAGCCCAGACCAATGCATCCCACTTTTCACGGCTTCTCTGTCGACAAGTAGACTGAACGTCGATGTGTTAGCCACCACTTGTGTTATGTGCAGTGAGGATAATCTGTGGATTAAATAACTGACTGACTGACTAACTAAACTGCTGACTAACTATCGGACAAACTGACTGACTGACTGACAGTGCATCAACCAGAAATAATCACATTTTGTTTATTGTATTGATTACCAGAAACTATATCATTTCCAAGAGACTCTTTTCTTGCTAGGTGTGGCATGATTTATATAGACCCCGACAAGTTGAAGTGGTACCCATATGTCAAGACATGGATGACACAGTGGGAAAAGAAAATGTCACCTGAAGCACCCGAATACATTCTCAAGCTATTTGAAACATACATGGAAGATAGGCTGCAATTTGTTATTAAAAAAATGCACGCAGGCCATCAATCAGGTAGTTATATATCAGTTGCTATTTTGTTTTAGAACTCTTGCCCTTTTTTTAGCCACACTTTAAGGAAGGACTGCCTTAAAATGGTTCTAAGTCCCCATTTGTATGGGGCTGGGTCAAATTTAGAAACAATTTTGGTCAACAAACTAACCTCCCAGTATGCTTTTGCTTAGACATATGTATCTGTAAAACTAATCTATAAACATCCTGTCCATTTACAATTACAGTTAAGTGTAGTTAGGAGTTTATTTTGATTCTATGCCAAGTGGTTTGTATTTGTGTAGCCTGGAAGAATATAGTTTCGTTGCCCAGCTTCTGAGTTGAGTGCATGGTGTGACACTGTGAGTTGCAGATTTCATTTTAGCTGTGATAAACATTGTGTGTGTTTTTCGTTGGCACAGGAGCGGCGCTACTATGGGGTGACCTGTTTGCTATGAAGCTGAAACTAAGATTACCAAATTACCAGATTTGTGTAGCATTCTCTTGGTAGAGTCTATGAATCTTTTTTGGGGTCTTCCTTTTGATCTATGACCAGAGCATCTTTGATTGTAGCTAACTGAATTTCATTCTCACTTTATTTGTTGTCTCTCCATAAATCCAGTGCATGGAATGATCCCTTTGAATCTTTAAATATGAACAGCATGAAAGCTTATAGTAAAAGAAGAGCAAAGGGTCCTTTTCCACTCCCAAAGGAAATAAAAGGGGGTGACTTAGTATGTCTTTACTTACCCTTTCTACTTCTAAGGATAGTGTGTGAAGGTTTATATGCACATACCTTCTCCTGCATACATTTATATACATAAACTTGCAGATATATTGGATTACCAGCTGATGTTGTGCTCTGTACTAAAGTAGGAGAAACTCAGCTCTGTGCATGAATCCATTGGCACCTGCAAAGATCTTCATAGGTTTAAAATTATAATAATAATAATAATAATGTGTTTATACCAGAATCTGTATATACTACGAACATTGCATTGTGGGTTTGTAATCTAATTATCAACTTCATCAGAACCTTCACTGTTTTAACTTAATAAATCATATAGTTGATTTCCCCTAGATTTATTATACTAGGTAATATTATTGTTTTAAAATATAGGTATACTTAAAGCACATCCTGGTGTTTGTAACTAAGACTTAAATCTTGTTGATGATGTTTATGTCGAGCAGCACAATGATGTTTACTGAATTCTAACTGTTCTCCCATACAATTGGTAAGTCATTTATTATTATCTGCTAAATTGATGTATGAATGGAATAATGTACACCTGGAGTAAGGCCAGAAATGTAAGATTGGCCTGTGTGCCCAATTCCTCTTCTTCTTTTCTTTACTCGCAGAATGCCTCGCGGCATCAGGGCAGGAATAGATCTCTGGAACACACCCTTCTGTTCACTTCGTATAAAGTACTATTCAGTGTATCTAATATTTAAGCAGTCCATCTTCTGTGTGGTCGACCTCTGGCTCTTTTACCATTGTGTCTATAACATTTCTTTCTGTGGTGCCCTGTCTGATGCCAATCTTTATTCTCGTCAGTTTGTGAGATCTCTTCATTTTCTACGAGCACTAAGTAAGCCACTGTCGGTTTGCTGGACCAGTGGCAATGTTTTCAAACTTCCTAGAAGGTCACAATTGAACTAGACTATCATATTCAGACTAGTTTACCTCAACTTCCACTCCAGGATGTCCGAAAATGACCCCGGTTAGATGCTGGATGAAAAATAAACTTTGCCCTATTTTTAACCGTTTGATAATAAAGTTTGTTTGTTCAATCGTTTTTTCCTTCATTCAAATGCGAGCAACATGTTTTAATTTTGCAAATTGTTTTGTAAAGTCCATATTGATGAAACAGTTACCCCCCCCCCCCCCCCCCCCCCACAGGTGGATATAAGCAAAGTAACGACAGTGTGCAAGCTCATGGAGTCCATCTTGTTCTACAAACATGGAAGTGTAGACTGGGCCACAGAGCTCGGCAAACTCAATAGACTTCTGCTGCAGATCTTCGTCTTCTGCTACATTTGGTCGGAGGGTGGAAACACAACAGACAACAACTGGGATGCATTTGATGTGTTTTTCCGCCAGCAGTTTGAAGAGAATCCTGATGCAAAGGTGACATATTTGTTAATTCTTCTAGTCTCATACAGTTATTACATAAAATTATTATGTCCAAAGACATCATCATTCATCATCATCATGTGCACTGCCAATCCTAAGACATAGTTATTTTAATTACCGTAAAACTTTGATTCACCATCACTTTCCAGAGCAGGGTTGTGACTGATAGGTATCAGTCATTTTTGCATCTTGCTGATATTTTATGGCCATTCGTGTAATTCAAAATCAGTCATGTGATTACCATGATAACTTTAAATTGATAAAGTGATCTTTCTGTTTACATTCCAATTATCTTTCTGATACCTGCTTTACTTTGGCCGCCTTTTGTTAGATGAATCCCTCCCCCCAAAAAAAAGGAGAAACTTGCTACTTGTACTAATGTCTCTTTCTTCTTGTGATGTATTGATGTTACCTTTCCTTTGGAGTGAACATGGCAGGCCGAAAGAGGGATTATGATGTTTGGGCATTACTGCCCAGACTTTGTGCTTCTGAAGAGGAGGAACTTGTGATTCCCATGCCTCCCTATGCCACAATATAACACTATCATCTGGAAAGATCGAGGGGTGCAACGAAAACTTTGATGTTTACTGTTGATCACTCCGTTGCATTGCTTATATGTATTATAATCAACAATTTATTTCCAAACCAAATGCAGCTGCCCGGGTCAGCCTCCCTGTGGTCTTAGTTTGTGGACATTGAAGGAAAGCGCATGGACATGTGGGATAAGCTAGTGGGCTCATTTTGATTTGACAGATCTGTGTCATTTTTCAAGATACTAGTGCCAGTGGTGGATACAACAAGGTTTGGCTATCTGCTGGAGAGGTTAATTTCTGTGGAGAAGCCTGGGCTTTATACAGGAGGGACAGGTGTGGGGAAAGGTAGGTAAAACTGTTGTTGTGATTTGTAACATTGTGTCTTGTCTTCTTCGTCATAATCATCATCATCATTATCATCATCATCATCATCATCTCTTCTTCTCCTCCTCCTTTGTGTTCACCAGCTGTAAACTGGCAGATAAGTTCGGATTCTGTGTCCAAAGTCTTGCTCCAGAACCTGAGTGTTGCATGTGCATCTAGTATACAGATCTTACTTTTGTGTGTGCAGACTGTTGGTTCAGTGCCTCTCAGGCAGATGTACTCCGACTTCAAAGGAAGCTCCCAATTAATCGACTCTCACGACAGGCTGGTTAGGGAGGCAGTGAGTCTATTCTTGTTTTCCCCACAATGGGGCCCTGAAACCCACACAGGGAATGACATTAAGTGATTTGATTAGATTGCAATAGATTGTGTTGAGGCATTAAATGGATTCAGTTAAATATTGGATTATGTGGATTTCTGTCTCGAAGTAATAGTATGTTACGTCATTCTAACCCACGCATGTATTACTTTAACTAAAAACTAACGGTGGAAAATTCTAGTTGGTCATTCACCTCTGGACATTTGTTTTGTTCCAGAACTCAAGTTTTGCATGCGCATCTGTTTTTTATGCTCTGGCTTTTTTGTTTGCAGAGTGTTGGTTCCTGGACTGTCATGCAGATACACTGTAACTTCAAAGGAAAATCCACTAAGTAGACTTTTATGACATGGTTGGGGGCTGTGGGTGTAAATTGCAACCCCCCCCCCCCCCCCCTCCCTGCACAATGGGACCTTGGAACCCACACACAGGCGTTGCCTGATACGGAAAGAGTTCTTCTTCTTCTTCACTTCCACCATTTACCTCAGCGAGGTGTTATGGGACCTCTATACCCCAAGTAGTAAGTAAGTAATAGAGGTGTTGGGGGAGATATTTTTTCCAATGCGTTGCACTTTTTCCAGTGCATTGAACAAGTTGGTGTTAATTTCTGTTAGGTTGCTATTGGTGATGTTGCTCTATCTCTTGCATGGTCTTCGCCGTGCTCTGTTCATTATATTTCTTCAGCATGACTCTCTGTGGCATGTGGTACTGAGGCATTCTCATCAGGTGGCCAAACAGTCTCAAATGTTGTTCTTCAATGAATTGTATGACTGGTTTCAGTCCAAGTCGTCTTCTAATTTCTTCAGTCCTGATTTGATCTCTTCTTGTCACACCGGCAGCTCTCCTAAGACATCTCGTCTCTGTTGTTACGATCTCATTACGCTTATTAGTCGTAGTAAGGGTCCATGTTTGGCACTGGTAGCACATTGTTGGCCAAATACCGTTCCTATGTTTGCTTTGGTTGACATAGGTATCTTTCTGTGGGTCAGAAGTGGTGCTAATTGTCCTATAACCTGATTTGCTTTTGCACATTGTATGTTGATTTCTCTATCCACTCTTCCATCTGAGGTGAAAAATTACCCTAGATATTTCAGTTCTCTCTTTTTGTTTTATTTCTGTATTATTTACTTTAACTGATATGGTTTCTTCTTGTCTACCTATTGCCATTGCCTCTGTCTTATCAATGCTCATCTTTATATTATATTTCTCACAGTATTTACTTGGTCTATAAGGTTTTGTAAACTCTCTTCTGTTTCAGCAATTAATACTTGGTCATCTGCAAATAACAATTCTGAGATTTCTTTGCTCTCTGCCTTGTTGCACATATTATCGATGTATGTTATAAAAAGCATGGGAGATAGCACACATCCCTGTCTTACTCCTGAATTTACTTCAAAAGGTTCAAAAGTTAATCTTCCATTTACTTTTGTCTAACAAATGGATTTGGGAATTTATTTAGCTGACTGTATTCTTTGCCTTTTTATAAAGCTTGTTAGTTTTTACTTCATCCACTTTTCTGTGCCTTTTTTTTCTTTCTGTTATCTATAGTCTGTAATTGCACGAGACTTGCTGGATAGAATATCAGATAGACTAAATTATGTGCCAGTATACATCAACTTCTCTGCCCAGACCAGTAGCAACAGGAGACAGGAAATGATTGAAGGAAAGTTGGAAAAAGGGAAGAAAGATATCAGAGGTGTGTTTTCTTGATATGTTAACTACTATTGTGGCTTATGTGTGGATACAATTTTCCTACTAATTTCTTTGAGTTGCAAAAAAGACAACTCTGCCTTTCACTGTGTCTGCTTCTTCTGTTAGACTAAATAAATATTGTAACTGTGCCCCATCCTTATCAGCTTGTTAACCTTTTTTTTTTCAATTAGCTTCTGTGTATTTTAATGGGCTCTGGCTTTAGCAGGTCTAGTTTTGGTATTGTTTAAATATGCAGTTTTTTTCCTTTAAAAATATAAATACATAATTGAAGGGTTTCCAGTCTGGGAGGCTTGACCAAGCCTTGATAATTGCCTGGTACCCGTTTTAGGCAGGCTCAGAGCTGTTTACTCAGTGCCTTGAGGGAACCACCTTGGTGTAGCAGCTAGGTGCTTACCTGTAGATCTGAAAGCTGTGAATCTGAACAGTGCCTGACTTTTTACAAAAGTGATTTTGGCTCCCAGGTTGACCTAGCTTTGAGTGGGTACCAGGTAAAGACCTGGGAAGTAAAGGCAGCCAGCATGATATTGACCACATCACTCACGGAGTGCTGATTAATCTATAAAATATACGTCTAGTTTCATATGCTCAGTATGCCTGCAGGTGTGAAAAAGGCTCCTTTATTTTTACTGAGGGGCTAGAATGCTGGACTCTCATGCAGGAGACCTGGATTCCAACCCATGATAAGCTAATTAGCATTCTTTTCTATCAGAAAGTAAAAAGAAAAAAAACAAAGAAAGAAACAAATTGTAAATTGCACCATGGCGTGGGCCATACAGCCTTAAATCCTGAACCCCAAGATATCTCTGTTCTATAATACCCTAACAAGTGGTACATATAGGCAATAAAGACATTGTTAACTACCAGGCTGATAGACAAAATGCTAGCCACTGAGATATCATGACTTCTTCAGTTATACAGAATTGTTCATGATAAATAACTGCATATGAAATGCGCTGTCTCCGCAAGGACACTAACAACACAAGAAAAGACAAGCTTCAAATTACCAGCATTAGAGAGAAAGTTGGGCTAAGATCATGTCAGAATTATATTGATAGACAAAGAACAAAATGGTTCAGCCTTCTAGTGAGAATGCAGCCAGACTAAACTGCATAGGAGGCGTGTTACAGCAGGACATCTGGGAGGAAGGAGAGAGGAAGACCAGGAACAACAGGTATAAATGGTGAAGCTTAACCCTACCAGACCTCAGGCCCTGAACCTAACTGTCTCCTATACCTGAGCTCCTAGGCATTAACGCGAAAAAACCAACATGATACACAAAAATATTAGTTACACACAAACAAGTGGCTAGAATAAGATGAAACTTTGAGACACTGTAGAAAATAGGTTAACCTTTTATCTAGCGCCAATATTCCACCTTTGTGTGCTAAGCCACCCAGCAGGATCAACCTTGTTTCACAAAGTGAACACCAGATGTTACTGCTTGAGGGACACGCCCCCTTTTCCTACCATTGATCTTTGATCTAGTTCTAGATTCTCCTCATCATTCGAGCTCTCACTGACTGTGTCACTTCAACTGGGAACATATTCTTCATTAAATTAGGACTGTGCAGAGTCTGAATCAACCACAGTATCAATCACCTGTTGGACTCAAAAGCCTAGACCTACTTGCCTTTCCTGTCGAAGTGCTTGGTTCATCAGCCTCTGATTTTATTGTGAATTTTCAGAATTTTTTTCACGTAAAACAACACAAATTTTATTCAAACACGTGCGGGCGGACATCTGAGAAGACTATCCAAGAGATCTTATGACGATTGGCTAGTTATTTTTAGTTTGTGACGCACTGTTTTTTCATAGTACGCAAATTCCCAACATTTGGGGACAGCGGTTTAGCAGCAGATTAGGAAATTCCTGTAATATTGGGCCAGCGGTCTGGTAGAGTTAAACCTGCAAAACATGAACAAATCCATCACCTAAGCCACCTGAGAAGCACAAGACAAATACAGAAAACCACAACACTGGGCTACAACCTGGTATCAGTGAAATGACAAAAGAAGAAAGAAGTTTATGATAAAATGACTTGAATTGTATTATCTTCTTATTCTTCACATTCGCTCTCTCTAAACTCCGGTGGAAAGGTTTGTCTGTCCACTTCTGGACTCTAGTCTTGTTCCATAATATGAGTTCTGGACTCTAGTCTTGTTCTAGAATATAAGTTCTGTGTGCACATACATTTCACAGATCTAACGTTTGTGTGTGTGTGTACGCAGACTGTTGATTTCTTGCCTCTGAGGCAGATGCACTCTAACTATAAAGGAAACCCTAATTACTTGACTCTTACAATATGCTTGTTAGAGAGGCAGTGTTTTTTTTTTCTTTTTCAAAAATGGGGCTCTGGAACCCACAGGGAAAGAACTGTACTATAACTATCTGTGTTCTCATTCATCTTCTTCTTCTCTAGTCCTGTTCTACCTGTCAGTATTAGGTTTTGAAGAAGCATCAAGTGTGAGCCTTGATATGTGCAATGTAAGTGCTGGTATTTATGGGCTGAGATACTCCATCTATCCATAACTTGCATGGTTACCCTCTACCTCTGTTTCCATTATGTCTGAATGACAGGTTTGACTGTGATGCACTATTTGGTGGTAGTCTTGACATACGTCAAAACCATTTGATCTGTTGTGTTGTCATTGACATTGTATTTTTCCTTTTTCTTCTTTAAAAAAAAAAAACATCTTTATAACCAGGTGCACCAAAAGGGAAGCATGTGATCATATTCATTGATGACCTCAACTTGCCCAAACTGGACACCTATGGGTCTCAGCCCCCTATAGAACTGCTGAGACAGTACCTGGATTTTGGGGGTCTTTATGATAGGGAAACCATGACTTGGAAAGTGATTCAGGTATTCAAGGAGCTAATTTATTTGTTTTTTGTTTGTTGAATGTCAGTCTGCAGATAGTTAGCTAAAGAATTTTTGTTAAATGTCAGTCTGCAGATGAGAGAGATGTAGGCACTATGGTCTAAAATCAATGTATATATGGTTAAAGCATTTCTTCAGTTCATCTTCTTTTGGTATATGTGTTTTACTAGAGTATACTTCAGTTACCTTCTCTGCCAAAGCCGCTTCACTTATTTTGCTAAAGGTCTGCGATAAAAATAGTAAATAGAGAAATAAGTCTGCTATTTCAATTGTTGCTGTCCCCTCTGTGTGGGTTCAAGGGCCCTGTTGTGGAGAAAACAAGAATAGACCCACTACCTACCCAACAAGTATGTTTAAATCTTTTGAATGTGGGCTTCTTTTGAAATTGGAGTGCATCTGCCCTAGAGGAAGTCCATCCTGTTTCATCACCTCATGTGATCAGCAGAATCAGAGATCAAGTCAGCTCTCTTGTCTTGCACCATCAATATAACCAGGCCAGCCATCCAGTTGTTTAATTATCTCTGTCTTCCTCTTGCTCTTTTTGTTTCCCAATAGTCTTGACAGTCGTCACCAAATTTACAAGCATGTTTCTTCTAATAACATGTTTAAACAATTGTTAAACAGGTTGTGGTAAAAGCTGTGTAACCCAGCTGTTTGATATGTCTCATTTGTAAAGAGCAACATTTCACATATCAAAGACTGAATTAACTTTCTAGTTTTGTTCTCTTTACAAGTTCATGTTAGAAAAACGTATGCAGCAATGAAATTTTGTGTGCGAAAGAGTGACTGCGTGCATGGATATCCATGTGATTATTCAGAAATATGTGTATGCAACCAGAACAACTACCAACGCAGACATACACATGAAAAGATCTTAAATGAAAGCAAGAAGCCGCCCTACGAGAACATGGATTGATTACATTAAAAAGCTTCTTCTACATCAACACAGAATGACAATATCCATTGCTGCCCATCAAGCAATTGATCGCAAACAGTTCCCACCCACAATGCTTAATGGCAAAAGTGGAAAATGATGATGTAATTGATGAGAAAGAAGAAGTCTGTATTCTCAGTATTTTAAAAATAATGAGTTGTATTTTCTGTAAAACATAAATCTGTTAGTTTTGTGTTCCAGGATGTGACTTTGTCTGCTGCTTGCTTTCCACCTGGAGGAGGTAGAAATCCTGGTTCTGCCAGACTGTTTCCACATTTCTCCATGTTGTGCATTCCATCACCTACTGAACCTAGTCTGAAGCAGATGTTTTTAGTAAGTTATTACCCAACTGAGAAGTGTGTTTAACTCTTTCAGGACCAAATTTTGTCTGGGATTTGGACAGCATTGATTTTTAGCAGGATTTTTAACTGCAACATAGACAAAGCTAAAGCCTTCATGATAAAGTAGTATTAGCTGTATAGAGACATATAATATATCAAATTAAAGAGAAATTAGTGCAGAATATATCTAAACTATTTAGGCATCAGTATTACAACAAAATATTATTAAAATCACACAACATTCAAGAATGTTAGACACATATTAAGATTATATACTAAAAAAAATTGTGTGCTTACCTTACTTTTTACTTGTTCATCAATACTGCTATCCATTTCTAAGAAATCAGATGCTTCTATGTTCAATTATGTATCAGCTAGTCTTTATTTGAAACAATTAATTAAAATACTTTGCATGTTATGGCCATTTTTGTATGGCATGTCAGATTTCACATCAGCCAAAATCAGGAAAACTGATCAAAACAGAGATAATCTGATTGAATTTTTTTCTTCAATGTCATCCTGACCCATATTATAAAAAATAGGTTTGTCACATGGCATTATCAGTGATAATTTTAAAAAATCAGAAACTAATTCACTGACCACGCTAAACTTCACAAATGAAAGGACTTGCTGTCACTAATCCTAGAATTTCAAAAAGTTCATACAAATTCGGTATACCCAGCAAACAAAACAGTAATAGAGCGTCTTTATCAAATGCCATTTTAATGGCGATTAGTCCTAGAGAGATTTATTCAGACGCCATTTTAAGACACCATTTAAGTGGTGATTAGTCCAAGTAGAGTTATTTAAAAAAAAAAAAATTTATTTGCATATCTTTTACTGGACGAAGCAGAACAGCCCTAGCATTTTTCTAATGTATGTGATTTTACTAGACAATTTTACATTAAATAGTGTGCTATTGCTTGCTGAATGCTGAATGGTCAGTGCTCCATACTGTTGTCAAAATGATGTGTACATAGATTTTTTAAAAAATTTTGATTGATTGGTTGAGAATTCTCTGGTATACTGAGTCTTAATTCAAAAGCAATCAGCAAGACTGCAAGCCTAGAAGCACCAGGAGTTGGAAGGATACCGACGTTTGCAGATGAAATACTTGCATATAGGCAGGGGGAAGAAAGGGAACAAACAGCCCAGGGGCTACAAACGACAGTAGACAGAGTGACCGTGTGGTGTACAGAAATGAAGGCTGTCATCCACCCGGAAAAGGCGTCTATTTTTTATGTTCTCTAGACAACAGAATTGTTAGAACTGATGTCCCAGGTCTTACGATAAATGATAGAAACGTCAACAAAGAATGAGCAAACTGAAGAATCTAAGTGGAGCAAAAATGGAGATAGCCTAAAAATGCCCAAAATTGAGATTTTTCCACAGGCGCACGCCTGTCGGGTTTTTCCAGCCAAAAACTGACATTCTGCAAAAGTTACAAATTTGGCCTCAGACTATCATTTCACACTTCA
>CAJHNH020000949.1:210000-213424 GCA_905116865.2 Candidula unifasciata | reverse complement strand
TCGTAAAATATTTTTCCTCTAAAATATCTGCGGGTTGGGGGCATAAATCTGTAAAAATTTGTGCCCAAGCGGTCTCCGCGACTTTTTTTCAAAAGGGGAACTCTATCTGATTTTGGGGCCCAAAACCTTTTAAACGTTTTTGGGGGGGGTTCTTTGACCCAAAATAATACCAACTCCCTTACAAAATTTCCTTCCCCAACCGAGTAAATATATGTACTGACAAATTTTTTTTTCCCCCTTCTCCGGGCCATCGCTTTCACTAATTCCCTATTTTGATGTTCTTTTCCCCTTCTTTTTCCATCTTGTGTTTTCCCCCTTTCCTTTTTTTAAATGATTTTTTCTGACATTCCATGAAACCCAATTTTCCCATGATTTTTCAAACCAAATTACTTTTTCTACAGGGGCTTTTGACGGTCGGGATCACCCGAAAACTGTTTGCTCCCTACCCGGACGGGGGGATTCCCACCGGGAATCCCCCATTTCACGTCGTTATTCTGAATACGTATTATTCTGAGGCAGATTTTCTTTTGATATTACCGCGCTGGTTCCCCTTGCCTTTCCTCCGGTTTGTATATGATTTGACTCCAATAGCCTTTGCTACAGAGACTTACCCTGCAAAGCACAGGGGGAGAGGTTATGGCGCCCCTCTTACCCTCCGATAGCCATTCGGTGAGAGTTTTTTATGTATTTTAATCAGTTAGCTGTCCCACCAACTTTCACCCGCCTCCTCGTCAATGACCATCACCTGTTTTTGGTCCACTTCCACTTATTAAATATATTCTGGCTAACCTCTATATCTAGAGGCCTTTCCACCATCCGCCACCTAGTGGACGCGCCCTAGTAGGAGGACAGGCTCCTACCCCAGGTAAAAGAAATATTAAACTAAAAATGTTTAATTCTTATGTCAAATCAGTACTTTTGTTTGGGCGGAAACATGGAGAACAACTAAGGCACTTACTAATAAATTACAGACATTCATTAACTGGTGCCTGCGCAGAATAGATGGAATTAAATGGTATGATAGAATAACTAATTTAGAGCGTTGGGAGAGAAATAAACAGGCGCCAGTGGACCAAGAGGTGAGGAAAAGGCGCTGGCGTTGGATAGGACATACACTGCGAAATCAGGAGAACAGCATAACTAGAATGTCTTTGCATTGGAACCCACAGGGACATAGGAATAAAGAGGCCAAAAAACACATGGAGAAGAGAGCTGGGGAATGAAGTTGGGAGGACATGGGGAGAGCTCCATGTAATGGCGAAGGATAGAACGACTTGGCGTGAGTTGGTTGAGGGCCTATGCTCCATTGGGCGATAGAAAGGCAGAAGAAGAAGATAAGACAGAAGAGTTCCATCTAGCAACTCTGCTAGTGCAGGATGAAATAAGTTGCCAAACAAAACAGCGCCAACAGTCTACACTTCTCCGCAGGCCTGTTACACTTCTACGCAACAAGGTGGAAGAAGAGTAACTAGATAACATTGTTTTAGCCTCTGATACCTATTCTTCACCACGTTGCTTATATGATGGCCCATTGGTATCTATGAACTAATTCATCGCAATCTATTAAATTCCCAAGCGTTTGATTGCAACTGAACTTTATGACCTTCGCTTGTGGAGTTTTGATATGCATTAATGACATCTCGTAGTTCAAGAAGAACAGTCAACATAACGTTGACAAATACAAACAGCTGTGCTTTTGAGAACTTCTTGAACAGCTTTTATATCACCCAACGCCCTTCTTCGACAGCAAGGAACTTAATGATGACTTTCGCTGGCTTGCATTAAACAGCATTAAGTTTCTCACCGGAACAGACACCGACGTGACAAAGTTGAAGAATTAATCTGTTTTACTAGTCTGTTATTAGCTGTGCCTTCGAACGAACGCCAGCATGTCACCCTTCTAGTACCATCCGTGTGTTCAGCTGATGCGAGCTTTCTCTCCTCTATTTTAACATGATTCACTTTTTTTTATATTTGCCACAGTTAACCTCTCATTAAGGGTACTTGCTCCTACAAAAACGCAAGCACCCGGGACATGCCATGACAGTTTTCATATCACCAGAGTGGTCCTCTTTGCAAAACAAGCCAGTCAAGCTATTCGTTTTCCAAAAGACCTGCATGCCCTGTATATAATTTCCAAAAGATGCTAACTACCCTGGACCTCTGAGATGATGCTTGCCACTCTGTGCGACCATACACCTTTGTTGGCATGCTTTGCGAGTCAGTTACAAACACAACTTGTGTGTGCAGCTGGTTCTCGAGCCAACGGAAGGTTGCAGTGTCTGTATCCACCTCAGTTCTTAAACTAGATGTTGTGATATCATTTGCTGGGCAAAAAGATCGCTGTCAGCGACCTAATTTACTATAATCATTTTCTATGGCTCGCTAGGTAGGCCAGCTAACAGACTTCGCTACCCTGGACACACTCAAGACACGCACCTGCTGAGTACAATCATAATCTTTAATGAACAATACAGCCAGAGACACTTCAACTAAGCTGGCAGTTCTTATCCGAAACGTTGGCGTTGAGCAGCTTTTACATTCACTGGTCAACCCAAAACGTTCCCATGGATCTTTAAGAACACGACTCCTAACTAACAGTTTATCAGTGCTAACTAAACCGCCGTCTATTGCCACACGGGACTCAGCGATACAGATATGGTGTATGGCCTAAGCGTGAGTGGGCAGTGATAACGCCATTAACAATGCGTGTCACACATTCACTAGCTGCATAACAAATACTGCGTGAAACGTCTACTATACAAGGAACATTAACTCTACACTATCTCGTCGAAACATTAAATGGAAACACAGCCTATCAAAGATACTAAACACAAATGCTATTTATTCTAGCCGCCACTAAACTAATGTACTTTTACCTAGTCAAAACGCAACGTCTGGTCCAGTCCAGTGTCACTACACAACTCCCCGAGTCAGCTCTGTCCAAGCTCTTTTGTTTCCCTCTGCGTTCATGCCTCGACACGCGGTAATGCGTGTTAATCGTGGGACCTTGCTTAACCAGTTAACTCAACCCAGTTTTTTCCGTGGTCAAGTTGCCCGGTCTCACACTGAGCTTTACTGAAGGTCAACACGTTCATACGTGATGATTCACTATCATCAACTCCGTTCATCCTATAGCCGAACTGGCCTCTGACAGTCGCCAATTCACGTTTATCATAAGCTCTCAAGCACCTCTTCTGCTTCTTAACACAGCTGGTCTCCTTTCTATTTCTAACTCAAGCCTGAGTCTGAAGAATCTCAGCGCAGTACACGAACTCTTTTGTACCGGCGAGGATCCTGAAATACTTTGGGTTGATTTTTAACTCAAAATTTTTCCCGGGAAACGCCAGTTAGGTTACTTTTTTCCGATTTCCAACTGTCAATTGATTTTTTTTAAGCGCAGCAATACACACGGGCGTCCGAT
>CAJHNH020000949.1:50000-207500 GCA_905116865.2 Candidula unifasciata | reverse complement strand
TACAGACAAACAAAAATGCTTTTGCTACAGTAAACATGAACATGAACATCAGTAACGTTTGGATATAAACTGAAAGTTATTCCAGCAAAAGTAAAGAAATATCAGTGCTAACTCTTTGATTCTGAGAGGGTATTGTTGCATCAGAGGAGCCGGGGGAGGGGTGACATTTGTACTTTATCAAATTTAGCGCATAAAAATACTGCTGTGAAACATACACATGTCATACATAACATAAATATAAATGATTGATGGTTTTTATTACTATTAGTAGACTACTACAACATATAATTATACTGCTTTTAATAATTAGTAAACAAGCATAGTCAATATGAAATTGATATGTGCAATAACTTTTCACCCATAGCAGTTTTCTTAACAGTACTTATAGCACTTCTAAATATTTAATTATTTATCCTCAAGATACAAACAGCACAAACAAATTTGTCCAGTTTCATCTTGTTGGATGAAATCAATTCCTCAACATTGCGAATTTTTTGGTAACTGTTTAAAAATACATCACACAAATTTCTGAATACTGCATGCAACAACGAATATAAGTATCATGAATGGTATATTATTTTGAAGGTAATTAAACCATTTTTTTAAAACCATATAACTGCAAATGTTGTGCAACATACACATATCAAACACAAAAATTCCCCATATAAATACCGAATCTCGTTGTTCAAAACTGTGTCTGGAACAAGACTAAAGCCCAGAATTAGATAAACAACCAGAAGTTTCTGTCAGAGTTTACAGCCAGTGTTCGCGAAGCAGAAGACAATTCACAAAAATGAACACAAATCGTACAACTGCAAATATGCTTAAGAAGTAAATGAACAACTAGAAGTTTCTGCCAGAGTTTACAGCCAGTATTCGCGAAGCAGAGGACAATTTACAAACATTAACACAGACCGTACAACTGCAAATATGCATAAGAAGAATAGATAAACAACCAGAAGTTTCTGCCAGAGTCTACAGCCAGTGTTCGCGAAGCAGAAAACAATTTACAAACAATAACACAGACCGTACAACTGCAAATATGCATAAGAAGTAGATGAACAACCAAAAGTTTTTGCCAGAGTTTACAGACAGTGTTCACGAAGCAGAAGTCGATTCACAAAAATAATAATATTATTAGTGTACTTCTACAACATATAATTATACTGTTAGTCAACAATTATTAAACAGACAAGAGTGACTTGCTGTGAGAGGTTAGTTAGTCAATTAAATATTGTTTTTATGCACTTACCCAGAGCTCCGAAATATCTTGACACAATTTATCCACAGTGTGCTTGCAACATTTATACACAGTCAATATGAAAGGAATAGTTTTCTTCCAACACAAGATAGCTTGCACCTGACAACTGTCGATATTCTCTAGTAGAAAAAGAATAAATAGCCATTTCCCAAAAATTCAAACTACTAACTAGAAACAGTGACACACACATCACAACACGACTGTCTCCCATGAATTAAAACTAAAATTGCTGTAATCTAACAGCAAAGTTTGAAAATGTTGTATATCCACTTCACAATATCCGCTTGTCGATTTGTAATACGAATACGTTTAGAACACGGGACTTTGTAAGCATATTAAAATGTCACACAATGCAACATGGAAACGCTTCCAGTAACCAATTTTCGAGGGGACTCCGCCAAAATGTACCGCGATTTAGTCAGAAGGACCTATATACAGAAGGCCGTGGTTAGTTAGTTAGTTAGTTGACAGATCATCTTTATAGCACATCTAACCATTCAGTCCATAAGTGCTCGGATCCCCTCCTCAGTAAATGCCGCAGCGTGTAGCTGCTCGCGACACCAGGTATGTGCTGGTTTCATATTCTTCTTTGCCTTTCTATATAGTGCTCTTCTCCCGACGAGATTTCTCAGTCAGTAGACAGGTAAGTAGGTAGTTGTACCCTACCAGGACATCCCACAAACGATAAACACCGGGTGACACAAAATGCCACCTTGCGGATGAGGATCACTCGTGGATAGGTCCCAGAAACCACTTTCAGCCGTTAGGCCATATCTATGGCTAGGCTATATGTATGGTCCGCTATATTCAGGGTCCCCAGTAAAAACCGGGGTAATGCTTCAAAGTAACAAAAAATTGCATTACATGTGGTTAGACTACAACGTATAGTTCATTTGCTCAGTCTTACTGATTGTCATTGAAATATGCTGCATAAAGTGATTTGCGTGTCGTTTAATATTTTTTCTTTTAGAAATTAGACTCAATATTTTTTTTTTTTTTTTTTTTTTGAATGGACAATGTATAAACAGTTATGAACTGGAGGTTTCTACGTATAGTTACAGACAAACAGAGGGATATTAGAAGGGGGGAAGAAAACAATTTATGCAAGCTGAAGGCTGAAGAAGACGTTAATAAACGTGACTGACTTTAAGTAATTAAAATCTTGCAGTCATATAATGTGGCAAGCTGTTTGTTAATTGTCCTCTAAAAGTACTGAAGAGTTTTGGAAAATACGAATGTAAGTCTTCGACTATCAGCCAGTCCTCAAGAAATATACTTTGAGACCATGCAGCCCCTGTCTTGAATGTATGCGGGTGTGGTGAGTAATGTTTGATATGCCATAAATTATAAATGAATGTGTTTATACGATCAATGAGATAACGCATTAACTAATTCCACACACACACATATATATTTCTTTTTATGTACCACATTTATTGTATTCATTTACCTCCTATTTTCTTCATTGCATTCAGTCACTGCTGGTCTTCCTGTTGACAAGGAAACGGCAGGACCGAACGTTTATATCTGCCCGGAATCAGTGTTGCCGGCCAACTTCAAAGTTCTACCCCAAACTAGGATTGGCGTCGATGTTCCTGGCTTTCACTATGTGTTCGTGAATGCTAATGGTGAAATCGAAAACACAAGAGGGCCCAAAGGCACTCAAGTAGGTTGCTTTATTACTATTATTATTGTTGCTGTATATATTAAAAATGGTTAGAATTTCTGTGTTTTGTTCATGCAGGTAGGCGCGCGTAATAAGGCAAATGAACAGGTGGGTAAGCGAGTAGGTAAACAAAATAACAAATTTGTATATAAAAATTGGCAGTAGGGTCGCATAGTGTTCTGAAGAATGACATAGTGGCTACCTTCACATGTATTCTCTATGATTTTAGTTTGTATCATGTAGCTGGGCAGCAACACGTTAAACCTGTCCACAATTTAATGTGTCCATTTATTATTTATGTGTTCCAATTTCGCCAGTTATTCCCCCCCCCTCCCCCCACCTCCCACCCCATCCCTTTTTTTTCTACATTCATTCATTCATTGACACCTTTCCTTCTTTTCACACGATAGTGTTATATTGCGCTATGAGGAGGCATGAGACTCACAGCCTATGGCAATGGCGAGTGTGACTAGCAAGACCCGCCCGTGTCAAGAAAAGTCTTCCACAATGATAACATGGGATTTTAGGACCATTGTTAACAACATTTGTGTTTAATCCTTTTCTTTTCAGACGCTCAGCTAACACGCTTTCTGCAATCATTTCTTCCTTCAGTCTCATTCCCTTCCTGCAATGCCCTTTCCACACAACACGGTTCATGGCATCTTGTTCCCATAAGTCCGCCTCAATACCTGTATCATTCATGTCTCGCTTACATACATCTTTATAACGTAGTAGAGATCGGTCTCGACATCTTCTTCCTGTCCTCAGTTCACCATAAAGGATGTCCTTTGGGACTCTGCCATCCTCCATTCTCCAGATGTTTTTCTACAATACAGTTCATTTTTCAAAAAGGCATTGTAAGCAATGTGGCCACACAATAGGTGTTTAACTACAGTTAAAAGGCAACGGTGTGGACACGTTCTGCTAATCTGGAAGACTGAATACCGTTGATGATATTCCATTTCAGTAAGTGGACACATATAATGGCTCTCCTTGCAGATCCGGACGAGGGTTGGACGCGGGCTGGACGACTTAGTTCAGTTTAGTGGGAGTTCTCTCCCTTGGCCGCACTCGAAACAAGTAGCGGAAAAAGTCACGAATCAAACAAGACAGTGAGGTCGACATCAGGGCTGCCAATGCTTGGGTGTGTCCCCCCAGATCTTGGTTTTTTTTTTTTTTTGACACTGCGGGGATATCTGGTTTTTTTTTTTTTTTTTTTTTTTGCTTTTTTGTTTTGTTTTGCCGATCTGTATGCTTTAATGACCGATAAATTTGCGTGGTTAAGAGTCGGGGTAGGGGTAGGATTAGGGTTAGGGGTTAGGGTTAGGATTAGGGGTAGCGTTAGGGTTGCCGTAAGGGGTAGGGTTAGGGTTAGGGGTAGGGTTAGGGGTAGGGTTAGGGTTAGGGTTTAGGATTAGGGGTAGCGTTAGGGTTGCCGTAAGGGTTAGGTGTAGGGTTAGGGTTAGGGGTTAGGGTTAGGGGTTAGGGTTAGGGTTAGGGTTAGGGTTAGGGTTAGGGGTAGGGTTAGGGGTAGGGTTAGGGTTAGGGTTAGTGGTAGGGTTAGGTTTAGCGTTAGATGTGACAATCTTGACGCCGTAGTTTCCTATAATCGCACACAGTCACATACACACTCAAACAGTCGACGGACGGTGGATGCTACTGACACGGACAATTCGCCACCGAATGGGCACCAGCCGCCCGCTATTGGCGTCATATTTGGCAGAATTTCAGTGGCGCCACTCCCACAAGCATCAAATTGTCGGCCACTATTTCGACCTCCTACGTGAAAATTTTCACATCCAACCTTAACCCCTAACCCTACCCCTAACCCTAACCCTACCCCTAACCCCTAACCCATAACCCTACCCCTAACCCTAACCCCTAAGCCTACCCATAACCCCTAACCCTAACCCTACCCCTAACCCTAACCCTACCCCTAACCCTACCCCTAACCCTAACCCATAACCCTAACCCTAACGTTACCCCCAACCAAAACCCCTAACCCAAACCCTACGCAGCCCTACACGCAACAGTATGATGACAACGCAACCCTTCAGGCAACCGTATGACGACTACGCAACCCTACACGCAACCGTATGATAACTACGCAACCTTACACGCAACCGTATGATGTTAGGTACGTATGTCATTTGTTTCGTGGACTTTTTCCGCTACTTGTTTCGAGTGCGGCCACGAGAGAGAACTCCCACTAAACTGAACTAAGTCGTCCAGCCCGCGTCCAACCCTCGTCCGGATCTGCAAGGAGAGCCCAGATAATCTAACATGGAACAGTCAATAGGGACAGTCATGGGATTGAGTTACGCCCAACATCAGTGTAGAATATCAGTTTTATTGAGCATATTATATTGGCTATCTATTTTATAGCTAATAACAAGAACACTTATGTTTGCCTACTTTACACTGTAGACACCTGTTACCTGATAGGCCAGTGGACATTTTCAGCTTATCCGTTATCAAAAACACAATCTTGACCTCCTGTGAGAATCACTGACTGCTTATCTGCCCCGCTACTAAAGACGTGTGAGTGTGCATGCGTGCTTACATGTGTGTAATACTAAGTGCTTGCTTGGCATATTTTTGCAGAATTTAAACAATATTAGTGTGTTAATTAGTCTCCTCACTTTGCTGTACAATGATGCCGAGTTCAAATCTGCTGGATATTAGATTTTTAGTGCACACTTAGCTTAGTGGTTGACCGAATACCGATGTAATGCAATGAAAGGAATAAACAGGCTACAACACAGTTTGATACAGTTTGCTTTCTGGGTTTAAAAAAAATGAGATACCGTCTCTAGTGAGTCGCCATGGCGTTGGCAGCTAGACGTCCCCAAGTCGACCCAGCTTTAAGTGGGTACCAGGTGCAGTCCTGGGAGGTAAAGGCGGCGACGTGGTGCTGACCAGATAACCCGTCAAGTGCCGGTTGGTGTATAAAAATATAGGTCTAGCCCTATATTCCCAATACGAATGAAGGCGTGGAAAAGGAACCTTTAGTTGACTTGTTACCGTCTCTACAACGAAGGTTAGTTACAACGGATCTCTAATTCTCTTTGTGTCTTGCCTTGGTCTTTAACTCTGATAAACAGCTGTTGGTCCATCTCTTTATGTTTTTACTACCGGTTGAATTGTGGCCTGTCTCTTGCTCATAGACCTTCAAGTCTTTATAGAGTTCACGAGATACCGTTGACTTTACTGTGACCGCATCTCCTGGGCGTTAGTTCGACTCTCTAACTACTATTTCATTGTCCATGTTTCTGTGACATATTTCAAGATTAAGTATACATATTATTTGAACATTTTTCATTTTCAGTATATTATTTATAACCACACCCCCCCCCCCCCCCCCCCCTCTTCCCCAATGTTGATGCAGCGTGTGCAAGCAGAAGTTAAACAACTAATTTATGTATGGGGATTTCCGCTCTTGTCTTCTTCTTCTTCTTCTTCTTCTTCTTCTTCTTCTTCTTCTTCTTCTTCTTCTTCTTCTTCTTCTTCTTCTTCTTCTTCTCCTTCTTCTCCTTCTCCTCCTCCTCCTTCTTCTTCTTCTTCTTCTTCTTCTTCTTCTTCTTCTTCTTCTTCTTCTTCTTCTTCTTCAGCGGCTTGTAAACTCCGGTAGAAAGTTCTGATTGTTCGTCCACTTCTGGACTGCAGTCCTGTTCCAGAACCTGAGTGTAGCCTGTGCATCCATTTGAAATAACTGACTAATTTTTATGCAGACTGGTTGGTTCCTTGCTCTCAGGCAGATGCACTGCGACTTTGAAGGAAGCTCTAAATTAGTCGACTCTTAAGACGTGCTTTTGGGTTTTTGCTATTAATGTTTTCCATATAATAGGGCCTTGGAACCCACACGGGGACCCGCTCTTGTAAAGTGATTATACTGATGTCTTTTTGCTATGAGATGGAAGCACTTCGTGGAAAAAATGTTACAACTGATACCATAACAAATAGTTTGAAAATTTGAGAACAAGCTGAATACCTACGTCGTGATCATAAAATAAGGTGGATACAGGCTAGATAATGTGAATACAGGAATGATTCATACACAGCAGAAAGCACCACTTCAAAAATGATAGGTTGTGGGCATCTTATGGATCTTTTCTCCAGGCTATGTTGGTGTACTGGGAAATGAACATGCCGGCGGATTAGCTAGATCTGTGTCAATGCGGAAGAGAGAATAGATTATCACGGTCTAGCGAGAATCGTTCAGCTGGTAGTAGCCAGGGGTTCTGTCTGACTCTTAACAATCAGAAAAAAGAAAAGACGGATATCATATATCAAACTGCTGCTTGCACCATGGTATTTAAACTCTGCGCGAACTGTTAAAGATTGGGACGCAGTTTATAGGATGTCCCAATCGTTGTGATATTGGTCTTAAATCAACTCAACTAAAGATATTAAAGTATACTTCTATCTGTATCTTCTGCTGCTGCTGCTGCTGCTGCTTCTTCTTCTTCTTCTTCTTCTTCTTCTTCTTCTTCTTCTTCTTCTTCTTCTTCTTCTTCTTCTTCTTCTTCTTCTTCTTCTTCTTCTTCTTCTTCTTCTTCTTCTTCTTCTTCTTCTTCTTCTTCTTCTTCTTCTTTTTCTTCTTCTTCTTCTTCTTCTTCTTCTTCTTCTTCTTCTTCTTCTTCTTCTTCTTCTTCTTCTTCTTCTTCTTCTTCTTCTTCTTCTTCTTCTTCTTCTTCTTCTTCTTCTTCTTCTTCTTCTTCTTCTTCTTCTTCTTCTTCTTCTTCTCTTCCACCTTGTACCTCATCGAAGTGTCGGGGGGAGTCTATCGGTATCACTGAATGAAATTGTAACGTCTGCATTTATGTGAACTATTTTGTTACTTTTATAATGGCGTAATTAAGCAATCACCATTCCTTGTGTATCGTATCCCCTAGGTAGAAATAGCAGGCTCCCCACTGGCATCAATGACTGCAATTTTGGCCGCTGCTGATGTTGTTGCAAAGATGACCAAGTACATGCCCAGCAGCATATTCACAAAACTAGCAGGCTCTGCAGGAGTTGGTGTGTTCACAGCCGTAGAGAAGGTGACAGTCTTTCACGAGTATGCACGTTACGCCAATGGTAACTGCAGCCACAGCTGCACTGGTGCATGCTCGCACACGTGCACAACTGATGGTCGAAAGATGGAAGGTCTAGCAGGACTGGGCGGCGTTATAGGCGCTGTTCTTGATGATAACTTGCTTTGTACTTCACATGATCCGTACCGGCACACCCAAAACATATTGTCTCATGAATTTACCCACACTATTCATGATTACGGTCTGCCGACGAATGTCAAAAGCCAGGTCACAGCCGCATATCACACAGCAAAAGCATCATCAACCTGGGTGCTGAGTTCATACGCCATGTCTAACGACCACGAATACCTAGCGGAAGGCGGATCTGTGTATTTCTTTGTTAATCGAGACAAAGGATCCTCGGGTAAGTATACTTCTATGTTTGATTACAATAGTTTGGTGGCTTATTCATTTTGTATACAGGTACTATAAAAAAATAGATGCTAGTAAAGTTTGCGGTGCTTTATTAATATCCTACCCAAAACACGAAAAATCTACAGGTCACGGAACAGTCTAATATTTCAGAGGGTGTTAGGCGGCATGCAGTCTTAGGGCCTAGGCTGCGTTTTCTCGTTGGACGTAGGTGGGTTGAGGTTATGACCAGTTCTAAATGTTTTGGGGTCGTTAAAAGCATCAGAAATCATGGAAAACTAGTCTTGCCACACTATAAAATAGTTGGTCTGTCCTGTGACGCCATCTGGAGGAATAAGATATTATTAAAGAACCAAGTTTGCGCCTGCACTAGCCATGTGGCCCTAAATCCTCAGGCTTACAAAAACCTCCTTGTCTACACAGACCTAAAAAGTGGTAACACAGTAGTGACAGTATAGTTTGCAGAGAAAGTCTTACAGACATGCTTGGGGATCGTTGCTGTGGCCTGCCGTTCACCAAAAACTAAGAGCCAGATAGGATAAACTCTTGAGCATTTTAAACTCTAAGTTTCCATGAAATTCGTCTTATTCTTCCATGGATGTTTTAATATTCTTAGCTGTGTCGATTTCCTTCTGTCCATACCTCAATCCTGCTTAAAAATTTAACCTGCTATTAGCTAGGTATGAGATTTTGTATGCTCATGCCTTACTATCATCCCCCTGTGTGATGCAATTTTTTGTTATTTTAAAGCCCCACTCTGGCTTTTGCCAGGGGCGCTAAATATAGATTGACGACTGAACGGAGTTTCCGGGACCTTTCCATGGATGATCCTCATCTGTATGGTGTCCTTTTGTGTCACCGGATATTTATCGCTTGTGTGATGTCCTAATCGGATACAATTAACTAACTTACTTTAATGCGTTCGTTACCTTATAGGGATATTGTTTGCTCCTTTGGCAAAACGTGTGATTCATAACTCAGACAATATAACAATAAAGGCAGGAGCCACGCTGTCTAAAATGAAGTTGTGACTACAGAAGCACCCGTGGTGTAGCGGCTAGGCGCTAGGCTCGGTCCAAATGTTATATGTTCAACTCCGCATGCAGCCTGAATTTTCTTTAAAATGGCCTTGGCTCCCGGGTCGACCCAGCCTGAAACAGGTTCAATGAGAATTTATGGGAAGTCAGTGCGACCGGCGTGATGTTGACCACAGAACAAGTCACCTGCCGAATGCTGATTGATCGATCTATGAAACATAGGTCTAGCACTATATGCCAATGCACGTAGAAAACTGGTCCTTAACTTTTACTTTACTATCAACAGGTGGCATGGTGTCCTGTGGGAGCAGTCTGTGTAGTAGCGAACATGAGGCCAGAGAACACTTGAGAATTGCCGACCCGGGACTTTACAATGTGCTGACTCACATCTTCACCGACAACCGTCCAGGTCTCTTGTCCGGTATGACCATATGTCCTACGTCGTCTGTCGTTGGATAAAGGCGGTATGCATCTATGCATTTTGTTGGATATTTTCTTTTTAAAGAATAAACTGACATTCGAAATGCATTTTGTTGAACCGTTTTGTATGTGTGTATGTATTTAAGTATCTGGTTGCTTTTCCTTATTTAAATTTGGATTATACAATACAATACTCTTTTGGAAATAGAAAAGGTGATATCAAAGATGTCTGTGATGTTGAAAACCTGTTAAGGCCCAAACTACAAGGTCCGATAATTAAGTAAGGAGACTAATTCTATGAAAATTAAGATAATTAACAGTTTGAGATATAACCTGTATCTTCTTCTTCTTCTTGTTCACCGGCTGTGAATTCCGGCGGTAAGTCGCGGTTGTTCGTCCAAAATGGACTTTTGGCTTTTACCTTGACCTGAGTTTTGAGTGTACATCCGTTTTACTGGCTTATTTGTTCGCAGTTCTCGTTCCCCGCCTCTTCGGCAGATGTACTCCGACTTAGGGGGAAGACGTCAAGCCTATTTCTAGGTTGACTGTGGCCATTGTTTTGTGTGGGTCGAGATGTTGCCTCATTTGTGTGGTGTCCTCTTTGACCTTTAACAGGTGTGGCCCCCGGAATGTCGTCCTTGACGCAGCTCTATGTAGAATTGTCAGCCCTCAAGGGAAGGCAGGGGCAGATCATGGGCATTCCCCGCCATCCAAGGAGGCTTCCATAAATGCAGAGCCGACACATGATGCTCTTGTTCTGGGCTCACCCAAGGAATCGTCACGTCCTGCCCATGACTGCTTAACCTCACAACCGTGTATTGAGCTTCCCGCGCTACAAGGCTGCGCTCTCCGGAGGTCAGCGGGGAGCAGCCCGCAGGTCTAGGACGTTTGTGGCCACACAAATAGGTACATTCTTTTTCATCTTACGTTAGACACCTTTAAAGTTGTTTCAGCTGTGCCCTTAGCACGACAGAATGGGAAAGCAAAATGCGTCAGGCGTGGCTTCACCTGTTTGGTCCCAACACTCTGGCGAGTTGGACCAGTGGATACGGACATTCGGACTTTTTTCTAATCGGTACGAATTATGATAGTCGGACTTTGAGCTTGCATGTGTGCCGTGGGGTATAACTTTGTCGGACATTATTTCCAAGCCAGCATATGAAAAGTTGTTGCCGTGGTGCACCTCAGCGCGGTGACGACGACACTGAGGATGTACGTAGGTAGGATCTTGCTGCGAGAAGTCGCCCACAAGAGATGTTACTCGTCTTGGCTGCGGGTAAATCTCTCGGTCAGGGTTGAGTCTCAGCAGCACAGTTTTCCATTCGCTCCCGAATTTTAACCAAGAGTTGTCATTTGATGGTACATTTAGCAAGCAATACTTGAGTTTTGTTAGACTTTTCACCCATGCGTTTGGGTGCGGGCTGGTGAGAGCCAGAAAGGACACTACACCTCTAGGGGCCGCCAGCTCCGAGATCCCCTGCCAACTCTGTTAATACTCATTTGAGACACTATCCGTGGCGCACGACGGGGATGTGCAGCAGGAGTCTTGCATGAGGTTCCGTAAAACCAGAACAGTGAAGGACTAGCGCCCGAGTGGGGTACGGAGTATCTCCTTATACACCTCACATCAGACTTAACTTTGCCTCATGCCTGTGACCGAAATCACCGCGCAACGTATCTTTTTCAAAGTAAGCACCTTGTGCATTGATACAGCAAGTGGTACGATCTAACAAACACTGGAACTACCTCTGTAGTTCTTCTGTTGTTATGGCCCTTTAAGTTGATGTTACGACCCTTTAGATGTCATCATTATCGTTAAAGAAGCGTCCTTGCAATTGTAACTTTAATTTTGGGAATGAAAAATAATCACAGGGAGACAATTCTGGGGGAAAGGGTGGAAGCCTAAGAACACACACTTGTTTTTGGGCCACAAATTTTCTTGGGTACCTAACCGGCTGATGATTTTGGTTATCAGACAACAAATGTAATACAAACCAGCACGCAACTTTTTTTGGGGGAGGGGCCAAAATCGTGCACTAAAATGTTCTGCCATCATCCTCACAATAAAATAATGATCTTCATGTATGCGTTCTCTAAATTTTGCAATGAGTTCATCATTACGAACAAAAATTTCAAGTCCAGGACTAGGTGCATTAGTAATCATTTTACACACGCTCTCGCTTACGTCCTCCTAAGGACGTAATTTTTTGTTATTTGAAGCCCCACTCTGGCTTTTGCCAGGGGCCGCAATATAGGCAGGCCATCAATATGGCCAATTGTCTGAACGCGGTTTCTGGGACCCCTCCACGGTGATCCTCATCCGCATGGTGGCACCTTGTGTCATCGGGTGTTTATCGCTTGTGTGATGTCCTGGTGGGGTAGAAAGTCAGTCAGTCAGTCATCATTTTACACCACTTTTGAATCGTGAATACCACTTGCAAATTTGTGCACGAGATAAACAGTTATCCCCATAAATTTGTCGCATTAATTTAACTGTTTCAATCGCGCTTTTGTTTTTTTTTTAGTTTTAAAAGGAATTCAGTGTTAGCTTTTAGCTCCGTGCCGATTTCGTAAAAATGCCCCTCTGACTGGGTCAACAAAATGGCGGTTTGTTTGTTGTCTGCTTATCGAGCAGGGATGCAAAGTTGATCATAGATGAATGTTGCCTCTTCAGATTCCATGCTTTGCTTCATAGTGACTTTTTTGTCTTGGCCATAACAAAAATCAGTACCTAATTGTCGGACTTTGTCTAACTGTTTATAATAAAACAACTTGCCTTGCATGCATTGTTTATTTGATTTTTCGCATGTTTTCTTCCCTCTAGGTCAGTGGTTCTCAACCTTCCTAATGCCGCAACCCTTTAATACAATTCCTTTATGTTGTGGCGACCATAAACAATTATTTTCCTTTACAACTTCTATGAATATGTGTTTTCCGATTGTCGGTAAATCATACGTTGGTTCCCCCCCCCCCTCCTTTTTTTCCTCCCCATTCTACACACCGGTACACCCTAGTTCCCCTCTGATTGGTCGGCCTTTCTGATTTATATAAATACTGCATGAGAAAGAATTGCAAAGTTATGAATGCCTTTGTCAGTTCCAGACCCACTTAGGAGAAAGATTAATTTTGTAACAATGTTCCAGTTTTTTTCTTCCAAAAAGATCTTATTTTAGTTTTTTTAAATTCATTTTTTAAATGTTTATTTTAAGGTTGAATCAGAGAACAGTGTAAGTTCATGCACATAATACCAGTTGTATGTTCCCAACACATATTTTTGTATTGCGGATTTACCTATAATATTACTGGTGTACACTTAGTTCATGTCAGCAGTCTGCAGACATATGTTACCTTGGGTTTATCCTCCAGCATTGTCAGTTAATAGACCTCCACGCATCTTGTGACCATTCCAGGTTGGGTTCAAGGGCCCCCCTCTGTGTGTGTGTGTGTGTGTATGTGTGTGTGAGTGTATGTGTGTGTGCCTGCGCGTGCGTGCGTGATGTGGGGAGGGTGAAACATTCTGTACATTTTAAACGATTTAATGAATCATTTATCTGCTAATAATTTGATTACATAAATGAATAGATTTCATTTCCGCGGAAAGTTAAAATTTTACTTTGGGGGAGGGAGAAAGAGAGAGAGAGAGAGAGAGAGAGAGAGAGAGAGAGAGAGAGAGAGAGAGAGAGAGAGAGAGAGAGAGAGAGAGAGAGAGAGAGAGAGAGAGAGAGAGAGAGAGGGGAAATAGATCCACTCACACTTAACACGTGTCTATTAATTAGCATTTTCTGCAAAGTTTGAGCACATCGCTTGAGGCAAATAACCAACAGCCTGCATACATATAAACCAGATACGTAAATCGTATGTGCACGCAAATATTAAATCATGGAACAAGACTATTTAAATTGAAAGTTAAATCGAAATCAAAAGCCAGAACCTTCCGAATTTAAGAAACATATTCTCACCAAATACATAGTTATTTAAAATAATGGATTCGCTTTCATGTATGCATATTTTCTTGAATTTGAATATAAATTGAATGTGAATAATCAAAATAATATATATATATATATATATATATATATATATATATATATATATATATATATATATATATATATATATATATATATATAGATAGATAAATATACACACACACACAAACACAGAGAGAGAGAGAGAGAGAGAGAGAGAGAGAGAGAGAGAGAGAGAGTGAGACCTAAATTTGTGAATGCTACCGCTATAGCCCAGTTGCGAAACCTAATACCCCAGAACAATGGCATAAACTCGGTTACACAAAACGGTAGCCATGAAGACCACCCTGGGTCACCCCGAAACGTCCTGGCCAAAGGGGCTCTGGTGAAGTTGCGACAGGCCTAGCAAGCCGGCAATGGATGTATTACCGCTACAGAAATCAAAATGAGATATAAACGGACTGACTTACTTTACTTTTTCCTTCCACGTATGCCGCTAAGCGTTGTGGGGAGATGCAAGTTCCTGTCATAAGCAAGGCGGGCAGCATCTGATGTTCTGAGGCCATGCTTTTGGCAGGTTTCGGAGACCCCGTCAATCCACCGTTTCCTTGGTCTTCCTCTTGCCTTATATCCTGAGCTTCTTTGGTTGAAAATTTGTGATGTTATTTGGTCATTTTTCATCCTGGTTAGATGTCCAAACCATTTCATTCTTTGATGTTCTATGTAGTCTAAACATGGTGTAGTTTTGACAGTGTTTCTAATGTCTATGTTCTTTATCCTGTCTAGTCTGGTCTTATTCGCTGCTTTTCTTAGACATTTCATTTCACAGGCTTCTATTTTTCTTTCATGGGTCTTGTTGATTGTCCATGTCTGGCACTGGTAGCAGAGTGTTGGAATGAAGATGGTGTTTATCAATTGTCTTTTGGTCTTCATGGTTATATCTGGATGTTTAAGCAGAGGTGATAGTTGGTATGTGACAGCATTTGCTTTCTGTATTCTTGTTTCTATCTCTCTGTCCATTCTTCCATCCTCTGTAAATATACTGCCCAAGTATTTGAACTCTTTGGTTTGCTTGATTTTGGCACTTCCAACATTTATATTCAGTGGCCTGTGTGTTCTGCTGATCTTCATAACTTCTGTTTTTTCTGTACTGATTCTCATATTATGTTGTAAACAGCTGTTGTTGAGAGTAGTCAGATGTTCCTGTAGATCATATTCATTTTGATACAGTATGCTTTGATCATCAGCAAAAAGTAATTCGTTTATAGCATACACGTCTGGGTTTGCTTCTACAGTGATCTTATCCATGTATGTTATGAAAAGTAATGGTGACAGTACACATCCTTGTCTGACACCAGTTGTGACTTTGAACCATTCAGAAAGACCACTAGATGTTCTTACTGCACTTTCACTTTTTTCATAGAGGGCTCTGATGTTGTCTAATAATTGACCCTGCACTCCGTAATCGTCAAGAATTCTCCACAGCACATCTCTGTCCACACGGTCGAATGCCTTCTCTTGATCTACAAAGACCACGTTCAGCTCTTTATCGTATTCGAGTGTCTTTTCACAGACTTGTCTTAGTGCAAATATGGCATCAGTGCAACCTCGCCCTTTCCTGTATTGATAATCTATAATCTTTCTTGTGAATTGTTTTCATTATTACGGTATGAATATTCAAGAAAAGTATTAATTGAAGCCTATTCATTCTTTTGAATAATCCCGTAGCATAAATAGATTCAATGCAAATAACTGTATTTTTGAACACAATTTTTCAGTAAAAAACAACAACAATGTTAAGAGAAAATGTAAATAGTTTATTCTTGCCTTATTTAGGTCAAACAAACGTAATAAAACGTTCAAAATGCAACACTCAAACTTGTAATAAATTACTAGTATGACATCATTCATACTAGACCAAGTAGAGAATCCCATCTCATAAACATTCAATAATTTAGTAACAAACAATAATTCAGTAATAAATAATTTGTATAATACCCGTTTCACAAATTAAGTTTGCACAGTGCTGACTCTATAAATTGCAGTTATTTATCTAACAAAAACAAGGCTATCAGTCAACATCTTACTTTCTAACTAAAGTTAGGTTTTAATCTACTTCCTCAAGAGTAGGGCCATGAGATCCAGCACTCGGGCTTCCAGAGTTGTGAGCAGACCCTTGCTGTCCATGGGAGTGAAGTTTTGCCATCACAGCTGAACTAGTTTGCTGCATTTCTTTCAACAGTGCTTCAAACTCCTCCTTATCAGCAAGTATGTTATTGTCTAACCAAATTAAAGTGTCATTACAGGCATCGAGAACTGTGTCTTTGTCAGATGAGGATAGTTTATCTCCAGCTGCATCTACTGCCTGTTTCACACTAAAGACGTAATTCTCCAACTGATTTCTGGTTCCTACACGTTCTCGTTGTTTTCTCGTCGTCTGCCTTGTATCTGTCGGCCTCTGCCAACATTTTGTCAACTTCTGCTGGATGAGGCGGCCTTTGTCATTTGTAATTGTGATTTTGTTGGATTTGCCTGTACTTTTGTCCATGGCAGTGACGTTTGAGATTCCGATTCTGACCTCGATCTGAGGTACGCCCCGCGGTGCTGGTGGAATGCTATTCAAGTGGAACTGTCCTAGGAGATGGTTGTCTTTGGTCATGGTGCGCTCGCCTTTATATACCTGAATGCCCACGCCAGGTTGATTGTCTGCATATGTGACGAACACCTGGAAGACTTTGGTGGGGATGGTGGTGCCTCGTTTAACCAAAGGTGTCTTCACTCCCCGGCCGTCTCTAAACCTAGAGATAATGGTGCTACATCAATAAGCAGGACACCCTTGATTGTCCCACTTGTATCCATTGACAGGATAGCAGCTTGGACTGCTGCACTATATGCCACAGCTTCGTCTGGGTTGATAGATTTGTTCAGTTCCTTGCCGTTGAAGAAGTCTGTAAGGAGTTTCTGAATCTTGGGAATACGAGTGGACCCACCGACCAGGACAACTTCGCTGATTTTACTTTTGTCCAGTTTGGCATCTCTTAAAGCTGACTCCACGGGTTCCAGTGTAGATCTAAAGAAGTCACCACAGAGTTCCTCAAACCGTGCCCTAGTTATTTTTGTGTGAAAGTCAATGCCTTCGTGTAGAGAGTCGATTTCTACAGAAGCTTCGGTGCTGCTAGATAAGGTTCTCTTCGCCCTCTTACAAGCTGTACGCAGACGCCTTAAAGCCCTGGGGTTAGTATTCAAATCTTTTTTGTATTTTCTCTTGAACAAAATCTGATTAAAAATAATTTTAGCAGAGTTTACGTGATTGTCCATACAAATGGCTCTGTTTAAAGGCATAGAGAAATTCATAGTAAAAGCGAATTGAGGGCCCTTGGGATAATAAAAATTACGAATAACAAATTAAATTAAAAATTACTAAATAATATCAAAGAGTAATTTGCATTAGGCAGCAAGATAGAATAACAAATATTAAGGTTTTGGAAAGAACTGGTGTTCAATTTTTTTAATGCTCAGTCTTCGTAGGCTTAGATGGCTTGACCAAACCTGGAGAATGGAGGATGGTCGAATACCAAAGGACATCATCTAACTCTACTGGGAATTACAAACCTCTGCTTCGTTACAAACTTGTATGCAAGCGGAACGTGAATAAATAATATATTATGATAAAATCATGGAAAAAAGGATGCCACATATCGCATTGCATGGAGAGGAAATATCAGGAGAGGAATAGAGGTAAAAGAGAAGGTGACTGCAGTTAGACTAAGAGCAGAGCGTTTGAGAAGAAACACAACATGCAATGACAAAAATGGTCCCGAATTCCCATTCCCTTGTCGCCTGCTGGCCTTGCAAGCCACATTCGTCACCGCCATAGTCTGTAGTTTCTACACCTCCTTATAGCACAATACTATCCACATCATCTAGCTGATAAACTAGCTAAGGAAGGTGCAACTGAAGAACAACCTGACATACCAGTCTCTTATCAACAGAAGAAGAGAATGATCAAATCAATCAGAATGCCACTGAAACTGGCACAAGATGATTACCATATTATGGACAGACCAGAGCAAGTCATTATCCTTCGTCTTAGAACAGGGCACAATCGACTTCGCTGCCACATGTACAACAAATTTAAGATTGGCCAATCAGCCATGTGTACTTGTGGACTGGCACCTGAAACAACAGATCACATCCTTCAAGACTGTCCCAGATTCGACGCTTTCAGGCAAAACCATTGGCCAAAAGAGACACTTGTGGAAGTCAAACTTTACGGGCCGCTTAGTGAATTACAAAAGACAGTGAAATTCATACTAGAGACAGCTTTGCAGATATAGATAATTTATTTCATGCGAACGAAAGAAGAAGAATCTAGTCTAGGAATTGAGGTGGAACCAGTCATTGCGGCTTTCTGTTAGATTGAGGACCAGCTGCACACACACGCTGTGATTCTCTTTTTAAATGTTAATATCATTTAAGGGTAAAGTAGAAAGCACTTGATGTCACTAATGGCACAGGCATTTAAACAAAAAGTGAAATGTTATAGTATGTGAACATAGTTTTAACACACGCAAGCAAACGTTTCCAACAAGTTTTGTCTTCTTCAATTGAATTCGACTGCCAACTAAAAGTAAAGTAAAGGACCTTTTTCCACGCCTTTAGGCGTATAGGGCATATAGGGCTAGACCTATATTTTTATAGACCAATCGGCTTAAGATGGGTGATGTGGTCAGCATCACGCCGACCGCCTTTACTTCCCAGGGCTGCCAACTATACTTCACAAAAATGTTAATCAATAAAGAGCATACCGATGACAGCTTTCTAGTGGCAGGGAATAAAGCGCATCTAGACTTGTTTAGGTGAGCAAAACAAAAAGAACAATTATTATAACAGTACTAATAACTGTATCCTAAATGGCTAATAAACGCAATTGTATATTTGAAATAATATGACATGTTAATGCAATCAGTATGAAATCAAAAATGTATGCCGTCTTTCTAAGTTACTAAGCCCAGACAGTATAAAATATTACCGGCCCCATAGACACAGGAACTCTTCTATGTGGAGTTAATAATCAGTAGGCTTGTAGGAAGTTTTGAAAACAAGACTGGACCTGAAGTGATTACAGTGGGTCTCTGTTGGAAACATACAACCACAGATGTGTCTCTCTAATCATCTCTATTTGAAACAAGGAGACATTCCATTCTAGAGTACCTCCACAGCTGCACGCTGAGCAGGACAAAATAATCTCAACAAAATGTCTGCTTTGGTAATTAATATGTATTATTAATAAATATAATAATAATAAATAATTTTCAATTATTAAATTAAAATTATTTTCCGATTGCTTATATTTATTATATACTCATAAAGTTATTGAAACTTACATTTAAATCATTATCATTCTTTCTTTTCTTTTCTACACGACACATACACAAACGTAAATCAGTATAGTATAGTCAGCTAAGGCACTTTTAGCTTTTACTTTTACTTTAGTCAGATTTTCTAAGTTATTTTTTAAATAGTATAATAATAGTTCGATTCCACTTGGACAGTGAAATTCATTGGTACTCCTTATTATTCAAGCGTCTGCTGCGTCAGTTATAAGCTGATACTGATATATTTATTTAACGTTTTTAACAGAGCCTTTTTGATTGGTGTTTCGGTGTCAAGAAGACGGAGCCTAACTTTTTTTAGGACATTTTTGCTGGGGTTTGGACAGCATTAATTTTTTAGCAGAATATTTTTACTGCAACGTGACAAAGCTAACATCTTCTTGAAGAAAACGTATTGGCTGAATCGGGACATATAATATATCACATTAAAGATAAATGAGTGCAGAATGAATCTAATCTATTTAATAAATGCCAGTATTACAACAAAAGGTTCTCCTAACAGATTTGGACGCAAGTGGGACGGCGTCGGTCGTCTTAGTGGGAGTTCTCTCCCTTGGCCGCACTCAAAACAAGTAGCGGAAAAAGTCACGAATCAAAGAACAACATCAACATGGCAGTTAGACAGCGAGCTCCCACACACATAACCAACAACCTTCTTGCGACGAACGACTTAGTTGCCACAGACGTAACTCCTGCAGAGCTGTATGCCTTAATGACTGATAAGTATGCGTGGTTGCGGTGGCTAGCTGAGCATAGTCTTATAAGGAATATGCAACTGTGCAGCTCGTGCAACCGACCTATGTCGCTAGCGCCTTGCCAGGACTGTAGCGACAGATACGGTTGGCGTTGTCATCGCTGTAAAACTTGGTGTAGCGTTCGCACGGGGTCGTTTCTCGCCAACAGCGACATGCTGACCGAGAAAATAGTGATGATGATGTACTACTGGCTCTCCGGCGTAAGTTCAACGACTGTCATGGTCTTCGAGAGACTCACGTGCTGGTCCACCATTGTCAACTACACCAATTATTTCCATCAGGAATGCTATAATTGGATGTTCAGACACACCGTGGGGTTTGGAGGACTCGATGAGACCGGCAGATCTGTCGTGGTTGAAGTAGACGAGAGCTACTTCTTCCGACAAAAGTATCAGCGCGGTCGCATCCGTCACGGTCGTTGGATCGTCGGGCTAGTAGAGCGTGAGACTGGCCGTTGCTACTTGGAGCTTGTGCGAAAACGAGATGCGGCGACATTAGAGAGGATCATAACAGATCACGTCCTGCCGGGAAAGACCATCGTGACTGACGCTTGGTGAGGCTACAGCAACGTCGCAAACTTTAGGCATGGCATCTATCTGCACGAGGTAGTAGTCCAGCAGACCAACTTCGTTGACGTCGCGCACAGTCACATACACACACAAACAATCGAAGGCCTGTGGATGCTAGTGAAACGAACAATTCGCCAGCGAATGGGCACCAGCCGCCCGCTATTGGCGTCATATTTGGCAGAATTTCAGTGGCGCCACTCCCACAAACATCAGATTGTCGGCCACTATTTCGACCTCCTACGTGAAAATTTTCACATCTAACCCTACCCCTAACCCTACCGCTAACCCAAACCCTACGCATCCCTACACGCAACCGTATGATGATGATAGACACCCTACGCAGCCCTACACGCAACCGTATGATGATAATAGACACCGTACGCAGCCCTACACGCACCCGGATGATGATAGGTAAGTATGTCATTTGATTCGTGACTTTTTCCGCTCTTTGTTGTGAGTGCGGCCAAGGGAGAGAACTCCCACTACGCCCTCCGAAGCCACCCCGCTTGCGTCCAAATCTGCAAGTAGAGCCCAACAAAATATTATTAAAATCACACAACATTCAAGGATGTTAGACACATATAAAGATTTTTGACATAACAAATTTTATGCTTGCCTTACATGTTCACTTGTTCAGCAACACTGCTATCCAAATCTAAGAATGCACATGCCTTCTCTGTTCAATTATGTATCAGCTAGTCTTTATTTGAAACAATTAATTCAAATACTTTGGATGTTATGATGATTTTTGTAGGACATGTCAACTTTCACAACAACCGATAATCAGGAAAACAGTTGATGAAAACATTGATCCGATTGAAATATTTTGTTCAATTTTCATATATAAACTAAATTATCGCCAATAGGTTTGTAATATATCAACCATAATATCATGACTGTTGTCACCATCTGTCAGAGATTCATCAACAACAGAGCAGTATGAACAGTTATTCCCTTATCATTTAATATGGAAAAATTACGTAATTGTTTTATCCCATCTAAATAACTTTTTTTAAAATCAGAAAATAATCACCTACCACAATGAACTTCACAAACGAAAGGACTTCCTGTTGTTAATCCTAATTGTTCAAAAAGCTGTTGATACAAGTTTGTTTTCCCCACAAACAGAACAAAATTAGAGTGTCTTTATCATGCGCCAGTATACTGGTGATACGTCCATTAGGAACAAATATATTCACCAGTATACTGGCGATACAGCTTTTAAGAGTTAAATTACACAAACACCAAATTACAGAAAATTATAAAATAATCATATTTAAAACTACAATTATGTAGAAAATTGAATAAACTAACGCAGTCTTTAGGAGTCAGTCACACTGACATTTCAACACTTATTCAAATTAGCTATTGAATTTGCATAGTCCTAACACTTGTGTTTTGGAAAGCAAGGCCCTCCAGACACCTCTGGCACATGGTTCTGCTCTTTTTTTTCTGTCTCCTGCTATATTTTGGTTGCTATGATGCAACAGTCCTTTTCATCCTTGTTGGGCACAGGTAACACCCTCCGCCCCCCTCACCCCCATCATACACACAAAATCAATGTAAAATTACAGACTTAACAAACTTTTATGAAGGCTGCCATTGAACAGCCCACAAATGCAAGAAATTGGAAACTGGTATGAAGATCAGCCAGCCAGTCTTAGGGCTTATATTACCGGGCCAACCTCGGCCCAAACATCTTTTTTGCTACTTTGCACTGCAACAATAATGAATTATTTGTGTTTTAAACTAAGCATACAAGTCCAGAAGTTATTCATTGATTGTGGTTAAATTGTGATATTGAAAAAATTGAAGATTTTTATTTCACATAAATGCATGTTAGGATAAATCTGCTACACACCTTTTTATTTATTCACTACAGGGTGCCATGTGTCTTTTGCTTTACATGTCCAAAAAATACCTTAGCTTTCGTGAGAGGATGCTGTCTATAAGCCAGTTCTCCTTCATTTCTCCTTGATGTTCAGGTCATGCAGGATGTCAATGTTTTTCTTCTCGGTTCATAGTATTCTAAGAATACATAATAAGCTTTACCTTTAATAAAATTTGTGATAGAGCAGTTGCTGGGATGTTTGCCTGTCAGTCTGGTAATCATGTGTTTGAATTCTCAGTATATTTTTAAAAAAAACTAACTTATGCAGCCTTGTTTATCTAGCCTCCCTGCGTGGGTTCAGTGGCCCCATAGTGAAAAAAAAAAAGGGGGGGGGGGAGCCAACAACTTGCATTTAAATAAGCCAGATCTGCATAATGGATGTGCATGCAAAACTTGAAATCAATTTCAGAAACAAGACCAAAGTCCAGAAGTGGACGAATAACCAGAACTTTCCCCTGTAATTTACAGCCAGTGAATACTTTTTCTTCTTCTGCCTTTCTATCCCCCAATGGAGCATAGGCCCTCAACCAACTCACGCCAAGTCGTTCTATCCTTCGCCATAGCATGGAGCTCTCCCCATGTCCTCCCAATCTTCCTAACCTCGTTCTCCAGCTCTCTTCTCCATGTGTTTTTTGGCCTTCCTTTATTCCTATGCCCCTGTGGGTTCCAATGCAAAGACATTCTAGTTATGCTGTTCTCCTGTTTTCTCAGTGTGTGCCCTATCCAACGCCAGCGTCTTTTCCTCACTTCCTGATCCACTGGAGCCTGTTTTAGTCCTCTCCCAAAAGTGTTCTACATTAGTTATTCTATCATACCATTTTTATTCCCTCTATTCTGCGCAAGCACCAGTTAATGAATGTCTGTAATTTATTAGTAATTGCCTTGGTTGTTCTCCATGTTTCCGCCCCATACAATATGACTACTGATTTGACATTAGAATTAAAAAATTTTTAGTTTTATTTCTTTTAAATTTCTTTTGACCTCCACAAATTCCCTAGTGCTATGAAAGCCCCTCTTGCCTTTTGTATTCTTATTTTAATATCTCTATCAGTTCCTCCATCTTTATCTACATTACTGCCTAAATAGGTGTACAACTCCACGTCTTGGAGTGGGGTTGCCATTAAGAGAAACCACATTACTATTTGCCTGATTTATTCTCATTATCTTTGTCTTTCCTTTATGGATTTTTAGACCAAGCTGCTTTGATCTCGCATTAAGTAATATTTTAATTTTATCTTGCATCTGATTCCGTGAATGGGACAGAAGAGCAAATATCATCAAGCGAAAGTCCAGATCATCAAGCTGTTTTTAGTAGGGGTCCACTGAATTCCATTCTTGGTGTTAGCAGTTACTGTTTTCATATAGTCCAGTCTATAGCCAGTAAAAATAAGAGAGGCAACAAAAGACATCCCTGTCGCACACCTGTTTTTATTTCAAATGCATCTGTTAGCTTTCCCTCATGAAGAACTCGACATTTCATGTCTTTATATGTTGCCTTTACTAAGCTGATAATTTTCTGTGGGATTCCATAGTGCCCCATCAATTTCCAGAGAGATTCCCTATCTATGCTGTCAAATGCTTTTTCATAGTCTATAAATCCAATGTAAAGTGGTGAGTTCAGTGAATACAAAGAAGAAAAAGAAGTTTAACAAGCCTAAACTGGGTACCAGGGAATTTTCTAGCAAGTAGAGGGGGGTCGGCATGATACTGATCATTTAACCCCTCAAGTGCTAATTTGTGTGGTAGATATATAGCTAACATTATAAACCCAATATGCTTTGAAATAGAAGTTTGAAAAGTAAATAAAACCTACTACATATTTTTTAAAAATGTTTTCTATTTGTTAAATATTTTCAGGAGGATCCGTATTTGGAAAGGCACTTTCGAGGTCACCGTGATGTTGTTACCTCCGTTGACTTCAGTCCAAATATGACCCAGCTTGGTAAGTATTTTCTAATGGTTGATGTGGAGCAAAAGAATAATTTTTCTATTTACCCTGAGCCATAAAATCTGTGTGTGTATATATGTGTGTGTTTTTGTGTGTATTTGGCAATATTCAAAGCACTATAGTATGTTTTAAATGTATTCAACCAAACCAGTTTCCATGCATTATTTTTATCCTTATGTTCTCTTGTATTTACATTTTTATACTTTATTTGTTCATGTCTCTAAATTTGAGTTGAAAATGTGCATTGTAGTAATATTTTTAACAATTGTTGAAATTGCTATAAAAACTGTAATAAATTAGAACAGTACAGCAAAACTTTGATTTACCGTCACCACACGGACCAGGGCTGTGACGAGTAACCAAACAGATGGATAACAGAATTCTCTTACTACATATGTATATTAACATTACTTCACTGCAGGCTTAGGATGAAAATTAAAATAAAAATCCTTTAAAATTGAATAATACATACATATTGTATTTAATTTTACAAACTGATCAATATAAACTTCAGTGTAAAAGTGGTAATGTACAGAAATGTATCCCAATACTATAAACCTATGTCACTTAAAAATAATCTGTCATCTCCCTTGAGGCTGAAGCTTTCTGTTCGGCAGTGTTCCATATCTTATGCAGAAGTAGGATCTGTGTTGTATTTGCCTCCTCTTGCATGTGAAACCAGTCGATGCACTTTGATAACATTGTATCTGCTTCTAAGTGGCTAGTTGTAGGTTTCTGGTTAAAAAAAGGGAGGATGGATGACAGAAATTAACGGTTACAAGAGTGACAGTTAATCAGAGTTTTAAAATACTTTAAAAAAAAAATGCCAGTTTGTAACTAAAGGATCCACTTTAAAAAGGTCTACACACATCACCAAAAATTCTAAATTTATATGGCAAGTCATCTTTGACTTCTGCACTTACTAGAGGTACAGCAAATGGAAAGTGGTTTGCTGCCACAGAAGTGGTGGTTCTAATGTAATATTGTGATCGCAACTGCCAATATGTCATAACTGCTGCTTCCGTTGACAATAAACTAAAAGAAGATTGAAATGCGGTAAAATAATTGTTTTCATGACCGCAGCTGAGTACTTTTTATTATATTTCAGCCTCAGGTTCTTTGGATCATAATTTGATGATATGGAACTTCAAAGCCAAAATGAGAGCATACAGATTTGTGGGGCATAAGGTGATTTACAGAAAGTTTTGTAATTATAGAAAATTATTATGTTAGAGGTAATTCATGTGGCATGGTTTCTGTCCAGCTAGAATGGCTAGTCGCCTGTCTCGAGCATGGCGCAAAGCATGAATTCTGCAGATCCAGCAATGATCTTCATAAATCTCTGTAAAAATTGCCCGTCTAAAAGGAATGGCACAGCCGTGAAATAAATCCAGGACCTTTAGACAGCTTGACCACTTTGCCACAAAGACCCCCCTCCCTCCCACCCCCAATTTCCCCAGTCACCCAGGAAAACCTACAGATGGTTCAAATATAGGTATATAAGATTGCTGCTATATTTAATAGTATCATTTTATCCTTATGGATCCAGAATCTACTAATATATTACATTTCTGTCCACTAATATTTCTGTACTCAAGATGATCTACTAGAGAGCTACTAGATATATAAGACTCTTTTCCAGTGTGGGCCAGTGAGCACTTTTTCTTATAGATTCCCACAGTCTGTTAAAACATAGATGTCGCAGCCAGACTGTAAACAACAAAATAATATACCACCAGCCTTTTAAGGGCAAACACAGAGGAAGCCAACTTGCTGCAACATGATATTTAATAGAGTCATATGTTTTCAAAGAGAACAGTTTATCAGTTTCCCGCATAATCCAACACTTCCCACCTCACACAAAAAATGCATTGTCCGATACACAAGGAAGCAGGCAGAGATGCTAACACCAAGGAAGCCCCTCAGATGCTAACACCAACAGTCTGTCACTAGAATTGCAGTTCATAGTTGATGGAATGGCACTTTTGACAAACCGGCAGGTGTATACACATTATTTCATAGTTGAATTGAAGTAGAAGTCATGACACACCAGCACATGTACATGCATTACTGCATAAGACATACCGCCATTTCTGTGACAACCAGCCAATCATAAAGCGTTTCACCTGATATCTGTAGCCCACAGTGCCACACTATGCGCTCAGCTCGGTAGCTGGTCGACTGAACCAGATTTTGCCTTTACCTCATTTGTTGTCCCATCCAATTTCCCAAGGGGTTGAAACCCCAACCTTCCACTGGATTGCTGGGGAAAACAGGTCCACCATGTGAAGCTGAGGTAGACTCAAGCAAGAGAGATTATTACTCATTAAATCTTGAATTGTACCATTTTCTCCATTAGTACTCCTAAAATATAAACAAAATGGAATAATACTGGTTGGCAGTCGCTGAAAAATGAACAGTTGAACAGAAAAAACCTCACCATATTCATTATAGCACAGTTGTTCAGATGACTGCAGTAGAGAACCAAAATTAATAGCTGCTTCAGAAACATGTGTAATTTTTAGTTTATAATTTACAAGTTGCAGATTACATTTCAGATTTATTATTAATTAGTGTCTCTTTTGTGTGTCAATTATACTGTTATTGTCTTTTATGTTGTTAATTTTTCCTGTAGGCCTTGTGACATTAATGAAACAAGAATAAGTGATTTGCACAATATCTAGTGAAGAATTTCAAATTTCCACAATATCTAGTGAAGAATTACAAATGTGCACAATATCTAGTGAAGAATTACAAATTTGCACAATATCTAGCAAGAATTAAAAATTTGCACAATATCTAGTGAGGAATTACAATGTTTGTTGGGGTCTAAGCGAAGAATGACAAATTTGCAAAATATTTAGTGCAAAAATGTCACTTTGATTGAATATCAGAAAAAGGGGGAGGGGGGGGGTGCTGAAATGTAATGGTGAACATCTTCTGCTGTTTAGCATTCTGAAATGTGAATGTACAACTAAGCAAGATCTTTGAAACCGTGGGGTCAGGTTTCTGAGGTGAAAGTTGAGAACACTGTGGATACTCTGAGTCGTGATCATTATCATCAATTTCCATTTTTGATTATGCGTCATGGAGAGAAACAGTTTGCCATCTATCGCTTGATGGGTAACATTGGCTATTGTCATTTCAAGGTGATAAAGAAGATTTTTAATGCCATCAATCCATATCCTCCTCGGGCAGCCTGTTGTTTTCACATCAGATCTTTTCATGTGTATGTAGCACCAATGTTGGTTGCTGTTTTGGCTGCATTCTAACAAGATGGCTAAACTATTTGATCTTCTCAGAGTAGCTAACACTATTTGCTTAAGAAAAGCTAATGAATGTAAGACACTAAAACCAATAGTATGACTAAGACAGAAGTACATCAATAAGCCCGGTAAAATAGGCAGTTGCTTTTCAGAGTTTGAATTTGTACTTTACTTACAAAAGATTCACTTATCTACTTCATTGATTTAATTGTTACTGTAGTATGCACCTGATGAGATACAGTGAAATATGCTAGGCAATAAACTGAAATTTATTGTTTGTTCATATTTACAGCGGGGAAAAATTGTAGATCACTAATGGTCTAAGACAGAGGGAGGATGGATTATCATCAGTAGAATTTTCATCCTGCACACAAGAGTACTAAGTTTTTTGAAAAAGTTTGAATGCAGTTTCTGACAAGGCAATTGGTTATGACGACACATGAAGTAGTGGTGGGCCTGTAAAAATATGGGGCTGGCACTGTATATCTAGCATGTCTCATATGGGTAAGAACAATTTACATCAGTTTATTACTGACTTGAATCTGTGTGTCCTGATTTTTGACCATTTTCTCTGTGTGTGTGTGTCAACCAGGATGCTGTCATGTGTGTGAGGTTCTCACCTTCAGGACATCTTGTGGCCTCAGCATCTCGGGACAGAACTGTCAGGCTCTGGATTCCTAGCGTGTGAGTATATGACCCCTTAATATGATGGGGAGGGGTGTCCCTGTGTTGAAGTGGTCAAGCCGTTGGCTCACTCTCTGAAGGTCATAGGTTCATTTCACGGCGGCGCTGTTCAGTTCGCAATTGCAATTTTTATGGAGATCATCACCAGAGCTACAAAGGTTGTGCTTTGTGCGACACTCTTGTTAGGTAACTGGCTGTTCTGTTGAGAGTGACTGCGCCATATGGGATAAAATATTGTGTGATGAAGTCAATCCCCTCTCACCTTTAACTTTAACATGATAGGGAGGATTTAAGGATGCACTCGGATGGTAAATGATAGAGCGACTTTTCACTAGCTGTTGAGGGCCTCTGATTTTTTTTGAGGATAAAGGGGAGAAAAAGAATGGTCTTCACTAGGACTGGAATTTCTGCTTATTAGTTAGTAACTATACAGTAAGTTTAGAATGTTTGGAGATGTGTTATTGTTGGATGCAAGGAGAAATAAACAGAAAAGAGAATTTAAAAACATTGTATTTGTATATGACTGGGTGAGGCACACTCAATAGTGAACAATCTGTCATTGAAGTCACTTTTTCTTCTTCAGCATTCCGAGCCCTTGAGGTTCATTGCTACAGATATCACCCGCCTCCATTCATCTCTCTGGTTGGCCTTCTCTTTCTGGTTGGTAACACCAAGTGTTTGCAGGTCTCTCTGGACATTGTCTCTCCATTGTCTTCTAGGTCTACTTTGAGGTCTACTACCATTCGGCTCCCATGTGTATACAGTTTTTACTTTTATGTCATCTGACATTCTTTCATTATGCCCCAACCATTTCAGTCTATTAGCTCTCATGATGCCAGTGATCAGTGGTGATTTAAACAGATTAGAATTTCGTTGTTGCTTGTCACTCTCCATTCCCCACTGTTTTCATCTTTGATGAGTCCAAAGATTCATTGTAAGACTGTTTTCGAAAAAACTTGTAATAAGGCTTTATCTCTTTTAGTTGTGCTCCAAGTTTCAGAGTCAAATAAAATGACTGGTCTTATCAACTTTTTATGTATTTTCATTCATTGAGGTCATGCATTTTTTAAAATGTTCTACTCTATCATACGTTTGCTGGACTGAGAGACTTGCATCATACTGGACCTTCATTCCCCGGTGAATTTCTGTAGGTTGCACCCCTTCACTATTTGTAAAATGGATAACAGAACGCAGCTACTCTTTGGTGCATGCCGAAAGTGGGGCTGTCATCTATAAACTGTCATTATGATGTTGTCGTGTTCATTTGCACCATGATGTCATGTGCTTAACACTCTTGACATTCTTAACAATATTACTGGATTACAAGAAAATATTTGTTTTGTAATTTTATGTCACACTTTTAAGGTTTTTATGTGAAGCCTCATCGTTGTAGGGGGGGGGGGGGGGTTTGTGGATTATAAGACACGTTTTTAATAAATCAAATGACCACAAAATTCAGTCACATCTTATACTCAAAATTGATATCCATTTATACACATACATATTCATATTTTAATACCATATTTTATCGACTATAAGACACACTTTTTTTCTTCGAGAAATGACCTCCAGAATCAGAGTGTGCCTCATATTAGAAACTGATATCTAGTTGTATAATATATGGCCGCATAACTAGTTTTTTGGCTCTCAGGAAAGGTGAGTCCACAGTGTTTCGAGCTCACACAGGAACAGTTCGGAGTGTGGACTTCTCATCTGATGGCCAGGCCATGGTCACAGCTTCAGACGATAAAACTGTGAAAGTAAGATTTCTTTTCAGTATTGTATAGAGATAATAACAATTTTTTGACAGTGAAGGTTCGCACAGTGGAATAAATGCAAGTTTATAAACATCTTGCTGGTGTTTTTAATATATAGTAGTATTTTACAGTTTTAATGTTATTTAAAAAAAAAAAAAATTAATTGTTGTAAAATATGGGTTGCAACCTGACTAAATAGCACTCTGGACGGCCCCATAAACTCTCTGATTTTCATCTTTAGCAGCCAAAGAATTTGAGGTTCTTTTGGTACCAGTAGCAGTCTGATTGTATGTGCTTCTTGACTTTCCCCTGAGTGTTGGGTGTCAGATGCTTTGGTCACTCCCCACTGCGCCATTCTCTTCAGAATACTGTATAACCTGAAAAGTTATCAGATATGAGACACACCAATCTGATGATAGTTTTAATCTCCCTCTCTCTCTCTCCTTATACACACACACACACACACACACAAGTTGATAATGTGAAAATTAAATCCGAAAGAGAAAAAAAGAAGGGGGGGGGTGGGGGGTGGTGTTTATTTGTTGTTGTGCTTTGCTAACAACATGTACTGGATTTGTTTATAAACTAATAGAACATTTTTTTTTATTTTTAGTATTTACCAAGCTGCTTTCAGTTTGTATCTGACAATACTATGATTTTCAAACCTTCTTCTTCATATCCATCAAAGAAATTTAGTTTTAGAAGTGTATTATATGTACGATGCACATCAGCTGTAGTTGCTGATTTATTTTAATATGCTGTACTTGTGGAGTTTGAAAGTGTCATTGCTATCTCTACTGTGTCCACACACATGCATGTGTTTAGACACACATGCATACCCATAAATGTATAAGTAATTGACCAGCTTTCTTTGCCATTTCCAGTTATGGACAGTTCATCGACAGAAGTTTATGTTCTCCTTGACTCAACATAGCAACTGGGTACGCACTGCCAAGTACGTATACAGTTTGTTGTCTGCTGTGTTTGAGTAATTAGTGACATAGTTTTAACTTGTAAAACAAGCCTGTTGGGTCATGAAAAGCCAGAACCACATCTCTGTTACACCTTGATGCTTTTCACTTGACTTTTCATTCATTATTCTTTGTTACACCTTGATGGCTTGTCACTTGAATTTTCATTCATTGTTCTCTCTTACACCTTGATGGCTTGTCACTTGAATTTTCATTCATTGTTCTCTCTTACACCTTGATGGCTTGTCACTAGACTTTTCATTCATTGTTCTCCGTTACACCTTGATGGCTTTTCACTGGACTTTTCATTCATTGTTCTCTGTTACACCTTGATGGCTTGTCACTAGACTTTTCATTCATTGTTCTCTCTTACACCTTGATGGCTTGTCACTAGACTTTTCATTCATTGTTCTCCGTTACACCTTGATGGCTTGTCACTAGACTTTTCATTCATTGTTCTCCGTTTATACCTTGATGGCTTGTCACTAGACTTTTCATTCATGTCTTGCTTCTGCATGTTTACACCTTGATGGTATTGCCACTAGACTTCACTCATTCATTGTTCTCCGTTACACCTTGATAGCTTGCCACTAGACTTTTCATTCATTGTTCTCTCTTACACCTTGATGGCTTGCCACTAGACATTTCATTCATTGTTCTCTCTTACACCTTGATGGCTTGCCACTGGACTTTTCATTCATTGTTCTCTCTTACACCTTGATGGCTTGTCACTAGGCTTTTCATTCATTGTTCTCTCTTACAGCTTGATGGCTTGCCACTAGACTTTTCATTCATTGTTCTCTGTTACACCTTGATGGCTTGTCACTAGACTTTTCATTCATTGTTCTCTCTTACACCTTGATGGCTTGCCACTAGACTTTTCATTCATTGTTCTCTCTTACACCTTGATGGCTTGTCACTAGACTTTTCATTCATTGTTCTCCGTTACACCTTGATGGCTTGTCACTAGACTTTTCATTCATTGTTCTTTCTTACACCTTGATGGCTTGTCACTAGACTTTTCATTCATTGTTCTCCGTTACACCTTGATGGCTTGTCACTAGACTTTTCATTCATTGTTCTCTCTTACACCTTGATGGCTTGCCACTAGACTTTTCATTCATTGTTCTCTTTTACACCTTGATGGCTTGCCACTAGGCTTTTCATTCATTGTTCTCCGTTACACCTTGATGGCTTGCTCTACTAATTTCATTCATTGTTCTCTCTTACACCTTGATGGCTTGCCACTAGACTTTTCATTCATTGTTCTCTCTTACACCTTGATGGCTTGCCACTAGACTTTTCATTCATTGTTCTCTCTTACACCTTGATGGCTTGTCACTAGACTTTTCATTCATTGTTCTCCGTTACACCTTGATGGCTTGCCACTAGACTTTTCATTCATTGTTCTCTCTTACACCTTGATGGCTTGCCACTAGGCTTTTCATTCATTGTCTTGTTGTGCCATGTTAGGCCACATAGGGCTGGCAGTCTATTTCTCCATTCCGTTTTGTTGATTGATTTGATTTGATTCAAGAACCGACATCACAGCACTCGGGGCATTCCCATAAGCTCTCCGTCCCCATCTTCAGCAGCCAGCGAAGAGTTCCGATACTAATGATGCCAGGAGCTTTCTGATAAAACGTCTGTCTTGCCTTTCCTCTGAGCCTCGAGCTTCTGCCAGAACCTCTCGTCACCCCCAACTGCATCAATCTCACGAGACTGTGGTGATCCATCTGCTCCTCCGAATTGTACATGCTCTCCCTCAAGGCACTAACCACGTCTGCCCTATCATGTAGCAGTCATTCGGTTTTGTTCTGTGCAATCACTTCGATATCATGGATGAAATCATGCGGCACATTTGACTTCTCTTATCAGCATTCCCCTTAGGGTTTCTCTTGGACATCTTTGTTTCCTCAGTTCTTCTGTTTCCCATTTCAGTACCTGTTTAATGATTCTCTGTTTCGTCTCTTTGAGAATTTTGTGTATAGTACTTTTCAGGTTCTCCTATATTGGCACGGTCCATCTTCTGCATGGTTGATCTCCAGCTCTGTTACCACTCTGTTTCATTGCTCTCTGTGGTGGCCTGTCTGTTGTCGGTCTTGTTACACGGCTAAACCATTTAGGTAATTTATATTAACACTGTTTATGTTTCTTCTGGGATGGGATAAGAGTTAATTAGAATCATTATATTAAATCTTTAAAGCATGTTATATTCATATAACAATATACATCCTTAATACTCATAGTATATATATTGTTATATGAAACATAACATGTTTTAAAGCTAAAATACAGTTACAGTAGGAAATGTGAATAGATGGAAGGGCAGAATGTAAGATGGACCTGTGTACCCAATTTGTGACCTTTTGAAAATAAAATTTATTTATTTAATCTTTACAACATGAAGATGTTTCATTTGACTGATAGGAACCTTGCTGCTGAAATATTTTATTTAATGCAAAGCCACTTCTTCCAAATTATAAGTTTAACAAAACGCCACATGTAAAAAAATTGACTATTAACCTAATATTTATATATATATATTGTATGATAAAATAGATTTTCATGTTTATATACCAATTAGCATAGAAGAAGAATAATTGTTGGTCTGTGTACATAGGATATTATGCATATGACCAACTTTTGGCACAAACATAATACCTCACTGATTTTTTTTTACTGTCACTTTGATTTCAGATTTTCTCCAGATTGTCGTTTGGTTGTCTCTCGGCAGCGATGACAAGACTATTCTCTTATGGGATCTGAACAGTAAACAGTGTATACACACATTTCATGAAACAGGAGGGTAAGTGAGTCTCTTTTCGACACTGTTTGTCGTGTTGCATTTGAGTGGATATTTCTAGTCAGAAGTTTTCTTAAGGCTTGCTATCCCTTTTGTGGTTTTTAGGGTACCATTCTGGAGGGGAAAAATAGACCTGCCAGCCGCGTCACAAGCATGTTGTCTTCTTCTTTGCGTTCACCAGCTGTAAACTCTGGTGGAAAGTTCTGGTTGTTCATCCACTTCTGGGCTGCAGTCCTGTTCCAGAACCTGAGTGTTCTGTGTGCATCCGTTTTACAGATCTGACTCATTTGTGTGCAGACTGCTGATTCCTTGCCTCTCAGGCAGATACACCCCGACTTCAGAGGAAGCTCCCAATTAGTTGACTCTTACGACATGCTTTTGGGTAGGCAGTGGGTCTATTCTTTTTTTTTCCACCATAATAGGGCCCTGGAACCCACACAGGGAACAAGCTTGTCATGAAAGGCAACTGATGTGGAATTTTCTGATTAGTATATTGGGCCTAAAGGCACAGGTTCTGCAGCCTAGCTGTAGACCACACTGTGGCAGCCATCCTTTTGAGGGTGAATACAAAAGAGGATTGAAGCTTGCTAAAAAAAGTTTAGTTTAATTTGTCATTTGCATTTGCACCTTATTATTTTATAGGTGTTAAGCTTCACCTGTGCTAATAGAGAGCTTTAATATTTGAATATACTGCCAGTTGATTTTTAATAATACAGGGTTATCATCATATACTTAGTAAACCTTAATTTGTGGGAAATGACTCTCATACCTTTTTCAAAGTATATATAAATGTTTAAGCAATGTAATCAAAAAAGCAAAAATTGGAGCCTTTTACAAAGATTCACCTCATTAAAGTATGTCTACTTCCCAGAACTGGACTGTTTGGAAAATATTCTACTTCCTTCTTCAGTTCCTATGTTAAAGAAGAGATAAGGTTCTGTTTCTTGCTCTTCTGATTGCCTCGACCATAGACATATGATGCTGTTGTAGAGTTTATGAGATGTTTAGTTTCTATCTTATTCATGGTCTGCCTTGTATAGTATTGCAACACAAGGCATTCTTTCTTAGTGGGCAAACCATCTGATATGCTGTATTTGTGTGTAATTTAATTTAGAATTGATTCTGTGCCCGAGTTGTTCTCTTATGACCTCATTCCTGATTTGATCTTTTCTGGCCACTTCTGTAGACTTTCTCAGACATCTAATTTTCGTGGTTTCTAATTTAGGAAAATATTATTTACATTAAAGCTATTTGCATAATCTGATGTGTTTGGTGTAGTTTTCATTGTAGTTATTTAACAACCACTTTAATTTTATATTAATTTTTGCAGGTTTGTCAATTGTGTGGACTTCCATCCTAGTGGCACCTGCATAGCCTCAGCAGCCACAGATGGCAGTGTTAAAATATGGGACATTCGCATGAATAAAATTTTACAAAACCACACAGGTTTGTAAACTGCATGCACTTGATATCTAGCTTCTTTTAACTATTTCACCCTGAGAATGCTAAAAAGAAAAATGGGTAATGAACCCCTAGGAATCCCCCCCCCCCCTTTTTTTTTTTCGCCACAAAAAAAATCTTTATAAAGTTACACAAGTAAATAGTAAAATGTTAAAAAGTTTATTTTTGTACATAAAAAAAAATATATAAGCAAGAAGTCAGTAAACAGAAACAGTTTGAAGCATTAAATGGAATGCATTCCCAGAGCAACAAACAAATATGTAGTGGATGACTCATGCCATGACCTCATGACTGTCACTGAGGCTTATGGGAGCATTTTCAAGTTGACCTGGTTTTATAAAAAGCCATAGGGGTCACATGGAAACTTCTCTAAATGCTATATTTAGGTATTAAATTCACATCTGGCCTCCTAAACGCTGCAGGGCCAGTGGAATGTGACTAAGCTTTTTGAGAAAAGGTCACTGCAGAAATGACCATATATCGTTATTTGCGGAGTGAAAGGGTTAAATGAGTTTCAGACAGTAATATTTGTACATTATATCTTTTGAAGTGTCTCCAATTATATATGGCTTTCTGTTCTCTCCGTGTGGGTTCCGAAGCCTCACTGTGGAAGCAAATAAGAATCGGCCCGGCCCACTGCCCACACAGAAGCATGTTAAAAGAGTTGACTAACTAGAAGCTTCCTTCGAAGTTAGTGTGCATCTGCCTGAAAGGCAAGAAACCAGCAATCTGCATACACATCAGTCATCTGTAAAATGGATGTGCACACAACACTCAGATTCTGGAACAGGACTAGAGGTCAGAAATGGACGAACAACCAGAACTTTCTGCCGGAGTTTACAACCGGTGAAAACAAAGAAGAAGATATTTGGCTGTTTACAAAGTAAATGTGCAGAGAAGTTACTTCTGTTTGTATTCAAGGTGTTTATGTGGCCATCATCATGATCATTATCCTATCCCACTTTCCTTATGGGATTCAGGGCCCCATGTCAGGGTGGATGTAGACCCACTGCCTCCTTCCACAAGAAGCATGTCATAAAAGGCAGTTAATTAGTTATTTATTAGGGTGCCCGATTTTATTCTATGAATGCCAAATGAAAGATAAGTTAGGGTAATTCTATATGTGCCATTTCTCTGTAGATAAATCGCCAGCTGTGATCTTTTCTTATTCTGGTATTTGCAGTTACAGAGTTAGCTCCCCAAAAAAGTATCCGCAATAATTGGCCAGCAGTGAAATGCATAAACATTTTCATAGAGACTATTTGTTTAAAAACGTCATCATTACATGACATATTGCACCATAGTTAGATCAAATTACGGTAGAATTGTTGTATTATGATTAGAAAACTGTCTGAATGTTATTTTTATGCCTCCCTTTGTGCCTTATTAAATTTAGTATCAAAATGTTTAAACTTTTTGTTTTTTCAAACTCCATGCAGCATATTGCTACTGTAATGTATTCAACGTCCACAAATATCGTACATGTAGATAAATTTCACTGCTGGGCAATTACTGTGCATACATTTTTTTGGGGTGCAAACTCAGTATTTTATAGTTATTTAATAATATATTTGAAAGAAGAAAGCATTTCTTTTTTTTGTGTTAAATAACCATTCATACACTAAATTTTTTTTTTTTTAATTAATAATGTGAGACAACTGGAATAATATTTTATGCAGTCATTTCTTGTTTACTGGCTTTATTTTACTATTCCATAAGGGGGCTGCATGGTCTCGAGACATGGTGTTGCCTCAAATCCTAGTTCAATCCCCGGCAAGGCTGGGCTTTTTTCACGTGGACTTTCTTCTAGTAATTTTCCCTGGGTAGTGCGTTCGGATGCCCGTGTGCATTGTTGCGCACGCAAAAAATCCCTTGGCAGTTGAAAATAGAAAAAAGTAGCCTAATGGCGCTGCCCAGGCAAAATTTGGAGTTAAAAATCTACCCAAAGTATTTTAGGATCCTTGCCGGTGCTACAGAGCCTGTGCACTGTGCTAAGCTTCTTCAGACTCAGACTTGAGTTAGAAGAAGAACGGAGCACTTAAAGGTTACTACCTGTGTGCCATAAAATTGCTGTTTTTCAAAAACCTCAAAACCTTTACTGAGTGTGATGCACAAGATGGTCTGCCTTGTAGCCATACATGTATTGTAGTGATTGTCTGCCAGCGTTTGATTACCAGTTAACCTCTCTTCCATCAGCTCACTCAGGGTCTGTGAACAAGCTGTCCTTTCATGCTTCAGGCAACTACTTATTGACAGGGTCTGATGATGCCACACTAAAAATATTTGATCTTCTGGAAGGAAGAATATTTTATACACTTCATGGCCACCAGGTATGTCAGTGTATTCTCTGTATATTTTTGTCATGTCTGTTTATCTTTATTGGAAAACCACTGAATAAAAAATATGCTTAGTAAAACTACAACAACCAAATAATGCTGGGGTTGGTTCTGCAACGTTCTGTAAAGGATTCACAACTAGCTTTAACTTATCTTTATTGATATTTATCTTTGTATGAACTTTTGTTTATGAAGCAGAACTTGTATTGATGTACACATCTTCTATATATATAAAAGTCAATGTTTGTGTGTTTGTTTATGAGCTATAGACTCGTAAACTACTGAACCGATTTAGCTGAAATTTTCAGGATATGTTTGTCTTGATACAGGATGTTTACCCATCATGGTTTGATTCTACCTGTCATTGTTAGAGATAGGTGACCACATTTTTTTGAAAAATCTTCGAAACTAATATTTCCATTGTTAGTGACATTTTATTATAGCCACATTAGTAAATGCGCATGCACAAACGACTTCCACCATTCGCCGTCGTGGTACAGCAAACCAGACTATCTCTATATCGCTGATTGCAACATTAACCAGATTAGACACGATTTCTATTTTCTTTCTTTTCAAACAACCTTTGATGAGTTAGAGAGTAGTCCGTGGATTTGAGAAAGGGGGGGGGGGGATCTATGTCTGCGCAGACAATTATTGCAACATTTACCGTGTTAGTCACGAACTATTTCGGTTTTTGGGCCGTTTCAATAATACTTGAAGTTTATATCTGGGAAATGTGTTAATGAGAAAACAGTTGCCTGCGGTTTTGAGTTGTTAGAATCGGGACACACATCTTGCATAGTTTTGCTCTCTTTTCGTTGTTCAGAAGCAGTGATTGGCTGGCCGAATGGTTAGTACACTGGGTTCCTGTGTGGGAGACTAGGGTTTGAATCCCCAGTACGAATTATTTTTTTTTAAACCCGGGGGCAAACGAAAACCCAGACCTGCTCTGCCGTGGCGACAGCACTAGCCATGTGGCCATAAATACTAAAAAAAAATACAGGTATGTGGGTAAACCAGTTGATAATTAAATTTGACCATTTCGCATACTTATGATTTCATTTCAAACTTTCCAATTGCATGGTTACGCTAAATTTTCATAGATTTCCATTCATTTTCATTTTGATTTAATTATTTCTTCTGACATTGCGTTGGAATTATGCTGTGTTGTTTATCATAGCGTTCATTTCGTAATTATCGTGTATTTTTCCAGTTTTCATTGTATTTCACTTGATTTTTTTCTTCAAACTACTTCGATGAAGGAAAGAGTAGTCGGTGAATTTGAGGGGTGGGGGGGGGGGAGGGTAGCATAAACTGGTAATTAAGAGGGCGGTTACACCGTAGTGCTCTCATGCCGGAGACCGCCGGTAAGGTGATGGCATTTTCCTGTCGTGGAGCGAAATTACACATCCTAACCTGACCAGTCCGTGGCGATAGCATTAGCCTTGTGGCGCCACATTCTCTGGCTCATACTCTCTGTCTACTCCGAAGGTAAAACAGATGGCAGTGAAAATATTTTAGTTATTGTGATAGCAGTGGTGGTAGTAGTTGTACTGGTATTTGAAGGATAGTGTGGTAAATATTACACTAGCCGCATTTACTACTCATTACAATTCCTGCTCCCTATTTTAATCCGGATGGGACAGGGGTATCAACGTCAGTTACAAAAATCCTTCGATGAGGGAGAGAGCAGTATTTGGTGGATGGGGGAGGGAAGGGGGTGATGACAGAAATTGTTAACTTAAAGAGCTTAACATATGATTTTAAAGTTTTCGTTTCTTAATTTGTTTATATTTTACTAACGCTACCTCCGCTATTCTCATTTTTTTTCAACACTTACTTGGTTATTTACAAGTACAGTAGTAAGCTTTACTTCCGTCTCTTTAAAAAAAATTCAAACAGCTTTAGCATGTGATAACCAAATAATCATTTTTTTTTACTGTGCTAATAATACCATTTAAACGACCACTAATATAAAGACGCAATTATATGTTGCGTGTTCTAAAGTGGCAAACCAGACTATCTTTATATCTGTGCAAAGAATGATTGCGACATTACCTATATTAGACACGTGCAATTTCTATTGGCGTTCTTTTCCAAAAGCCTTTGATGAGGGAGCGAGTAGTAGGTGGATTTGGGAAGGGGGGGGGGAGGGCATCGAAGACTATCTCTGTGTGTGCGCAGACAATGATTGCGACAGTAATCATATTAGACAAGTGCGATTTCTATTTTCTTTCTTTTTCCATTTAGCCAAACTATGCCACAGCAACCAGTGGCCGGGTACAGCTAGTATTTTGATATATATTTCTAATGTCATACAGATGAGTGAAATGGACCGGAATTCATTAAAATGGAAAATAGAGCATAAAGTAAATGTATTGTGCTCTCTTGCATGAGGCATGGACATTCATCAGTACATGAGTTAATACATAGACTTGAGGAGAGTTGTGAGGATTAATAATGTCCTACATTACTGAAATAGGCACTTAATGATAACTCTGTCTGTCTCTGTCTGTCTCTGTCTGTCTCTCTCTCTTTCTCTCTCTCTCTCTCTCTCTCTCTCTCTCTCTCTGCATGCCTCTCACCGTCTTTCATTCTGACTCTTTCTTGGGGCTCTCACTTTCTTTTTCTCTGGCTCTCTTTCTCTCTGGTTTTCTTTTTCTTTCATAACCCTTGGAAAATAAAGTTTGTTCATTCGTTTGTTTGTTTGCTTTCTCTATCTCTGATTTCACTGTCTTTCTGTCTGGCTATCTCTGTGTGTATCTTTCTGTTTGTACCTATCTCTATCTTACACGAACAACATAAGTAGTCCCTGAACACCAGTATATTTAATACACAGGAAATTAGGGCACCTAAAGACCTAAGGTGTTTGGTGATGGTAATTAGCACTAAACTGAACCAAACATTCATAAAGCTATAAGCTAACAGTGAGCATGATTATTTATGTGTGTTTTCCTCATACAGGGTCCAGTGACTGCAGTTACATTTTCTACAAGTGGAGATTACTTTGCTTCTGGTGGACACGATGAACAGGTCAGTTCTGGCAGTCTTCATCTGGCGCTGTCACTAGTTATTCTTGATCCTTTCTTGTGCTCCGCAAAACTTAGTGAAGTCAATGCTGAAATCTTTTGTTACATCGGTGTTGGTAGCGACTACAGTGTCCGGAAATTTGCGATCTTTTGGCAATTTCCGTTACCACGGAAACCGTTCGAAACTTGCTTTGGAAATGTCCCCTGGGGTTTCGGGACGGGTCCTAATCTCTCATGAAGTTTTGCGATTGGTGTGATTTTCACCCACTCTAAATAGCTGAAAACAGCGGGAAGGAACCCGATTAACAGCGCATGTCTACGACAGCCGGACATCCTCTGTTTTTCTGTTACATCAGTTTGATTGAAAATAGCACTAAGTATTCAAGGTTATCTTTAGGCTTTAACTGTTACTGGCCCTGGTAATGCTAGTTATAATTGAATTCTCCGTCCATTTTTACATTTGTGTATAAAATTTCTTTCTGAATCGTGGCTAGGTAGATGTACAGTGACATTTTTCAGGCAATCGCTGGCTCAGCCAGTGGCTGTGTCTCATTGGCTGCCATCTTGTCCAATGACACTCCAATGTAAACAAAGCCAAAACGAAAGTTGCGCAGTTTGGTTGCGTAGAGAAAACCTCTTGTTTCTGGGAGGCAAGTTTTAGCAGCTGCTTTCTACATCTCATCTCCACAAAAACCTACATATCTCAGCTCTGAAATGACATACAAGCCTAAATGAGGTACCACTGGAAAGAGATTTTATTGGTGTAGAGGGCAAATTTGACTAAAGTACCTAGTGTTGGTTTTTAATCTTAGAGCGTTGTTTTTGTTTCCTTGCTCGTCTGCACTTTCCTAAAATTGTTCGTATATTGTTTAGTGATGAAGGGTTGCAAGCATCCGTTAGATATTCAAAATAAGACTCATGTACAGACACTGTTGGTTGAGGGCCGTTGCCTCTCAGGAGGATAAAGGGCATAAAAAGAAGGGGTTCCCATATCATGTTTGCGTTACTAGACTATTCAAAATGTATTATTTAAATTATTTACACACTGTAACATCCAACTTCCTACATGATTTGAGCATTGAGGAGAGTCGACTGTGACGTATTTTGGCCATGTTAAACATCATGGTGGCCTGGAGAGAAGTTATGGAGGGTACAGTTTGTGGAAAAATAAGACAGAGGCAGACCTCCGTGAAGGGGGATGCAAGACATAAAAGATGCATTAACAGTGAAAGCTCACAGTGCTGGAGAAAGATACACCTTCATGTGTGCCGTGACGAGAGTGATGTTCTGTAAGGGACTAGCTGATTGATGACAAGATGATATTAGTATATATGATATTAGTATTGTGATATTAGTATATATGATATTAGTATTGTGATATTAGTATATATGATATTAGTATATATGATATTAGTATGTATGATATTAGTATAGATGATATTAGTATATATGATATTAGTATGTATGATATTAGTATTGTGATATTAGTATATATGATATTAGTATGTGTGATATTAGTATAGATGATATTAGTATGTATGATATTAGTATAGATGATATTAGTAAATATGATATTAGAATGTATGATATTAGTATAGATGATATTAGTATATATGATATTAGTATTATGATATTAGTATTGTGATATTAGTATATATGATATTAGTATGTGTGATATTAGTATTATATTAGCATACATGATATTAGCATACATGCTATTAGTATTTATGATATTAGTATTAAGATATTAGCATACATGATATTAGTATTTTGATTTTAGTATATATGATATTAGTATAAATGATATTAGTATTGTGATTTTAGTATTTATGATATTAGTATATATGATATTAGTATTGTTATTTTAGTATATATGATATTAGTATTGTTATTTTAGTATATATGATATTAGTATTGTTATTTTAGTATATATGATATTAGTATTGTGATTTTTAGTACATATGATATTAGTATTGTGATTTTAGTATATATGATATTAGTATATATGATATTAGTATTGTTATTTTAGTATTTATGATATTAGTACATATGATATTAGTATTGTTATTTTAGTATATATGATATTAGTACATATGATATTAGTATTGTTATTTGAGTATTTATGATATTAGTATATATGATATTAGTATTGTTATTTTAGTATATATGATATTAGTATTGTGATTTTTAGTACATATGATATTAGTATTGTGATTTTAGTATATATGATATTAGTATATATGATATTAGTATATATGATATTAGTATATATGAAATTAGTATGTATGATATTAGTATATATGATATTAGTATTTATGCTATTAGTATTATGAAATTAGCATATATGATATTAGTATATATGATATTAGCATACATTGTATTAGTATTTATGATATAAGTATATATAATATTGACATTATGCATGTTACTTGCTGACACAAAAGACTGATGGACTTTTAATCATATCGAAAGGGAGTATAATCCGTATAGGAACTCTTAATGGACTACCGAAGAAAAGGGTAGAGCATGTCTGGGAATGTCCAGGCTTGCAGTAAAATCAACTCTGGATGCATTCATTCATTGTTCACTCATATTTCTACATTTTTTTGTTATGATTCTACAGTATTCCATGTGTGTTGTTTGATTGGCAAATGTATTGAAAACTCATTCTGTGATGTAGGTGTTGGTGTGGAAAACAAACTTTGATGTGATTAGAGAGGAAACTGCTAAAACAAAACGCAGACGAGATCAGTCGTGTGAACGACCAACTGTAGAAGACATCCCTCCACGCCAGGAGAAAGTAGTCTCTCCAAGATTAAAGTCCCATGACCATTTGGTGAGTTTCTTCTTATTTGTCCTAAAGGTAGAGGATTAACTGAAAGTGTGGCAGATACAGGGGCTTAAGTATGAATCAGACTAAGTGAACAGCTTTGCGCCTAGTTAGACCAGATTAATTTGTCCTGAGAATCAGGAATTACTATCATAGGCACTGGTTGCAAACCACCTGTTTTTGTGCAAATGGCAAAGACTGCTTCAATTTTATTTTCTCAAGAATGAATTAATGAACATGCTGCAGATATGAAATTGCTGCATAGCCTGTTCAAAATCTTCATATTTTTTCTTCTATTTTTGCTCAGAGAAGGACTTAGCAATCAGTCATCATAAATCTTGATAAGGCCCTTGCAGATTAACAGAAAACTGCGCTCTAGCAGGGCCTGTTTTCTTATAGTGTCCCAGTCGTGTGTTGTGATTGTTATCTAGAGTCTGATTCCACATTCAGTTAATGCATGCACTTAATGCATGCACTTGAGGTATACAGTTATTACGAAAGGTCTACGGGGTAAACTCACAATCTTGCATACAACAGACTCCAAGACAAACTGTGTGAGTTCCATATCCTCTTTAATTAACAGTAGACACATGAAGTGATAAATGAACAATGTCTGTCAACTGAAAATACTCTATCGAACTGACGGAACAATGGCATATTCTCTGATACATGCTGCCTTCATCTCTGACAACTGAATTCACTTACAAAAGGAATATCTCTAAATTCCAACGTGAGACACATACTCAGATTAGGGTTCCAATGTGCACTACAAAAGCAACTCAAAATACATGCAGGAATGCAGAAGTCTTGATGAACTCAATGACTACAGCCAGACGGCGCAATGCGCCCATCCTATGCACAACTACTATACAGCTTGCCTCTTATCTATGTCAGCTACCTTAACTGGATTCTGCAAAGTGGAAGCATGTCCACTCACTTCCTGCAGACTTCCAGCAACTGCTTGTACAACTCAACAACTGACTATGCTTCTCCCAACTCAAACACTGATCTCATAAAACGTTTTCCATGATTTACAGCAAGACTGTTCCTTGCCGGTGGGAAGCACTTCCCAGTAATATTTTCTGGTGGGACAGGCTTTCTGTCCATGAGATGTCTGCTTACAACTTACTCTACGACCTTCACATTACTGATCAGCACTCACAGTGACCTTACCCTGTCCATTCATGCACATTCATGTAACCTCCAGTATACTCCTGCCAGTGATTTTAATTCACTTATTTACGTTTTGTTTGGTGTATAATTCTGCCTTCTCGTTGTTTAAGATCTGTTTATACATTTTCCACTACTGGTGATGGCATGTGAGGACGTGTCTAATTAAATTCCACAATTCTGTAGCTTGTTTCTGATAAACAATCCTTGAATAATAATGGTGGGTAGTCAGCATGTTTTGTGAATCACCTTTAAGTTAAATGAAAGATGCCTATTTAAATAGAGCGAGAGATTATGCTGCATTGGCAACACATGGTTTATATAATTCTGCCTAGGCTGCAAAGTTTGTCAAAATTATTGTTGAGTCACTCCTAATCATCCACATAAATATTCCATATGAGCTACTCTCTTTTAAATTCTTCCCTGTGAATCAATCATCATCATCAAATATTTTATTTGTTTGAAAAAGCTGACACTAAATGATGTTACAGATTGATGCAAAACAGCAGCTCTTCAGACTGGATGATGTAGCACATGATATCACAAATGTTATGCCAGTTTTGGTGAGTTTATAATAGCATTAATTATGTTGATATATACTGCTGTGTCAGTAGTCACCAACTTAATACATTGTACTTTGTGGTGCAAACTCTAGTTTTGGCAGAGTCCAGAATTCTTCTGCTCCCAGTCAGTGCAGTCTCTGGAGTTGACCCATCTTTATAAAATGGGTAGCATAGATCTCTCTGCAAAAGTAAAGTTACTCAGGGTCATACTGAGCAAAAGTAGTTACTCAAGGTCATACTGACCAGATAATCATTCCTGTGTCATTTTAAGTTGTATTCATGTTGTCTCAAAACAAAAATACATTTTAAAAAGAAAACATTGATAAAAGATAACATTGATAAGAAAAATACACATTTGGCTTTTGTTTGGGAAAAGTTACCAATATGAATCCTTTCTCCCTGTCTTCCAGGTCCCCATTTTGGTGGAAAAAAGAATAGATTCACTTCAGAAACATGTTGTAAAAGGCAGTCAATTAGGGGTTTGTTGAAATTGAATATATTAGGCTGAAAAGTGCAAATATCACAGCCTAGCTGTGAGGTACAACTAGAAATTCCCACCCTCACTCATTGAATGTAAATGGCATGTATCATTGAGACAAGTGCTATCACCAGAATGAAAGTGGGATGCAGTGGATAAGAAAATTGGACGCAGGGGTTCTCTAACATTTACAGTTTTGTTCTCTGGTTTACCTGACAAATTGCTGTTCATTCATTTTGGTATTTGCTGTTCATCTCTTGATGTGATTTCTCCTTTTGTTTTACAGCCTATCACTTGTCACCAGCCTGCGACCGTACCATCCAATATTTTATTTATTTTAGTGGCATCTTTTTATGTGGCTAAAATTTGCTACTTGTTTGTATTTTACTTGGATTCTCTTTGCATGATTCTTAGCATAATGTAAACTACTCATAATGCTGGCAGTTTGATGTTGATGCTATTCTCATGTTCTTGATTTCTTTAGGAAGGTAATAAGCAAGATTTAGATAATTAAGGAGATGTATCTCTAGTGTCATACATTGTGTTCAGCGGCTGGTGACCGGGTCTGTTCCTTTTTCTAAGGCACTGATTAAGTGTGATTTATAGAGCCAGAGTCTTGTCATATTTTCTAGAGTTAGGGCATTTTGAATGTTTATCTTAAGAACTGGTGATCCATTGTGATTATGCCTACTCCTCATGTGAATTGTAATGTTTTTTTTTCACATTCTTTGACAAAGAATCTGAGACCTGGGTCTCTTCTTCTTCTTTTTCTTCAGCATTCTGAGCCTTTGAGCTTTATTGCTGCAGATATAACCCACCTCCCTTCATCTCTCTGGTTGACCTTCTCTTTCTAGTTGATGATTCCAAGTGTTTATATTTCTGCCTGGATATTATCTCTTCACTGTCTTCTTGGTCAGCCTCATGCTCTACTTCCCATTCACCTCCCTATGTATAAAGGTTTTGTCTCACTGTTATCTGCTTTTCTCTTTATGTGTCCCAGCCATTTCAGTCTTCAACCCCTCCTATGTTAGTGATTAGTGTTGATTTAAACAAAAAGAAAATTAAATGGAACAGACCTGAACCTTAGTCACACCCTTGTCTTTGGTTGTTAGATAAACTCTAAATGGGGGCGTTCATTCCTCAGCCTGGTTATCAGTTCTTGTGTTGCATTGAGTATGCTGTGTGTTTATTTGTTTCTGTTTTTTTTTCTTTGTGAATCTCTTCAAATATGGCATGGTTTTCTCGTTAACCCCTCCCCAACCCCGTTTTATTAGTTTTAAGATGGCTTTAGACATCTGTTTTCCTATGACTGTCATCTTTACTTTTCAGATAGGTTTCATGTTCTGCAGAACTGAGAGGTCTGTGTGTCAGCCATGATAAGGGGGAAGTATTTGTATGATAGCCAGGAAGTTTAATAAGGTTTTTCTAAAGAAAGAATTTGTTAGGTATCCCTTGACAGGCGCTGCAGTTGAGAGCTCTCTTCCTTGTCTGATTTTCTAATTCCATTTCTTGGTTTAAAATTGATAACTTGTGCTGCTGTTCTTTGAGCTTGGATGTCTTCATTCAGTTTGCCTGTGACTGAGATTGCTGAGAACTTTAAAGTTTATAATGACTTTTTCTCAATCTAATTATGACAGTTATCTTGATTTCTTGCAAGTTACGCTTTTCCCTTGTTGTCTCTTTATTGAATATTTTAATTCCCATTAACTCATCCATAATGTATGTTACACACACACAAAATTGTTGTTTTCCCACCTAGTTTGGCTATGGATGTGGTATTTTAATACTTTCACAAATATCAGGTGGCTTCAGAAAAGTTCAAAGTATTTGTCTATTGTATGAAAATTAAAAAAAACAATTTTCTGCATAAACTCATAAAAAAAAGGTGGTTGGCATGTTGTGGTCTACAGCTAGGCTCTGATAGCTGCGCCTTTCGATTTAACACATCCAGTTTTAACAACCCTCCTATTACATGCTTGTTAGGGGCAGCCCCAACTCCCATCCCACCCCAACTCCCCACCGCCAACAGAATCTCAGAATCCACAATGGGAAGAAATGTTATTTTTAATGCTCAAGCTCCTGTGTGTATACATTGAAGCACACTGTTGTCACAGTCATTTTAGAGTAAATGAAGTCATTTCTGCAGTATTATTTTCACGGCTGATGCTCCTATGTGTATGCACTGAAACACACTGTTGTCGCTTTCGTTTCAGAGTAAATGAAAAGTCATTTCAGAGTAAATGAAGTCATTTCTGCAGTATTATTTTCACGGCCGATGCTCCTATGTGTATGCACTGAAACACACTGTTGTCACTTTTGTTTCAGAGTAAATGGAAAAATTAGTTCAGCAGTGTTGTTTTTGCCAGAGGGTCTACACACCATACAGCAATAATTTCAGTGACAGAAACGGTCACTGAAACAGGAGTTAAATATTTCCAGAACTGTTTGAAGCATCCATGTACACATTATGGCATGATGAGAGTTTATAATTAAGAAGACGGAGCTTCTCTTGAAAACCTCAACAGTGTGATAACAGTTACAGTCACTATTCCATTATCTTGTAACCTGTCAGTATTTTCCTTAAGGATGTCAAAAGTGTCATGCATGTGACATCACAGTGCAGACTAACATGGTGATGACAAAATGACAATTTCAAGATGGCTGCCTTTTTCACTGGTTTTTGTTTGAAGCCCCCTGATACTATTTTTAGTTCCCCCCAAAATATTACCAAGTTACATTGTTTGTAAAATAATTGTTATTGTGCTAGTTGATAAACTGATAATGCTGTTTAAAATGCCTGTAATGACAAGAAATAATGCTTGCTTCTTCCGCTGTGTTCTTCTCATTTTCTTACAGAGAAAATTTGAGAAGGAAAACAAGTCATCTAACAGAAACACTGATCTAGAAAACACAGCTATGCAACCTCTGGGTGTCCAGTTACCTCAGGAACTGACCACCTTTATGAAGCACGTGGCTGGACAGTTAGATATCCTAACCCAGGTCAGCATCAAAACAAAAATATTTAGTCTGTTTCAGCGTTTCGCCATTTGTTATTGATATATCATCATTTAGTAATGTTGCCTCCATAACTGCGACTACTGCCTGTATTTACAACTTTAGCAGTGTAGGCAGGTGCATTTTTTAGCTTGAGGACGTAGGGCTGCAGGGCTGGTACTGTCGTTGTGGACTTTGAAAGTTAGGATTTTATTTTCAACTCAGACTGAAAAAATTCCCAACCTTACAGAGGATTCGGGCCCAGGTCTGCTGCATGAGAGCCCTGCATTCTCAACAGTTTGGCCAGCTACTCTTCTGCATTGCCTCACCATCACCAAGTTTTAATGCTGAGAAAGCAGGGGTAATTACCCAGGAACAGAAACTCTTCAAGCTGTCAAAGTAACAAGATAAAAGTGTTAGATGAGGGTGATTTGGGTGTGTGGCATATTTCTTTAACTCAGAGAGTAACATATAAAAGGGATATTAAGGGTTTGTTGTTGTTTGTTGTTTGCATTCACCGGCTATAAACTCCAGTGGAAAGACCTGGTTGTTCATTCATTTCTGGACTTTGGCTTTGTTCCAGGATCTGAGTTTTGCCTGTGCATCTGTTTTACAGATCTGACTTATTTGTATGCCGATTGCTGGTTCCTTGCCTCTCTGGCAGATGCACTCCAACTTCAAAGGAAGCTCCCAGTTAGTCGACTCTTACAGTATGCTTTTTGGGGAGGCGGTGGGTCTATTCTTGTTTTCCCTATAATGGGGCCCCGGAACCCACATGGGGGATTATGGGTTTGATTAGCAAAGACTATCATCTCAGCGCTCTGAACAGATCTCCTCAGTAGCCCCACAAATGTTAAATGATTCATCAGGTCGTGTTGATTAATCAGATGCCTTGTGCCCTTAGTGAAATGCTCCTGTCTGGCAGTTTTAGGTAGACTCTCATGTCCATCATCCTGGTCAGGGATACAGAGAGAGGCTTTTTGTCATATTCATATGTGATATGTTAAAATAAAATTAGTTTTAATCTGCAGTTTTGCTTTCTAAAAGCTGGTGCACATTTTCACCCATTAGGGCTGATTAAAAATGAGCCTAGCCTCATATGGCCGATGTGCCTCTAGTGTGTAAAAGGACCTTTCCTTTACTTGTGTACACATTTTTTTTATTTTTATTGCTGAATATTAATTGGACCCATTCTTCTTCTTCTTCTCCATTTTCCCTTAAATGGGTGTTTGGCACAGTGTATTGTAGTTAACACATCAAATCTTAACAAGCTCTCCAGTCACCTCGTACAACTAGCTTATAATGTAACTTAAATCAATACTTGTCAATAGCTGAAATCAATGCTTGAGTTTAAAAAAAAAAATAATAATATAATTAACAAATAACCCACCATACCCATTATAACAAATTCAATATTTGTTGTTTCTGTGGGTTTCAGACTGTGTCTTTGATTGAAGAAAGACTAACGATTACTGAGAACAAGCTGGCTGAATGTCTGGAGCAGAAGAAGTCATTTACTTAAGCAGCTAATCACAGTTGATGACTCGACCAATGGGTGGTGTGCTCAGTTCCAGCTAGTCACTTTCTCTGCTGGTTTGGGCATGAAGATCGTGATATACATGTGTGAAATATTTATAGATGACATACTTTCATGTTGATAACTGTACTTGAGCATTTAAGCTAACAAAATATTTTTCTTTCCTGTGATTTTTCTTTTTAAAGCAGTTGTGTATCTGTAGTTAGCTTCTCGTTGCAGAAAAATCATGTCTGATCTTTGACATAGCATGTGGATATGTAACATAGTACTTGATTATATGAGGCAGTACGTGAACTGTTAAATTGGTACATGAACCTTTAACGTGCTACATGAATCTTTGAGGTTGTACATGAATCGTGCAGATGGATGTTAAACCGTGTGATGGTGGTACGTGAACCTTCTCATGTTGGGATAGGAACTTTGTGATGGTGGTACATGAACCGTGTCACATTTGGATGTGAACTTTGTGATGATGGTTCCTGAACCTTCTCATATTGGGATGTGAACCATGTGATGATTGTACAGATAGCTTCACGTGATGGGATATCAACCTTGTGATGATGGTTCATGAACCTTCTCATATTGGGATGTGAACTTTGTGATGTTACATGAACCTTCTCATATTGGGATGTGAACCATGTGATGATGGTACAGATAGCTTCACATGATGGGATACGAACCTTGTGATGATGGTTCATGAACCTTCTTATATTGGGATGTGAACTTTGTGATGTTACATGAACCTTCTCATATTGGGATGTGAACCATGTGATGATGGTACAGATAGCTTCACATGATGGGATACGAACCTTGTGATGATGGTTCATGAACCTTCTTATATTGGGATGTGAACTTGGTGATGATGGTACAGGCACCTGTACATGGTGGAATCTGAACCTTGTAATGATGGTACATGAGCCTTCGCATGATGGGATTTGAACCTCATGATAATAGTACATAAACCTTCACATGATAGGATGTGAATCTTGTGATGATGGTACATGCACCTTTACATGATGGGATCTGGACCTTGTGATGGTAGCATGTGTACATTCACATGATGGGATGTGAAACCTGTGATTATGGTACATGAACCTTCAGATGACTGGATCTGAACCTTTTGATAATGGTACATGAACCTTCACATGTTCTGTCTGAACCTTGTGATGAAAGAGTTTGGATCTTTCAAATTGTAGTGTGTGGAATCTGGGAAATGATATATCAACCTTGTTTATTACTGCCGCACTGAGTAACAATTACACAGCTATAACTATTCTCATTGAGAGGGTTTACTATTTTCCTTGTATTCCCTTCTATTAGTTAAATACTTTCTTTCTCTTATATTATCTCCACTCCCAGTTTTTTTAGTGCAACATGTTCTTCTATCATCTCTTGCTTCTTTTTTTCCTCTGGTTACCTCAGTAAAAGTGTTTTTGAGGATAAGCGGACTGCAAGAATGTTTTCTAATTTCTTTCTAATGTGTTCACTTCTTTAAGGTTGTTTTTAATGTCATTGCTCCATGATCATTACATTTCTTCACCGTGTCTCTCTTGCAGTCGGTACCTGGTAATTTTTTTCTACTGAGCATCTATATTATATTACAAGCAACAGTGCCAGCATGAAGACCTATTCTTATATTGATTTTGTCCAGATGTATTCCCTTGCAGGAGAAGTTTATATTGGTAAAGATTTTAAGGCCCTCTTGACATAGTAGCCAAATCAAATAAGAAAATTAAGATCTAAGATAGTGTAAAACCTCTGTATAGTACATTTCCAAGATAGTGTGCAAATCTATGAAATGTTGTACACATCTCTGAGGTAGTAGGGCAGTGTACAGCCTGATAGAACAATTTTAAAAAACCTCTTCGATGATATATAAACTTCTGAGAAAATATGCAAAATATCTGACTGAGATTATGCACACAATTCTGAGGGGAATATGTATAAACTATAAACTTTTGAGAAAGTGTTTAAACTTCTAAGAGAGTATAAACTACAAAGAGATCTATAAACCTCTCAGATAGTATAATAGTCTGAGAGAGTATATAAACATACGAGGGTATGCAAAGCTTTGATATAGTGTACAAACCCTGAGAGTGTAAAAACCCCTGAGAGAGTTTATAAACCTCTCAGAGAGTGTATAAACCTCTGAAAAGTGTAGATATCTCTGAAAAGGTGTATAAACCTGGAATAGATTACAGACATCCCAGATACTGTTTATTTCTGTCAGACAATTTACACTCATCTGGGATGATGTACAAACATGTACATATTTCTGAGATAGTTACACATGTCTTAGAGAGCGTACACATTTCTTAGCGTGTACAGATCTCTGAAAAATATTGCACAACTCTGAGAGATCTCTGGAAAATATTGCACAACTCTGAGAGATCTCTGGAAAATATTGCACAGCTCTGAGAGATCTCTGAAAAATATTGCACAGCTCTGAGAGATCTCTGGAAAATATTGCACAACTCTGAGAGATCTCTGGAAAATATTGCACAGCTCTGAGAGATCTCTGGAAAATATTGCACAACTCTGAGAGATCTCTGGAAAATATTGCACAACTCTGAGAGATCTCTGGAAAATATTGCACAGCTCTGAAGAATAGTAAACCTTTGGAATGATAAATTCTCATTGTCTCAAATGAGAACTTTGGTCACCAAAAAATGTCTTCATAGGAAACCTACACCTAGAATAAAGTGTTGACTTGTTTTTGTTCACAGAAGTGGAGTTTTTTCTAGGGTGCTACAGCAGGAAAGAACACTTAGTTTATGGTTTTATTTAGAGAGGAGAAGACATTTTAACAAGAGCAGTCGCAGTGGAGGAAACCTTATTGAGTATAACATTTTTAGAGCTTTTTACAGGAGATGTCTAAATATAACACTTACAGTGATTGGTTGGAAGGGGAACATTTGAGATAATATGAAGTCATAGAGAAAAGTGCGCTTTGGTGTGTTTAACTTCCTACTAACTTTCAGCACTGACTAGGTCAGCAATACTTTTGCAGACAATGGGTGTGCATATATTGTTAGCTCTGTGCAAATGGGAAGCCAAGATAACATTGACTAGACATGTGCCTGCCAGCACAATATTCTTTGGTTTAAATCTACAGCCAGGCAGATTTTTTAAGTAATTATCTTAGCCTTCACAGTCAACCTGAAATGGGTATTGGAAAATGTCCTAGGAAGTCAAGTCTACCAGTATGATGTTGGCCACATCATCCATCAAGAGCTGGCTGGGCTAGCATTATGCACCCACTGTGCTACTAAAGTGTTGAGTTGAGTTTCAAAAATTGACATCATGGCACTCATGACATTCCCATAAGTGCTCCATCCTCATCTTCAGCAGCTAGCAAAGAGTTCCACTCCGATGGTACCAGAAGCTGTCTGAAAGTGAACCTGGTCTATTGCTTTGTGTGTGTGTGTGTGTCTGTCTGTCTGTGTGTGTGTGTCTGACTGTGTGTCTGTCTGTGTGTATGTGTGTGTGAGAGAGAGTGAGACAGAGAGAGAGAGAGAGAATGAATGAATTCACATCAAGGTATACAGCATCTGATGTCAAGGTTACTTTTAAAATGTTTTGAATACATTTATGTGCTTAGGTACCCTAACAACAACAGATGAAAGAAGTATTAAAGAAAATAAATGTAGAATAGCTAAAGCAAAAGCAGCATTTCAAAAAATGAATAATACTCTGAGCAATCTTTCTTTATCCGTTGATGTGAGAAAGAGAATTCTCAAGAGCTATATAAATCCTATTCTGATATATGGAAGTGACAGAGATGTGGTTTTATGGTCAAATGATGAGAACACCTTAGACAAATAAAAATGAAGATGTCCTGAAATAAATTGAGACAGAGATGTGGTTTTATAATCAAATGATGAGAACACCTTAGACAGAAAAAAATGAAGATTTCTTGAAAAAAATTGACTTAGGAAGAGAACTGGTTGCCAGTATCCGAAGAAGACAGTCTACATTCTTTGGTCACACCACGAGAAAGAGAAAGCTGGAGTACCTCATGATGGAGTGGGGGGAAGAGGCAGAAAGAGACAAAGAAGATGCTGGACTGTTTCACATCATGGCATGGAAGATCTTCTGTGTCGAGCACATAAAACCTGCCATCTTTCTCTGTTTTCTGCTTGATGAATAAGTGTGTAACTTAGTCCAGTCCATTTATTGATGTTGTAATTCTAGTTTTTTCTTTGCTCTTGTCTTCTTTGACTACCCCCTAATGTTCCTTGAAGTACAGTCTTTGCAATTGAATCATGTCTCCCCATGTGCCCAAACCAAGCTAGCTTGCAAACATATTACCACTGCCAAGAAAGGCTCCTGAATTTGTATATTTTGTCTCTGACATATTTGTTAGTTTTGTGTTCTAAATACCTACTTTGTCAAATGTATCTATAGCATTTACATTTGAAAGCCTGAATCCTTCTTTCCATTTCCAACTCTCACATCTGTATAAGAAAATAGATTATATCAGTGGTTTATGTATATTGACCTTAACTGCAATGCTGATTTTGCTCTTCCACATCGTATTTAGCTGGGACATAGCAGCTGTTGCCATATCAACACTTGTCTTGATCTCTTTGGTATAGCTGCCATCGTTACATATGTGGGAGCCGAGGTATTTGAAGGTTTCAACTTCTTCTAGTGTTTTCCCTTGTATCTGTAAGTTGGTAGGTACTTGACTATTGTAGTTAAGCTTATTAGAGAAATTAGACATGCAAGTGTTTTTTTTTTTTCTTTTTTCAAAAGATGTTTTCAGAACTGGAAATGTTGTGACAGTTCGCAAACTTTATGAGAAATTAGCAAGCGAAAGACAAAGGAAGTAAATGTATAGATGATCTGGCCAGAACAAGAACACACACCTGATCTGTGATTGAGTGAGATGGTGAACCGTAACAGCCCACACACATCAGCACACAATGATGATGGTCGTGCATAGCTATACATCATGTCATGTCAAGCAGATTGAGACATCATCTTCATTTCCTCTTGTACCGCATCATGTATCAAGGGAGATATAAAGTACCACATCATGTGTCGAGGAAGATATAAAATACCGCATCATGTGTCGAGGAAGATATAAAGTACCGCATCATGTGTAGAGAAAGATATAAAGTACCGCATCATGTGTCGAGAGAGATATAAAGTACTGCATCAAGTGTCGAGGGAGATATAAAGTACTGCATCATGTGTCGAGGGAGATATAAGGTACCGCATCATGTGTCGAGGGAGATATAAAGTACCGCATCATGTGTCGGGGGAGATATAAAGTAACGCATCATGTGTCGAGGGAGATATAAGGTACTGCATCATGTGTCGAGGGAGATATAAAGTACCGCATTATATGTCGAGGGAGATATAAGTTACCGCATCATGTGTCGAGGGAGATATAAGTTACCGCTTCTTGCTCTTCTGGTCGCTTTGACCATAGACACATCATACTGTTGTAGAGTTTCTGAGGGTAATTATTTCATCTTGTTCTTGATCTGCCTCATGCTCTGTATCATTCTACTCATTTGGTTATGCTTTGAATCGTATGGCATCACAAGGCGTTCTCTATAAGTGGGCAAACCATTTGATTTAATGTGTTTGTATGTGGACTTTTTCCTCTTATGGCTTTATTCCTGGCTATATCTCTTCTGGTCACTCCTGCAGACATCTCAGCTCCATGTTTGAGACTGTACAGTTTAATTTGTTAATCTAATGGTTACAGTCTTGACTCCCAGGTCGACCCAGCCTTGAGTGGGTACCAGGTGCAGTACCAGGAAGTAAAGGAGGCTGGCATGATGCTGACCACATCACCCATACAAACTCTCACAATTATTCAGGCATGCAAGGCAGCAGAATTCAAGTTTTAGGTCTCAACGAGCATATTTCTACCAGTTAGTGAAAAACAAGGATTTTATCTAATCTGCAAGAGATGAAACGGAGCTGTAATAGATTCCTGATATTACAGGGAGGAGTAAACACCTATAGTAAAATATACGGTTTCAGAGAAAGACACCTAAAGAAATTCAGATATATGGTTACCAGGGAAAACACTTAAAAAAAAAAAAAAAGCTATGCTCACAAGGAAAACGCCCCAGGAAATACAGAATCATGGTTACAGGGGAAACACTTACAGAAATACACAGGTAGATTGTTGCAGGGAAAACACCTACACAAATACACAGGTAGATTGTTGCAGGGAAAACACCTACACAAATACACAGCAGGGGTTGTTGCAAACACACCTACACAAAAAACACCTACAACAGGTAGATTGTTGCAGGGAAACACCTACACAAAATACCACAGGTACAGAGGAAAACACCTACACAAATACACAGGTAGATTGTTGCAGGGAAAACACCTACACAAATACACAGGTAGATTGTTGCAGGGAAAACACCTACACAAATACACAGGTAGATTGTTGCAGGGAAAACACCTACACAAATACACAGGTAGATTGTTGCAGGGAAAACACAAAAATACACAAGTAGATGGTTGCAGGGAAAACTTACTTTACTTAGTCACTCCTCTTCTACCTTGGGGTGCAGAGGTTTGCAGGGAAAACACCTACACAAACAGAGAGACATGGAACTTTCATGATTTCTGTTCTTCAGAATGTTGGTTAACAACTGATGTAGACAGTTTAAATCTAACTGTCCATCTAATTAATCTGTCAAGATCTAGGAGACTGTCCTCAGTCTGCAAACATGGAAATACAGCAAGAATGACAAAATCATTGACCAGAAATGAAAATAATTAGAGAAACTAGAGCAATAAAACCTGGGTGAATTAGGTTTATAGGTTTTTATCCAACGGTCTGAAGACAGTGAAGGAGAACTCACCAGGGACCCAAGAAATTCCTCTTATCCAGATAAGAGTTCAAACAAACAAAAAATTGATGGAATAAACAAATTGTTTTTCACAACAGAAATTCACTATATCTTAGATTGCCTTAAGCAGGTCTGCACTGTATTGAAGAAAATGTGACAGCTTCGTTCTGTGATGATACATAAACAGAAGCAACACGAAGGTTAATTGCTGCTGACTTCTTATTTGTTTTGCATGCCATGTGGTTTTGGTCATGACACCTGTCCAGTGCCTTCAGTCACGTATACAGTCAATAAAAATTGTATAATTTGAAATGCAGATGTTTCTTCTTTGTCTCCCCTGCATTAGATTCCCTCCAATTTGCCTGTTGTCACAGTTTACGTTTTTCCCTTTCGCATGACATGCCAATGCACATCGTTGGTAAACAGGATAGCAGCTGTCCTGCATTCACATATCGTTACGTTTTGCCTGGTTCATGGACCGCAGAACCATGTAATATCGATACGGGACTACCCCAGGATTCTGCAATTTCACCAGATCTCTTCAATGTGTATACGGGCAAGACTGAAAAAATTGAAGCACCAGGTTTTGAAAGGATATTGAATTTGCAAATGATGTTCTTGTATATAGGCAGGGGAGTGACAGACAGCCCAAGAGCTACAGGCAACTGTAGACACAGTGACTGACTGGTGTGCAGAGATGTGTGCTGTCATTAACTCAGAAAAGCCGTCTGTTTTATGGTGCTCTGTGGCCAAAAAATTGTAAGAGCTAATGTTACAAGCCTCACAATTAATGACAGAAACATTAAAAGAGAAAGCAAAATGAGGTACCTGAGTATCAGTTTCGATAGAAGCCTGTCCTTCGGGGATCATGTGAAGGCAGTTGCGGTGACATACCAAAAAGGACCTTGCGCTCTCAAGATTATGGCAGCAATGGACAGTTTTGTTGTGTTGTTCTTGCTAAGGTATCTTCATTACGTTTGATATCTTGCCATTTGCGTTCTCATCATTCTTCTTCGCATTCGCCGGCTGTAAACTCAGGCGGAAAAGTTCTGGTTGTTTGCTCATTTCAGGAGTTTGTCTTTTTCCCAGAACAACTCGAGTTTTGCGTGCACATCCGTTTTATAGATCTGACTTATTTGTATGTAGACTATTGGTTGATTACCTCTCAGACAGATGAACTTCCACTTGAAAAGGACACGCCCATGATAAGTCGACGCTGTTAGGACATACTTTGGGGGGGGGGGGGGAGGGGCGTGGGGGGGTTGGTAGGACTATTATTTTTCTTTCCCTTAAATATTGCCCTGTAAAAACTCACACAGGAAACCATTGTTCTATACAGCTACATTTTTAAAGCTTCCACATAACTCATTTCTATTCTCCTGACTGTCTATGATTTACTCCCATACATTAGGTTTAGCTTTAAATGTAGAAAATCCCCCCCCCCCCTTTTTTTTTCTTAAAAAAAAAATACACATTGTATGATAATTGTCTGTTGCACACACCATCCATCGAATGCCCTTTGTTTAAAAAAAAAACCAGCCAAACAAGCACAGTAAATCCAACTAGGTTTCCTAGCGTCAACATAATCCCTGACTGCTTTGCTTATTAAGTTACATATTATTTTACAGAACGTTTCACACCAGCCCGAAACTTTGTTAGTTGGTTGTATGTGCTTTTACCGGTCAATTTAACCGCCAGTAGACACATATGTCATTGTCGAAATTACCGGTTATTTACTGTTATTTGTCATTCGTCTCAGAAAGAAGGTTGTACAGTGGCTAGCACTCTGTCTTGTGGTCATGGGTTTGAATCCACACACACCTGAGTGAATTAGAAAACTTGACTAGGGATCCGAAATCGATCCAATGTCAAGAAAAAACGATACAGGTCACGGTCTGGGAAGTAAAGGCTACCGGCGTTTTTTACGCCATATCACAAATCAACAGCTAATATTAAAGTCGAGAAGATCGACTTCATTGCACCGGGTTTTACCCCATATGGCTCGGTCTTTCTCCATAGAACGACTAGCCGCCTGCCGAGAGCATCGCACAATGTACGAACTCCGTAGCTTCGGCGACTATTCTCAGGGATTTCCGTAAAAATTGCACTCGTGAACTGAAGGGCGCAGCCGTGGAAATCAACATCTGAATGACCTGAGAAAATATACAGCTAGCATCAAATACCCAATGCGTTTAATGGCGTGAACAGTTAACAACTTTGTTCTGTACTAATTTTAAGTTAAACCGCTTTATCTAACATTACGTTTCCATTTCTATCTGCCTAATCGTTATCAGTATTCGTTGGCGTTCGTTGCTTTCACTAACCAAGGTGCTAATGCACCGAACACGTCATTCCTTACTTAGCTTGTCGTCACTACAGGATCAATAACAGGCCTGTTATTTCATGTCCACGAAAAGAAACGGCGTGACTTTGTACAGTAAAACTGGGGAAATTTGTTCCATGTCTGCAGACAAGGATAGGAATTTAATGGAAATGTGTTAAATTTAACTTATGCGGGTATTTCTTTCAATTTCCTAGAGCTTGATGGGGGAAAAAAAAAAAAAAACAAGACATTCCTATACGGGTTATGTTACCCCGGCTTCAGCGGTCACCCCAGAGTTTATGTACTAATCGTGGCAATAGCAGTCTGATTATATGTTCGTATTGCCTTTCTTATTGTTTGTGAAAAGAGCAGTCCCACAGGTGTAGTAAGTAAATCCTTGTTGTAAAACAGTATCCATAAGGCAGAACCGTGCAACCAGCAAATATCTCGCAACAGAAAGAAAAGAAACAGTTTAAGAAAAGAATATTCTTCTTCTTCTCTTCCACATCGAAGTGTCGGGGGGAGATGTAATGTTTGTTGATGAGCTCTGTCAAGAGCACTATTAAGACTGATGTTCATTTCCGTAAGGCTGTTCATAATGCCATCACTCCATATTTTCCGAGGTCTTCCACTCGCTCTATGTCCGTTATAACGTTTTAGTGTGGCTCGCTGGGCAGATAGTACCAGGGCATTCTTGTTAGGTGTCAAAACCACCACATTTGTAGTTCTTTGATGACCTGTAAGACTGGCTTTATTCCTAGCATTCGTCTGATTTCATGATTTCGTATTCTGTCTTTCCTTGAAACTCCTATTGGATACTACAAAATAAACGGTCCAATGAAGCATTATCATTAGCATCATTATTGTACGGTTAAAAAAACACAAGGATCGCAGTTTATCTTTCTCAATTCTTTCTTTCAATATCATCATAATCATCATCAACATCATCAAAAACCACTTCTGTCGTTAAGACGCGTGGGGAGGAATAATTTGTGGTCCAGTGTACTCTAGCTGCTATTGTCGTGCCGTAAAGACGCGGAGTGTCTTTGATGTTGTCGGTCCATGATTTCGCGGCCGTCCTCTTGATCTTGGAGATGATCTTCTGAGATGTAGTGCCTCTGATCTTCCATCATGTGCCGTTTTGCCTCTTGTATCATGAAAGGAAACCAGTCCAGTATTTGTTATTTCGCTCATCCATGGGCGCCCGCAAAAAAATTTCTAGAGGGGGGCAAAATATTTTTAGTAATGTTTTAATGTAGATTTAATTTACTGTAGCGTATTTGTATGGTAAACGAACGGACAGGACACCGTAGTAATGAAAAGCATACTGTAGCAACAAATTTTTTTATTAACACAATTTATGTATATAACAAAAAAATATTACAACATAAATTTAAAATAAAATTTATTCTTTAAACAAGAACTGGAGTCGTCTGTTATCGCTACCAAATATATCGACAATTTTGTCCATAAAGTCTTTTTTGTTGCAGTTCACTTTGTCTCTGTGTACGCTTAACATGCACAATCCAGACAGACGTTCATCTGACATTGTAGATCTAAGCCATGTTTTTACACGACGTAATGTGCTGAACGATCGTTCCACCGTACATGTTGTTGCTGGTAATGTTAGCAAAACTAGTGAGGCATACCTGACACTCGGATAAAACTTTGTAAATGGTAACAAGTCGATGAAATCTTGGCTAATTTTGTATTCTCGCGTTTTCTAAAAATCAAACTAACTCAAGGCTTCAGTTTCAAAATTATCAGTGTGGTATACATGATTAATAGTAGACATTATATCCTTAAACTGTTGACGATTCAGTTTGCACAATTTCGAAAGATGTAGCAACGCTAAGTTAAATTGTGCACCGTTGGCTTCACAAAATCGACTCTCCATTGAGTTAATTAGAGAATCTAAGTATGGAATGTAAACTGTTTGTCTGAAGTACTCTTTAACACTTATGGTTCCCGGATTACTTCGATGCTTTTGTCTTAAACACAATCTTGGGATAATCAGTTCAATATCCACTTTCTGTGCGAGTTGTACTGTTTTCTCAAAAATATCCCTGAAATAGTTATCGGAATCACCTCGGTGAAGTTTTACTACACTGAGCAGGTTTTGAACTTGCAGTTGGACTTCTGAAAGATCAACTTGAACAGCTTGAAGAGCCTGAGTAACTGGTTCCAGTATGGCAGAGTACTGCGAAATAATATTGAGACAAAATAAAAACGTGCTGGATGTCACATATCACTCCTGTCGCGTGCCTAATGTAAGGATTTCTCCTTCAGAACCAACAGCACTCAGAGATAATTATGTTGAGTCGTTTGGCTCGTATTGGTCTAAGGGATTCCCCGTGGCCAATATACGGTCAATTTATCTCTGGAGTAGGGCAACTCAAGTATTGGCATTACAAAATATATCAGTATATAAATACAATATTTCTAGGCACACTTGGCTGGACACCCCCACTACTTACTAAAGAAAGCCCCCAGGTTATGATAGTTCATTATCATAACCATGTTAACACATATAATGAAGATACATACATACACAACTGCTAAACACTTAAAAAGGTGAAATAGAGACACCTAAGTCAGCCATGAAAATGAATGCATGTAATCAATATAAAATAGATATATAAAAGTGAGACAAATGCCAGATCTTCTAGGCTAGATCTCAGGATATCATGTCCAAATCACAAAGATACTACACAGACAGAAGGTCTTGGAGATGACATCTTGTCATCATTGGGAAACATTGGAGCTGTGAGGCACAAAGCAAATCAGGCATCAAACTTATCTTCTCTTCTTTCTGTCTATGATGCCTCCCTCAGCTCCGGATGATTCGACTGTCTTTGACTCTGGGAATTCTGCTCCACTGGATCAAGTAGTAAGAGAGTACCTCACCATAGAGGACACAGCACTGTACTGGTACTTAGCAAGTCTCTATCACCAGTAAGGACACACAATGTCTTTGAGCCACACTAAGCTCTAGCACTGGTAGCTGTTTGAGGTACCATCTCCCACATGTTGGAGATGTCAGGAACCTTCACAGGTGTTAGCTGGTGGGTAACAGTTTGTTTCTGGTGGTTTGATGGTTGGTGGGTGTTGGTTGGACTGTGAAACTTCTGCCAGCTCCTCACAAAAGATACATCCTGTCAAGAAAATAACTCAACATTAGTCATCACCAAGAGGGTAAAATCTTGACAGGAAAGACAGAGCAAGCATCAGTCATCAACCCCTATCTGCTGACTCCCCCCTGCTCTCCTGTTTCATTCCTCAGATTGCCTCTCCAGACCAAAAGACATAAGTCTCCTATATTTATCTGTCTGTTTAGTGCAAGAGAAGGCAAGTCAGATATACAGTGGAGATAGATAAAGTGGTCTAACACATATATCACTCTCTCTCTCCCCCTCACTCTGCACACAGACACCAATATTTACTGTCAGTACCTGCATTCACTAGCTTTCCCAACCGCCCGTCTTACCATCCACCGATCTGGGTCAAACACACACATACTTTGATTAACAAAGCCCTGACCCAATTCTGTCCCATTTCGTATGTACAGATTCTCTGGTTAGTTTAAAACGTACATACTTGTAAGGGTATTAAGTTTTATCAGTATGGGTGGTTTATTGAGGGCATAAGCTATTTAGTCTGTACAGTGGGAGATCTACGTTCGAATCCGCTTCTCTAGCGATCAAGAACGGTCGAACTAAGTGAGATCACACAGCCGATACTTATCTCTCTACAGCAGTGACCACTTTACAGACATCATTCTAGGTACTCGTAAACTATAATTAACTTACCCAAGCATATGTAAAAACTGAGACATTCCAGATTGCCTTGAAAAGTGAAATTTATACAGGCACAGATTAACACATCTGGACGCTTGAGAAGCTGGCAAGGAGAATAGCGTCACTTAGACACTTCAGGCGTTGGTAACAAAAGAAGTCCCTTGTATACTTGGGCAAGGAGTAAATCGGTTTCCAAGAAACCTCAAATAACTCCCTGAATATATATCGAAGAGATATACATTTAAAAGTGGAGTTTAGTTAAAGTAACCAGAAAAGGCAGACATAATAATGTTGTCCAATAAAGGCCTATATATATAGATATAAGGGACTATATATTTCTGGGCGAGTCCAAGTTTTAATTTTGTGCAGATTACAGGTAAGACAGGTTATCAGCCTTACAGACCGATGCGTAATGGCTATCATTTCACGACACTGTACTTTGATGAACAATATAACTGATGTGCCGCCTGTCGTCTATTTCCACTTGCATGCAATGAAAATTCTTCCAGTTGACAATAAATATCTTCAAATTTACTAGAAAAAATCCGAATACTTTTATACTTGCTTGTCCATCTTGTCTCACACAGGAATATTTGGGACAGAGGGCCTCCTTTTTTGGGCTTTCATGAAAAAAATGTAATAATTGCTTTGATAGTACCAGTAGTATTTCGTATTACTGCAACATTATTAAGATCATTTACTACGAGATTCAGTCTATGCGAGGCACAGTGAACAAAGGCAGCCTTGGGGTAAATACTTCGAGTTTTTGCCTGAACACTATTTTCTTTTCCGGTCATTGTCGAGCACCCATCATAACCTTGACCCAGCAGATTATTAGGGAGAAGACCAAATGTTTTGCAATGTTGAATAATACAATCAGATATCGTGTGGGCGTCCATACCTTTCAGGGGAGAAAATCCAAGGAATTCCTCACGAATCATAGCCTTCTCACTAGACGTATCTACAAACCGGACTCCCGGTGATAACTGTTCTGTTCCTAAGATATCTGCTGTTTCATCGACTGTGATCGAGAATCCAACAGCATTGTTAGCAGCTTTTACAATGTCTTCTCGCAAAGCTTGTTCAGACAAATAGATCAAATCATTCTGCGTTTGGTTGATGTGTAACGTGCATTTCCAGCAGCTGTATAAAAATGGTTTTTTAAAATACTGTCTCCTCCCTCAATTCGAAACGTACAAAGTGGTTCGAAATTTCCTTTGGTGCTATCTTTCTCACGAATTGCCAAATCATTTGTTCCGTAAAATAAGATTGTTGAAATAATAGGATACAGTTTCTTTCTGTTTTCTTCAATAGTTCGTTTTACAGAATTATCTCTCTGACAAATAATATCCTTATCTGGATCTCTAATGGTTGAGGCGAAGTGTTCAGCATCTTGTTGAGACCCACGATGCCACGCTGAGCTGGTATGGTTTCTGGCACATTCATTAAAATCTTTGTACTTTGCACAAGGAGTAGTAATGAAGGCACCTTGAATTCTTCTTTGAACTGGTTGCGGAAATAAAACACAGAAAATACAAAAAGCACCTATTAACCTAGGTGAATATGATAACCATGGAGTATACTGGGTTAGCCAAGATTCCCCGAAACAACGTTTTCCACTTCCTGACATGTCGCCTTCAAAATCATATGAAATTAAAATACATGATTTATATTTTTCTAATACCTTTTTGGCGTGCGTGGAAGATGGAATTGACTAGGATTTAGACATCAGAAGGTCCCACGCCCGTCGGCCAATTTTCGCTTTTGCGGTTGACATTAAGGAGAGCATGTAATATACTTAATGTATGGTAAGGTTTAGAAATACTCACGGCTTGATTCACAAGTTTATTTATATAAAGGTTACAGGAGTATTTGCTTAGATAAATACAATACGACGAGTTTACGGGACGCCGCATTACAATTTTTATGAATGATTCTTCTGGGGTAGGGGGAAGGGGGAGGGGTGGGAGGGAGGTAGGATCCAAAACACACACATACACATACGTACGAACGCACGCACACACACATACACACAAAATCGACATGCATTTTTAAGAAATGCACATGTACATACAGGTACATGCGTCTTCTCGCATTTACGCACAGTTGTAAGTTTAAGTAGTTGCTCTGATATAAGGGCAACTCTTAGCCTCACTATCGCTAGCATTAGTAATTTTCGTCCCAATTCTGGGACACAGTTTTTTTTAAGCTGTCACCGGGAGCCTTAACATAACCTAACGGTTGAACGGGATTTCTGTGACTTGTGCCCGGGTGATTCTCATCCGAATTGCGGCACTGGCGTTTAATGCTCGTGGTGTGATCCTGATGGGGTCAAATTTCACTCCCTTACGATCCTGGTCTTCTTACGGCCCAACCCTCGCTTGTCGCTCCTAGTATCTGCCATGTTCTTAGTGCACTTGTATCCATGGCAAGGCGCACACGCCGTCTGGAGGTGATAGGTTCAATTCCCGGCACGGTAACTGTAGCTTTCGATTTTTATGTTGTCTAGTGTGTTCTTCTATCTTTCTACTTCTTTCTACGAGTGCCGATCAATACACTTTATGTTACTTGATTAATTAGTAGTATCCGCAAGCCTGACTATGCCACGGAAAAACAATTGTTATACGAATCTTGAACTTCTTCTCAGTGTTCAAGGGTTTCAGAAACTTGGATTCGTATCCTTTACCAGAACATTGACAAACCAAACCCAGAATATTTTGGCTTTGAGTTTTACTATGCAATTTTACATCAAGTTGTTTTACCACCGCTTGTAAACTCCGGAGGACAGTTCTGGTTGCTCGTCTACTTCTAGACTGGTCTTTTTCCTAAACTTGAGTTTTGCGTGCTCATTCGTTTGCAGATTTGTTTGTATGCAGAGTGTTGGTTTCTCGCCTCTTGTGCAGATGCACTACGACTTCAAAGAAATACCCCTGATTAATTTACTGTTGCGACATGCTTGTTAAGGGGGCAGTGGGTCTACTATTCGCTCTTTTCCTCCCAGAAAAGGGCGTCCCGAAATCCACACGGGTAATACGAACGACTAAGCTTAGAGAAAGTAGCCGACTAATGTGAGAGATACCGACACCCGTTGTCCTAGAATCTGTGGCCTAATTGTATATAGAATCAATCTCTTAGTGTGTTTACAAATGTCTGCCGTTATATTTTTGATATTTTCTTAGTAATTTCATATCCTAGAAACGTGATTTGTTGCATGGGAAACTATTGTTATCTCGACGCTAATGTTTTCTACATAAATAATATTTAGACAGCACTGCAGTATCGACACAGACTTTCATCAATTCTTTATTTATAGTAAGGTAGTAAACAAATTTTACAGTACAGTTGGGAATAGTGAGTATACTAGAACTTAAATGCGTTTCTGGAATTGTTTATCACGAGGGCGGCAGTCAATTATTTTTCCCTACTAACATACATTAATGATTAGCATACAACATATGTTCCGCCCTCACACTTTTTGCCATCATCATCATCAGGTGCCTTGCCGACTGGCGTGGGCGATCATGCCTCTCCATAATCTGCGATCTCCTGCAGCATGTATCAGTTCGTGTGCCGACACACCTCCATGCCATGCAACAAGACTGTCAAGCATCTTCTCTCGTTGTCTTCCTTTATCCCTACTTCTACAGATCTTTCCAGTGGTCACAACATGTTCTATTTACCCTCTTCTCATAACATGGCCGAAAAATGATGACTGTCTCCTTCTGATGTCTGCGATGAGTTGTCTTCGGGCTCCCGCCTCTTTCAAAACCTCTTTGTTGCTCTTTTTGGCTGTCCAAGAAATTCTAAGCATTTTTCTGTAAAACCACATCTCTGAGACCTCAAGAAATTGTTTGGCCTGCCTACTGATTGTCCAGGATTCACAGCCATATGTTAAAACTGGATGTATGTAGCAAGCAAGAATTCTTTTTCTAACTTTGTGCCATAAATGGGTAAAAGACGTAGCACACTCATTGTATAGCGCGTTGCGAGACATTCAGTGTTTCAGTTGTGCTATTTTTCAGAATTTCTGTAAAAACACAAGAAACGTGCGTGTTTGTGCGACCGATTGATTATATCTCAACTATCTGGTGTATGAATCTTAAAATATCACACCACAAGGATCATTGTATTTTTATATACCTCAAATAAGCAAACATGTAATCTAATTGCTTGTATGAGGGCAAGAAATGTGACAGGAAGTTAAAAATGAAGTAAATATTAATAAATAATTTCATCTTTTTATATCCAAATACAGCTGAGTTACAATGTTATTTGAATATAGGCTTGAATTTGAAAACACATTATAGCAGTAAACTTCTCATTTGGCCATGTATTGCCTTTAAGTGTCAGGCGGCAGTAAACATCTGAGATAATAAGCGTAATATTCTCAGAACAGGTAGACCACGTTAGGGCGCGCTGCAACCCTAACAAATTCTCGAGGGTTTGATAAGGGAGGGGGGGGGGGGGGGAGGTGGGGATACGATACTCAACGCCATTATAATTTTTCCAGTTGGCCGGACACAAGGCTCATTGTGCTTAAGCCTGGTTGAATGCGCAATTTGTATATATATATATATATATATATATATATATATATATATATATATATATATATATATATATATATATATATATCGGTCAACAACATTAGAATCGTCATCACAGATAAATGGCGAAATTGTTTAAAACAAAGCCACCCTTAACATAATTATGCAGCCTCGTATGTCTCTCCTTCCTCGGCCCCATAAAATGAGACTCACAAATCAACAGTCAGCTATTTAAAACAACAACGGACTGGTTTCTTTGGCCCCAGCTCGCTGACATCGGCAGGAAATTGGATTTATTCAACGAGTGTAAGTGATCCTAGAAAGGATGCACCTCGATGTCTAGACGAGACAATTGCTGGACCAAATGATGTCTCTTTCAGCCCTTCACCGATTAAATTGCAGCATAAATATGTGCCGATAACGTTGGCAAAAGCATTAGAAACATTTACTTCATAGTTACTGTAGTACACTTTCTTCTTTATACACACCTACTGTATTGCTAAAAGCATGAACTACTTGGCCAGCAGCACAGGAGTTATAGAAACAGTTACTCCTCGTTCAACACTACAGAAGTACTTGCAGTGACAGTACCAAGCTAGAATTAGTGGGAGTGTCGCTACAGAAACTGTTCAGTAATCTCTTTAATATTAGGTAAAACGAAACCAACATAAAAATAAAATGTTATACATAAACTTTATATAATTATAAAACAATCCACGTAACAACAACACCAAAATTTTAATTATTAATAGACTAAATTGTTGCAGTTCAGACCTGATCCATTCATTTGAGAATTATATCCATTCTGAGTGTTTTACTTTGCACCAAAAGATTAATAAAACAGGGTCGGCTGGCACCGTATTTGCGACCGTGCCCCCTCCAGCTTGTGTGCAGCTTCTTATCTGTGATAAATTGAAGCAGTGGCTATAAAGCTTGACGAAAACGAGGTGGGGGAAGGTAGGGGGGGGGGGGTGCAAAAGCATTTCGGCCGGAGCCTTTCTAGGCATGAACTATCTACACAATAATAACAAAAAGAAATGTACTCCAACCACCAATGCCATCCAGGGGCCAAATGAATGAACACAAAACAAAAAATAAAAAATAGAAAGAAAAAGGGGCTGACGTGCGGTAAATAAAATAAAGTAGAATAAAGAAATGCTCAAAACTAGTCATAAAAGTAATAGTGATAAGTATTAGGAAAAAATGCTATTGATCCATAAACTGTAATAAAAAGAGATGCAATCAAATAATAACATAAAATTAAAAAAATAGAAAAACTGTTTGATGAAGGTATCATTAACATTGATACCTGCTGAGCTTATAACACCTAGACTAGGGATTAGGCGATTTGACAAAGAGAATCGCATGGTTTGATCACCAGGCAAGATTTTATTGTGGTGACATATATTATGTTTGCCTCTACGGTCAGAACTGTTAAAATAAAGAGGGATTGGTTTAAATGTCTTCTTTTCAATATCGGAGAGATGTTCACAGGACCGATCAGCTAGTTTCCTGCCAGTTTCCCCAGTGTATGCATTATTGTAGCTTTTACAGATTATTAATTACGTTTCGGATTCACATGTAGATGCTTCCTTAATTTGGCAAGAGCCCCTAAGGAAGCTGACCGATGAGGTCTGGATGTAAAACAGCCAAACATCGTGACGCTGAAACTGTGTAACGTACAGTTCCATACACATATGGAAAATACAAAAATTAAAATTCATGAGATAGAGGATGGCTACTGACATCAAGCTGAGTTATAATGTGTAACTATGCATATATACAAGAAAATAGAGACCAATTATATTAAGTGAAAATATAGGGTGCGGCAGTTTAGTGATGTCCACACACTAGTCGCCAATGCGCATTAGAAACATTACCTTCCAGAATAACATAACATCAAGGTGTTGTGCCACTATATGTCAGATATGACTGGCGGTCATTAACCATTCTTTTCTATAACCCGAGACATTATTGTTGAGCCAACGCCGTCTCTAAGGAAGAGAAGGCCGTGGTTGAGCCGAGTAGTGCCCATCTCCGGTCATTTACATCCACCGAGCGCTTTCTATCAGTAGCCGTCAACAGTACACTCTAAGCACGACACGCCACTGGTGTTGTACTAAATTCGGTACTAAAAATATTTATATTCACTTCATAAAGAACATTAAACGGAGTAAAGAAATATTTACGACCTGAATAACAAAACAGACGTACTCAAACATTTACCTTTATATCACTAATTATAATTACAAAAGCAATTCTGTGATGAATGGCAAATAAATATAATACTATACTTGAATTATTAAGTAATTTATAAACAAACGCTTTCAAAGAAAATGTCTATATACAAAGAAAGGGGTCATGCACCTTACGCTTAAGCACCCCCTCCCCCTCTTCCCACTCACCCCCCCCCCCCCCACCTCCCCCAGTTGGAATTAGGGGCCAAAGCATTTTACTAATTCGTTTTTTAGAATACAAAAGTAACAAATATGTCAGAGATAAAATATTCAATTTTCACACGAGCCTCTTTTGACAGAGGTCAAAAGTCGCAAGCTAGCTTGGGTCGGGCATGTAGTGAGATATGATTGGATTGCAAAGTCTGTACTTGAGGAACACTGTGGGATAGTCTTAGATGAGGGCAAAGAAGAACATGGAATGATAACATCAAGAAATGCACAGTACTAGGAAATCATACACTTATTCAGCAAGCGGAAGATAGAGAAAGATGGCAGGTTTTGTGCGCTAGTGCTTCCATTGATACACTTCCTCGACCCCAATGGGTCAAGGGTTATTTATTTTTATGTAATCACCCCCGCCCCCTTTTCTCCATGGTTATACAGACAGTCTCGACGCATTGCTTTATCCGTCTGTTCTTAATGCTGCGAAGAAGGCAGCGCCATCAAGGACTCTTCACTGCCCTATATTTTAAACATCTAAAACTCTTTCACTGGCCGTAAAAATCATATTGATTATCCCTTCAAATCAAATGCATTAAGCCGTAACCTATCACTGACACAATTGATTAAGCACAAGCACAAGAAAACGTCGCCTCTTGAAAAGGCCTTCCTGGTTTTTCGAAGTTGTGTATCATCATTTGCATTTCTAAGCAGAACGTTCTTGCAGATCTTTACATCAGTTCTGCAATTATGCAAACAATAAAACGGATCTGTCGTCATCATGGCGCCAGAAGCAGGAGCACTCGTCAATGCACAAGGAATACACATTTTCTAGACGGATGTGTGGGTGCTCAGATTGGGGGTGGCGTGGATATGTGGTGGTGGTGTAAGCCTTGTGTAAATGTGTAAACTAATATTAGTAATAATAATAATAATAATGTGATGTAAGACAAATATGCATAAAAATATGAAATGTGTAAACATTTACTTAAAAAGAAAAATTAAAAATATACTGTCCCCGTGTTGGTTTCATTGTGGGGAAAAAAAGGATAGACCCACTGCCCCCCACCCCCAACAAGCATGTCGTAAGAGTCGACTAATAAAGGGGGGGGGGGTTCTTCAAAATTGGAGTGCATCTGCCTGAGAGGCAAGAAAAACAGTCTGCATACTAAGCAAGATCTGTAAAATGGATGCACACCAAATCTCAGGACCTGGAAATAGACGAACAACCAGGTCTTTCTGCCGGTGTTTACAGCAGGCGAACGCAAACAACAAACAACAACAACAACAAAATACTATGTACGAATGACTGCCTAAAAAAATTATATGATATAGCTTAACAAGCCGTGTTTTAGTGCATACAACTAATAACAGTTTAATAATAATAATAATAATAATGTGGTTTAAGTAAATATACATACTCTTTTAATGTATTAACAAAAACTTGAAAAGAGATATTTAAAATATACCAAACTAATGACTGTTATTAAAGATACAACAGATGAAATTGCACATTGAAAGATGCTTGAATGTTCAAGATATCGGCAACTACGAATATCTTGCAACAACAGTGAAAAGCCACCAAATGAAATGGTGTCGACATCTAGTGAGATCTAGCGGCCCTTTCAAAATTATCTTTAAAGGTACTGTATCATCGCCGTCACAATCAAGTGCCTTGCTGAATGGCGTGGGCGATCAGGTACTATACAGTCTGCAATCTACAAAAGCATTTATCAACTCATGCGCTGAAACCTCTCCTACCATGACACAGGACTGTCAAAAATAGTCTTGCCTTGCCTCCGTCTGTCTCATTTTCCAAATATTTTTTCCAGTGGTCACAACATTTTCCAGTTTCCTGGAGAAAGAACTAGTTTTCTCGAGGAGCAGACGTGCATACAGACTGCATGTAACAGGCTCGTATCTACGAAGACAATGGTTAAATCTCTGACCGTGATATCATTATTTTGTCTGCCCACTTGGACGGTAATGTCAAACTGGCACATAGCATCAGCACCAGGTAACTGTTGGGAATTTGCTGAGAATGATTTGGACGAAGAAGGATTGACGATTTTGCTTGTGGTCTAGAATAAGTGCTGGTTTACCACAACAAAACTCTTGGGCAGCTAGTGAGCTTACGATAGCTGAAACTTGTGTGGATGTAATTGCTAGACAATCATTGTCTATTCTTTATCTTCTAAAAGCTCTCCGGATGTAAAATCCGGCAGAAAGGCTTGGCTGTTCGTCCACTTCTGCACTTTGATCTGGTTTCCGAACTTGAGTTTTGTGTGAGCATACGTTTTACAAAGCTAGCCTATTTCTATGCAGACTGTTGGTTCCTTGTCGCTCAGATTCAATACCAGCTGCGAACGATTTGACTGCAGACCACATTGTAGTGATACAGAGAGCCGACAGTTCAGCGCAGTGGCAAACTACTGAAGATAAAATTGTCTAAGAAAAAAAACAAAAAAAAAACCGCACCGGCTGATGCGGCAAAGTCCAGTAAAGGACACGAAACTTACTTTTTTTTTTTTTTTTGCATGGTGGCAATGAGCCTATTCTTTGTTTTTCCCAAATGGGGTAGCGATATCCACAGAGGAACAGTGAATCACGAAACAGCAAATACACTAAATGAAAAGAAGTATTATTTTCTTTTATTTAAAAGTCTATAAGTTAAAGATGAGGCAGAAAGCCGAATTCTCAAATAATGAGAATTGTTGTTACTGCTGTAATCTACAAATCACAACTACAACGAAGAGACAGCTAAAGGTTTTAAGGTAAGTCAACGCGAGTACTAAATTATAGAATCTTGAACAGGCTAAGTTCAACATGCAGAAGATATAACATAAAAATAAATACTACTAAAACTGGAGTTTAGCAGAATTCCTAGTCCGCTACATACAGGGTTGAATGGTACTTGTCTGAAACAAATTACAGAATTTAAATTTCTAAGAAGTATATTCTAGGAGGACGGGAGAATAGGTCAGGAAAATGAACAAGATGCCAACGAGTTAGTAAACTTATATACCAACTGACATTTATTAGGACATCAAAACATAAGTAGGGTCGATAAAAAACAGATCATAAACAGCAAATTCATACCAACACTGTGCTACCAGTGCTAGTCTTGGAAATGAGTTACCTGAGAAAAGCCGCCAACTTAACCATACGAGACAAAGTTAGAAATGATATTATCAGAAAGACTGTGGCTACAACACTGTGCGAGAAATTCATTGACAAATAGAATATCAAATGGATTTTTAATTGAGTAAAAATACAGCCAGAGCAACTACCACCGCAGGCACTACACACGAAACCATGTGAAGTGAAATCAAGAGGCCGCTCTAGTAGAAACAGATTGATGAAATTAAAGAGCTTCTACATCGACATGGAATGACAATAGCCATTGCTTCCATCAAGGAATGGATCGCAAACGTTCCTCCCCACAAAACTGAACTGTAGAAGTGGACATTGATGAGGAGGATGAGTCTTCTGTCGACACATATTAGGCAGGAGAATCAAAGGGCTACATAGATTTATATACAAATGGCTTAGCAAATAAAATTATCAAAAAACAAATGTGATGAAATCTCATTTGGACTAGAATGTCATAGTCGCTACTATATCACGAAGACCAGATAGCTGTAGAAGAAGCACAATAGGAGTTAATAATACGACTGCTGTCGTGGTGTTCTGTGATTATGAACTCATTTGTCAATATTCTAAATCTTTGCTGTCATAAATAATGGGTAGCTGTTTCCGGCTGCATGACGATTTAGTTGACCCCACCATAGAAAATGCCTGGAATGATGGAGACGAATGGTCGTGGTCACCTTGCCTTGTAATGGATGATCTAGGGACTGTCAACTCACGTAGTGTCTGTGGTCCGGACGGCGACGTTTAATGAAAGTTTTCCTGTACTTAGTTAATCGACTGATCATCCCCATGGCACATCAGACAATTCCATAAGCACTCGGATCCCAACTACAGTATATCCTTCTGCGTGTAGCATGGCGACGGAAAGCACAGTTCTAAGTATGTTTGCTACTCTTCTTTGTCTACCCGTATAGTGTTCATTTCTGACGACACATCCTTTGACAACAAATAATTATAGACCTATCAATGTTTCCGAGTTGCCATCGTCTCCTTAATCATATATTTGTCCTGCCTCATTGAGAGCATTTAGAACATGGGTCTGGTCCATTCTTTAGTAAGAGTGTCCCGGCACAAAAATGAAACTGATTCCAGTCAGATAAGACCATCAAAGACTCCAACCGTTGTCTTCGGACCAATCCTGTCTCGATCTTCTTAAGCGTGTTTTTTGGAACAAGTTAGAAAACTCGCATGGAGAAAAAAAAAATCGGTGTCTCTACCCAAATGATTGCTTCTGTTAAATTACCTAAGCAATCACTAGTAATTTATATGGTTAAATTATATTACTGTAATATTTTTAAAAATTCATTTTGGGCATTATAATAACAGTTTCAACATTATACAACATTTAAACATTCTACACATTCTGCAGAAATTAGGACAGAGTGGTCACTTGCTGATTATCGACTTAAACCAGATATATTGGAACTGTGAAATTGACTTTATAACACTAAGCCACAGACGTGTTAATAAAAGTATTAGTAGCATTACTAATTTTACTTTGATTATAAATATAGAGATGAGCTTTAAAAGTTTTTATGTTTCAACACAAATGCACCAATTACAATATATATAACGATTGGTAGAAATTAAAAATGTACTCAAATAAACAGATAAACAATTGACAAACTATGAACACGTCGCGAGAGGTTGAAAACTGAAGCTATTCGTTGAAGGAGGGATGTTGGAAGGAAAGAGAGGTGGAGAGTTACCAAGGAAGAACAAGACTGAGAATTTGAGGTTTGAACAACGGATCAACATCATGGCACACCGGTAGTAAGCCATAAGTGCTCCGTTCTTCTGCCAACTCAAGTCTGAGTCCGAAGAAGCTCAGCACAGTGCATCGGCTCTGTAGCACCGGCGAGGATCCTAAAACACTTTAGGTAGATTTGTAACTCAAAATTGTGTCCAGGCAGCGCCGTTAGGCTAGTCTTATCGATTTTCAACTGCCTTATCCCGTCATCCCTCTGTGAGATACAATTTTTCATTATGTGAAGCCTTACTCTGGCTCTTTCAGGGGTCGCAATATAGCCCCGCCATAAATATGGTCTAATGGCTGAACGCGGTTTCTGGGACCTCTCCTCGGGTGATCCTCATCCACATGGTAGCACTTTGTGTCAACAGGCGTTTATTGCTTGTGTGATGTCCTGGGGGGGGGGGGGGAAGATAGAAAAGATTCAACTGCCAAGGGATTTTTTTACGTGCTTAACAATACACACGAGAGCCCGATCTCACTACCCAGAGACCGGGGGAAATTACTAAAAGCCCAAGTTCACGTGAAAAAGAAAATCCCAGCCTTACCACGTATTTAACCCGGAACCTCCAGCCCTCGAGTCGAACTTCTTGGGTCGAGACCAGGCAGCCCCCCCCCCCCCCCCCCCCCCTTTTGACTAAGACTTTAAAATAGTGGTATGGTAGAACGTCTGTAAAAGAATTAATACAAAAGCTGTGGATTGACAAGATTGCCTGCGCCACCCAGCATGTACGATATACAAAGAACTTACTAAGATTATTAATCTTCTTCTCAAAGTCCATGCCGTGTCTGGTCTGGTAATCTGATAGTCTTAGTTTTAGCTTCATATCAAACGGGTCACCCCACTTTGCTCCGCTCATGTGCCAACGAAAAACACACAGAATGTTTATCACAGTCCCTTGTGGAAAGATGGACAGACTGTGCTGTCTCAGCATATCTAGCATACACACGCATTAAAGCATACGGTAGCCATCCGACGCGCTAACACAAACAGTCCGACATTAAAAATGCAGTTCATCATTGATTGTAGAAGAAGTCACCAACAGATCAGCAGTTGCCCACGCGATCAATTTTATCACATACGGGCACCACCAACATTGCGACAACAGCAACAGGCATTGTGCCATTTTCTGAATTTACAATTCACACCACCACGTTGGTCACAGTCGGAAAAACATTCCAAATAAAACCAGCAGCTCACATTGTTACGCCATGCATTTAGCTCAGAAGCTGGCGACTAAACTATATTCGGTCTTCAAATCGAGCAGAAGTGCGATCTGGCCATAAGACTAAACTATATTCGGTCTACAAATCGAGCAGAAGTGCATCGGCCACCGTCCGGCAGAAGCAAAATATTTGCCTTGGCTTCAGACAGTGCCCTTGCCTAGCGTCCATTTTGACCGGATGTCCAAGCAGTGTACCATTGGTAATCATGTCCATCCACAACTGTCTCGAGTATTTTCAATTAACTCCGAGTTGCTCCTCTATGACATGATGTAAAACTGTCCAGAATAATTTATCTCTCTGTCTCCCTCTGCCTCTCTTCCCGTCCAGCTTTTCTGCCCTTCACGATGTACTTCAGCTTTCTTCTTCTCATGATATGACCACAGAATGTAGATTGTCTCTTCTTCATGTAGGCATTCAGATCTTTTCATGAGTTACTTTCTTTCAAGACGTCTTCATTACTCTTTTCATTTGTCCAGCGTATTCTCACTATTCGCCTATAAAACCACATCTCTGCAGCTTTCAAATAAATTTTCACTAATCTACCAAACTTACATCATAAATATCTGTATATAAGGATAGGATTCACATAGATTTTAATAATTATCTTTCTTGTCTCAATAGTACCAGCAATACAGAGAATGAAACCAAAAAGCTTACCAAGAAACGTATGATTGTAGATGTAACAAATTAGCATCACATTTAATTTTAGCATTGATGATAATAGACCAGATGTAGAACTGCAGACCAACAATGATGGTCCACCAATAATGACTGCAGAAGTTGAGGATGCAATACATCATATGAAGAAAGGAAAAGCACCCGGGCCAGACAACATCTCACTGGAAGAAATCGAAGCACTGGGAGATTCTGGAATTGAAATAATAACTTAACTTTTAAATGATATTTATAATAGTGGGTATATTCCAAATGACCTTTTAAAATCCATATTTATAGCTCTGCCTAAGAAACCAGGCACTATAAAATGTGAAGACCGTCGCACAATAGGTCTTATGAGTCACATGACTAAGATTTTACTGAGAATAATTATGAGAAGAATAAGAAACAAAATTAAACCAGAAATCAGAGATGAACAATGTGGATTTGTAGAAGGAAAAGGTACAAACAATTTCTTATACATCCTAAGGACATTGTCAGAAAGAGCTATAGAAGTAAAGACTGATTTGTACATATGCTTCATAGACTATACAAAAGCATTTGACTGTGTGAAGCATGAAGAAGTAATCAAACTGTTAGAAAAATTAAACATTGATGGGAAAGATCTATAAAGAATATGTATTGGCAGCAAACAGCAGCTATAAGAATAAACAACTGTTTAGGTACATTTCAAAGCATAAAGAGGGGCGTACGACAAGGATGTGTACTGTCACCTGATTTGTTTTCAATATACAGTGAATATATAATGAGAGCTTTAATTGGTATGCCCGGAATTGTGGTTGGTGGGCACAATATAAACAATTTACGTTATGCTGATGACACAGTCTTGATAGCAACAAGTCAGAAAGAACTACAGGAAATGATAGACATTGTGGTGTTAGAAAGTGGAAGAATGGGCCTCGGTTTGAATAATGGGAAGACAGAAGTAATGGTGGTATCAAAGAAACGAATTATTCCTAAATGTGTAATAAAAGTTGACGGTGTTATTTTAGGACAAGTACAGAAATTTAAGTATCTGGGCACATGGATAACATCAGATGGAAGATGCATAACTGAGATAAGAAATAGAATAGGACAGGCAAAAACTGCATTTTATAAAATGAAAAACATCTTGTGCAATATATCCTTGTCATTGAGAGTTAGAAAAAGAATTATTGCTTGCTACATACATCCAGTTTTAACATATGGCTGTGAATCCTGGACAATCGGTAAGCAGGCCAAACAATTTTTAGAGGCCTCGGAGATGTGGTTTTACAGAAAAATGCTTGGAATACCTTGGACAGCCAAAAAGTGAAACCAAGAGGTTTTGAAAGAGGCAAGAGCCAGAAAAAAACTTATCACAGACATCAGAAGGAGACAGTCATCATTTTTCGGCCATGTTATGAGAAGAGGGAAAATAGAACATGTTGTGACCACTGGAAAGATCTGTGGAAGGAGAGATAGAGGAAGACAACAAGAGAAGATGCTTGACAGTCTTGTTGCATGGCATGGAGATGAGTCAGCACACGAACTGATTAATGCTGCAGGAGATCGCAGATTGTGGAGAGGCATGATCGTCCACGCCAGTCGGCAAGGCACCTGATGATGATGATTAATTTTAGCAACTGTCAGCATGGCAGTAACATGTATTTACAAATATAGTCACGTGCAATAGCACTTTTGTGATCGTTTTCTTAATTAGACAATTTTGCTTTTTCGTTTAAACAACATAGTTGTCACAACATCACTCTACGTGCTCAAATTGTTTTGTTTGAAAAGCGGACCAAAATTCTGTTTGTTTGATAAACAGACGCACTTTTTAACAGCACTGCGTCATTTGCAACTAAATGAAAGCCAGGAAGCCATGTTGAGTGGGTGGCAAGTGGAGTGCACAGATGTGCTCATTGGGTTAGCATGGTTTCTTTTCTAGACTAATTTATGCCTCCGATAAATGGTATAGATCTGGCAGTTCGATATATCGGGAGAGATTGTATTTTTAAATCTAAATTTACATTCTTGAAAAAATGAGATTCGGGTCAAGATGACAGTGATCATTGTTGTATTTTCTAACCGCAACTAACTATCCTCGAAAGACGAATTTCGTCTAGTTTGTATAGTAAGTGTTGTCCAAATAATAACATAGGATGTCAGTTTTTTGGGGTTTAAGATCTTTTACGGTCATAGGGATTTCGTTCGTCTGAGCTGAAACCTTCATGAAAAAATGTTATCTACGTACGGCAGCCTCATATTAATGGCACCATTACAAAACAGTGTATTGGTTTTGAAGGGACGGGTAAGACCCGCAGTTTAAAGCCATGGCAACATGTATATGAGGGATTCTACCAAGCATGGAAATGGTTAAGACATGCAGAGGCAAACCATGGCAACATGTATATGAGGGATTCTGCCGAGCATGGAAACGGGTAAGACCCGCAGTTTTAAGCCATGGCAACATGTATATGACGGATTCTACCAAGCATGGAAACGGGTAAGACATGCAGAGGCAACCCATAGCAACATGTATGTGAGGGATTCTGCCGAGCATGGAAACGGGTAAGACCCGCAGAGGCAAGCCATGGCAACATGTGTATGAGGGATTCTACCAAGCATGGAAACTTGTTTTGCTGCAGTTGATCTTGCAGACGCCTACAACAAAGTACTATTTTACTTCTTAATCGGTCAGCATCTTGATCTCAATCTAAGTCTATTCTCAATGAAGTTGATCTCTTCAAGCGGGAGGTGGTGTTTAAGTCTGGTAGCTGGAAGTCTAAACCAGTAACTGTAAACCCTGGTCTGCCGCAAGGTTCACCTTTATCCCAGATAATTTCCAACATTTTCACCATGAGAATCACAGGCGAGCAGATCGTGGGACCGGGAAGTACAAACTGGGAGCGGGTTGCCGGGGGCCTGGCTTCCGAACTTGATCACATATGTAAATAGAGCGATTCAGCCGGAGCCACCGTCAGTGAGTCAAAGTTAACAGTGTCTTGGTTTTCGATGAATATGCGAGTATCATAAGCACTCCAACACCAACTGCGAGTCTGTATTTAGAGATCATAGAGTACACTAAAAAAAAAAAAAAAAGTACCTATGTGTGATTTTTGATAGGAATCTGGCTTTCTTTACGAGCATGTAAACCATGTGATAATGAAGTCAAAGAGAAATGTGACGGCTGTAATAGCCATAATAAACTGTGTGCAGCATCTCCACATTCTCTTAAACCTGGGTCTGGAACCTTCTGTAACTCTGTATCCTCGATGGCGATTCTGACTCATTGACATATACAGATAAAGATACTACACCGGATACAAAAGATGGCTATGCGCATCATACTTAGATGCACACAAAATACGACATACAGGGCGATGCACTACATCTTTGGTCATCCAATCATGGAAGTGAGAACAACGATCTGTCGCACAAGTGTGCATCTGCAAGTCAGCGCTGACACACATCGTCTACTGCACAAAGACCTTAGTCTTAATCGTAGTCTTAATCTTAGTCTTAATCTTTGTCTTAATCTTACTTGTAATCTTATTTTCAATTTTTGTCTTAATCTTAGTCGAGGTTTCAACTTCACTGCAACACAAGCCATCCCAGGCGTGCTCCGCTCCTGTCCCAGTGATAATCAAATCAAATGTCCCCCAGTGTCTAGTTTCAAAAACTAGTGAACAAATAATTTAATATGTGCACTCAATAAATGCATACATCAGTTGTTAGATGCGCCAAAACCAACAATCGCTATCAGAACTACAGTTTGACGTTGATGGAAGCAATCAGACACATACAATTATTATGTAAGATCTTTTACCAGCCCACACATAAACCGACTACCGGCCAAAACGACATCACAAATCAATCGCTGTACAAATGCTCATGGTGCTGCACCAAGCACTTAACTTAGTATCTTAGGCACCAAACCGTAGACGTCCGTCTATGTATGAAAACTGCATTAGCAAAGAGCTGTCTAAAGGGGGGAAAAAACACACAACTTCGAAGTCAAACATTCTGCTATTCCTAGTCCTCCATACTGTGTCGAAGGATTCACAAATAAGGGTAGCATGTTAAAGGGACGAACATCTTGAACGGGTCACCTGCCACTCAAAAGACTGCCTCCTTTGGGTTATTCTGTGCTCATTCTTGTCGGTGTATTTTGCACCTAAACTACAATTCTCTTGCTGTTCGATATAACCCTAGCAGCTAAATCAGAGATCATTTTGTTGCAGCTGGAAGACACAAAGTACCATGAACTGCAATAACTGACATCACACATCATACCGACAACCGCCGGCCATCAAGGATTTCCGTAGTACACGATCACCATAATCACATAGAACATGTCAGTGTTCTTGCCATACTCGGGCCATAGGACGAAGCCATTCTAGTATTTCACGTACATAATTGTCAATTTTATTTGCGTTTCCCCTAAAACTTCCACACATGTTACAGTTTTAAAGTTTCCTCAACATTGCACGTCCGAAAATCCGCAATGTCTACTTTTTTTTTTTTAAACCATGTTTTTTAGACGGATCAACATCACGGCACATGGGTGTAACCTATAAGTGCTCTGTTCTACTTCTAACTCAAGCCTGAGTTTGAAAAAATATCCAAGTCATTCCCTTGTTATTTGAAGATCCCACCCTGGCTTTTGTCAGGGGCCATGAATATAGCTGGCCCAGAATTGTGGCCATAACGGCTGAAATGGGTGTCTGGAAACTCTTCACGATGATCCTCATCCGCATGGTGGCACTTTGTGTCACCGGGTGTTTATCGCTTGTGTGATGTTCTGGTGGGGTTTTAAAAAAAAAAAAGAGAGAGAAAGAGAATCTGAAGAATCCCAGCGCACTGCACTACCTCCGTTGCACTGGCGAGGATCCTAAAATACTTTGGGTAGATTTTAAACTCCAAATTTTGCCCGGGAAACGCCGTCAGGCTACTCTTTTTTATTTCCAACAGCTAAGGAATGTTTTTTACTTGCGCAAAAATACACACGGGCGTCTGATCTTACTACCCAGAGACCAGTAGAAATTATTAAAAGTCAAGTGAAAAAATCCGAGTCCTCACCGTTACTTGACCAGCACTTAGGCGGGCACCAAACCCCGAGACCAATTAGCCCCTTAAATTTTTGACTAATTTACTGTTTCAAAATGGCATTGCATAAGCTATCATGCCGACATACAACCACTGATTTCCTTTTGAACGTTTTCAGATTGGAATTTAAAACTCCGAAATGGAAGTTCATTATAATATAGTGAATTTAAGACTCTAAAATAGAAGTTTATTGTAATACAGTCAATTTAAGACTCTAAAATGGAAGTTTATCATACTACAGTCGCGCGCTGTAGGCGTATCACTATAGGACATGGGTGTTTTTGTTAGCTAGCCATCTCAGCATTGCCCGTGGCAGGATGTCTACGGTAAACATTACATTGTATAAACCATAATTTGTGAACTTTATCATATATAACGATCTTTTCAGTCTACTTTTTTCTTACTTTCTAATTACCCTGAGCTGAGATGTGTATCCTTGATGTTCTTTCGACATTTTGAAAAACTCTTTCCTTTTGTGCTCTTTAAATATTGAAAATCTACTTATGTTCTCTTGTTAAGTTGTTGTCACTGAATGTCAGAAGCCTTGTTGGGGAGATGGTGTCATTCTTGAGTTTATTTCCAGTGCTGCTTGAGTGTTTCAGTTGTTATTTTGTGTCGTGTGTTGCTTGAATGCTATCAGCCTTATTTTTGAGTGTACTGTACCGATAAAATATTGTCATCTGTTATTTTGTATCGGCTGCTGCTGGGATGTTGTCAGCTGTTATTTTTTGGCAGATTCTGTTTTGGGATGGTGTCAGCTGTTATTTGTGTCGGGTGCTACTGCAGTAAAGGCGTCAGCTGTTAGTTTATATAAGCATACTGCTGTGAAGATGTTGTCAGCTGTTTGTTTATATCAGCATACTGCTGCAAAGATGTTGTTAGCTGTTTGTTTATATCAGCATACTGTTGTGAAGATGTTGTCAGCTGTTAGTTTATATCAGCATACTGTTGTGAAGATGTTGTCAGCTGTTAGTTTATATCAGCATACTGTTGTGAAGATGTTGTCAGCTGTTAGTTTATATCAGCATACTGTTGTGAAGATGTTGTCAGCTGTTAGTTTATATCAGCATACTGTTGTGAAGATGTTGTCAGCTGTTAGTTTTTAGCCTGCATACATGAGGTTAATATCGACATAATTAGTAATTTTAAATATTTTAAATGCAATTTGCATTGAAAATATTCTAACAGAAAATCGCATTTGTGAAAAAAGTAGGAAATTGTATAGGCCCCTGCGGATTGTGAAGCCCTGAAATGTAGCTTTTTTAGATTATAGCTCAATCCAGCACTAGATATTACAGTTCGAATGGTGAGTAGACATCACCAAGAACTCTCTTGGTGATCTCGCATCAGATGCAACTCAATACAACAGCCAGGCGATTATGTAGTCTGTAGTAAGCCGAGCTTACATGAATGACACTAACATACATCCAGAGCAAGAGCAAATCTCAGAGCCACCACTTTAGATTTCCATGCACGTAGCTAGACGTCCAGTGTCTTACACACAATTATGCACTCTGTCATCTGTCTGACAACACTAGCCACTATGCCTAACGGATATTCTCACTGTGTAAAGTGGCTAGCCTCAAGTGCTTTCAACTAAATTCATGTCAGTAATGTAGTTAACAAATGGCTAACTCGTTTTATCAGACTGACAGTGCTTATTGTCACTAGCTGCATACATAATCAGTACTGTGACGGTGATGATCATGTCCATTTACAACCTTCTGTTTCGTGGTATGTCAAACATGTTTGTTTCAACGCTGTTCCTGCCATGGAAAAGAAATATCATAATATCCATAAATTTATCCCACTGCCCCTCAGTCTTACTTACTCTCGCTCTCTCACTCTTCTTCTCTCTCTCACTCTCTCTCTCTCTCTCTCTCTCTCTCTCTCTCTGTCTTTCTATATCTCTCACTCTTTCTTCCCTGTCTCCTCTACTTTCCTGTTGAAGTGACACTCTCCCGTTTTCCTATATTATTGACATGCACCCCGCCACCCTCCCCACCCCCCCCGCCTCTCCCCCCGTACAAACAAATGCAGAAAAATATGTTACCTGTTCTGCCTTTAATAATTTTTTATCTCTAAGACATCTTAATGATGATCTTAATCTGTCCATGACAATATGGAGATTCATTTATAAGACTTCTTCAGCAGGACTTACATGTCATTATTTACAAGCCTGCTGATTGGCGAGTAATTAAATTCCCCACACCAAAATTACATTGGGATAGCATTAAGAATTTTTTTTTCTCGCCTTCACTAGGTGTAATTAAGAATTTTCTTTTTTAAACTTCAGTCGGCCAATATATATGACACAGCATATTTCATATTATCAAAACTGCGTTTTCTAGTTATCTTCTTAATACTCCTTCCATCCTCTGTTCTTAAGGTTACCTGATATTTGACCATATAGTTTTTCTTTTTTTAAACTAGTTCCGTTTTGCTTTGGCCGAACTGAAATCGTTGGTTTAAAGCCCACATGTTAATTACACTGGGATGCCAGTGGAAAATCAAGACAATACCGGACTGATATTAACGGAAATTAACTGATACTAAAAAAGGTAAGGGTGGGGGTGTGGGTGGGAAGCAGGGGGGGGGGGGGGGGGAAGCAGTGGTAACACAAACGTCTTAGGTTTACTTCCCACCTGTGGTGGGTGTTTTTTTTTAATTGAACGTGCTCCCAAGTCACCAAGCTTGAGATGCATCCCACAGAAATTTCCTAGGTAGTAAAGGCGATGAGCGTGATGTTGATTTCATCCCCTATTACCTGTTGAATAATCTGTTAAAAACTTTTTGTCTAACATCATATGTGTAGTGCCATGCAGGGGCGAAACGGCCCTTTGATTACTGACTTCACTTAACCCAAACAAAATGCAACAGGTTCACCAATCACCTGGACGCCCAATTTCTGTTTGTAATGAACTCATTGCAAAAGTCACAGAACGGATACAGTAAGATCATTGTTTTATGTGAGGGTGATGGCAGATGAATCTGGTTGTTAATAGAGAGACCTTTCATGACATGTTAGAGCAAGATTTTGGCAAGAAAACAATTTGCTTGCCGATTTGTACCACATTCGTTGTCTGATGACCAAAAACATCAACAGATTGAGTACCAAAGATGTATCACTAAAACAAGAATGTTTGACCCAAAAACAAGTGTGTGTTCTTAGCCTTCCACCCTATTCGCAAGATTTGTCTCCCTGTGATTATTTTCTATTCCCAAATTTAAAGTAACGATTGAAAGGACGCTTCTTTAACGCTATTAATGACATCCAAAGGGCCCTAACATCGACTTAGAGGGCCATAACAAGAGAAGAAAAGAGGTCGTTCCAGTGTTTGTTAGATCGTGCTACTCACGGTATCAATGCACAAGGGGCTAACTTTGAATAAAATACAGGTTATATCTTCAAATGTGGATTTTTTTAAATTGTGTGTGTGTGTGGAATTAGTCTCATTACCTGATTGTTAGACTTTGTAGTATGTTTCAACCTTTTTATGCCCTTGTTCCACTAGAACGAGGAAAGCTGTTTTGCGGACCATCTTACATACAACAAAACAGATGTACAGAATCAATGTAGATGGTAGTTTTTTTTTGGCAAACCTTGTGTCAAAAATGTTACAATTTTTAGCGAATGCGACATCTGTACTTGCTCAGGGGTTAGAAACATATGACAAACGTGGCTAGAAAGTAGTTTCTGATAGACAAAGCGCTGCAATAACATAATTCAATTTTTTTTTCTAGTTACTGAGTTAAATTAAGAAGTCTTTTCATATAAAAAAGATGCCGAAAAACGACCTATGACAACCGAGGCTAGAGATTAGTTTCTGATAGACAAAGCGCTGCAATAACATAATTCGAATTCTTCTTCTTTTTTTCAGTTACTGACATGAATTAAAAGTCTTTTCATATGATGCCGAAAAAAAGACAAAGAAACTGATATATCTATTACTGAGTGATATTATTAATCAAGTGATATTCAAAACTTACATATTGCGCTTTATGTCTGGACAGAGGAGTAACATCAGAGGTCAGATTATTCAGCTCAAAAAAAAAATCTTTCGAGAAGTGATTATTCATCGAAATGTTACCTTTATGAGGATTCTCATTTTTTCAGTGTTAAAGTTTCCGCTAACGTCTTTACCTCTGACGTTAATAAAAATGTCATTTTTAGGTTGAAGTCATAGAATTGTACAATTCTGTCAAAATTTAAAACAGTTGTGTACCTTCCATTTGTACTCGACTATTCTCGACTTTTCTGGACAGAGGAGTAACATCAGAGGTCAGATTATTCAGCTTTAAAAAAAAAATCTTTCGAGAAGTGATTATTCATCGAAATGTTACCTTTATGAGGATCCTCATTTTTTCAGAGACTTAAAGTTTCCGCTAACGTCTTTACCTCTGACGTTAATGAAAATGTCATTTTTAGGTTGAAGTCATAGAATTGTACAATTCTGTCAAAAGTTAAAACAGTTGTGTACAATTCTGTCAAAAGTTAAAACAGTTGTGTACAATTCTGTCAAAAGTTAAAACAGTTGTGTACCTTCCATTTGTACTGGATTATTCTCGACTGTCCTGAACTCGTAAGCTTCATGTTTCAGATGGAATACCAGAAGCGATTAACACCGCTCATCAAATATTTAGAGAAACGAAGGGTGAATACTTAGGAAAAATCTTCAACAGTGGGAATAACAGAGGGTACAGCACTAGAGAATGAATCAAGCATTGGTTAAAAATATCGTATTTTGTTATCACTGATGGCACTTCACACTGGACACCCCTATGTGTGTTCAATCGATCTTCCCATAACTTTCTCCGCCCACCCCACCACGCCTCGTATGCTGCAACATCTACTGATTGTTTCCGCGAGAAGTTAGTTATAGTGTCTCCATTCGTGACTTCTTGGAGGACATAGACATGCTACATCAGACTTCACTTCCTAGTGAAAAGTAATCTGGCTAGCCTCAGAGACTGGATGTATACCAACAAATTAGGAGGTACAACGTTGACATATTTGGCGTTTATTGCTTGAGGTACCACACATTTCCGGAACCTATCATCATAATTTTGTACTACTCTGTCATTGTAAGCCATATCTCTCATTGTCTGTCTTTTGCTGATTGTCATTATGTTTGCAAGATGAGCTGATATTACAAATGAGACTTTCTTAATAATAATAATAACAAAAATAAAAATCGTTGTAATCATAGTCATAGTCTTCTTGTAGTGCCGTTATACGTCACAAAGGGCTCACAGTCTGTTTGCCATTTATGTTACATATTCATCCTTCCCTAGTCCTATGTATGAATTATATATCTACATTTGCTTTGTCATGCTACTTTGTTACTTTGTTATTATTTTACCTTTCCCATTTTCCTTTTATTGCGTCGTTGTTTGTGTGTGTGTGTGTGTATGTGTGTGTGTGTGTGTGTGTGTGTGTGTGTGTGTGTGTGTGTGTGTGTGTGTGTGGGTGTTGGGAAAGGCGGGAAGGAATGGCCCCTGGGTGGGGAAAGTGGGGGGGGGGAAGTTTCTTAAAATACCACATCCACCTTTGACTCCTCACACATGATGCTATCCACTATTGGTTCTTACAGTAAAAGCAACTTGATTATCTAATAATAATAACCTCTCCCCCCCCCCCCCCAACTTTCATTTTTTCCCAATTTGTTTAGTAATTGTTAATGAGATCCGTAATCAAGGAACCAGGAGAACTTTCATGGACGGTGGTTACGTTTACACACGACCAGCAGCAGAAAACATTCAAGAGTAGGCGGGATATTTCTTTGCCCAGGGAAAATGAATTTAATTATGCATTCAGACGGGAAGAAGAATAACATTCATAGCAAGTGCACAAGAGGAAACAGGAAAACATACGCACGCGCGCACACACACACACATCCGCATTCCCTTTTTAATCTTTCGATTGAACAAGATTCCATGATGATAAGAGGTTTTCAAGTTGTTTTATGTGAGGAGACCGAAACACTTTTTACAGGAAAACATGCGTGAATGTAATACTTTTCTTTAGTGGCTTTTCTTTCGTTTCATTCGTTCATTTATTGTCCTGTTGTGCCATTGTGTGTCACATAGAGCTGACAGTCTATTCCTCAATTCCATTCTATCCGTTGCAATCAGTTCGATACCATGGAGTGAATCCAGTCCAGCACCCTTGGCCTCTCTCATCAATTTTGGTTTTAGGGTTTCTTTCAAGCATTCTCGCCTCTTCAATTCCTTTATTTCCAATGTCAAGGCGTGTTCGGTGATTCTCTGTTGGTATCTTCTCGAGATGTGTCCAGTGTAGCCCCATCTTATCTGTCTTGCAACTTTGGTTACTAATGGTTACCCAGACTTTTCTCTTATATAATCCAACGTTCACTGTCATCAGTTAAAACTGAAATAACATTAGAATTGAAAATATGTAACTTGTTTTAAAAACTATACAATTTAGAGTCATTTTTTAAAATTATGACCTAAAGACTGCTGTTTTGCTTACTTTAGTTTTATTGCTTAATCAGTTGCGTAGCGTCTCCAAATTGAAAGTTAGGTGTAATGAATCTATAAAACCCTCTGCCTCTTGTCTTGGCTATGTTCACTCTAAAACTATGTTTGTCTGTCTGTTGATGGCATCCTTCATATCCCTATTTCTTTGTCTCTTGCATTCCACTTGTAAAACCTTTATGGCTTTGAGAAGGGTTCTGTCTTTTCATCCTTTTCACTTCTATTCTTTATCTTCCAACGACTAAGAACTTCAGCCAACTCACGTTAAGTCGTCTAATCGTTTGCTACTGCCTGTAGCTTATCCCATGTTATTCGTTTACTTTTGCTTTCGGTCTCTTTTTTTTCCTTTGACCCAGAGAGGTCAAAGTATAAGTATATTTTAGTTATACTGTTATCAGGTTTCCTCAGTGTGTTCCTATTCAACGCTTGCGTCTTTTTTTTTTTTAACCTCTTATTTTGCTGAAGTTGCTTATTTCTCTCCTGATAAGAGATAGAATAAAATATAAATAGGAAATTTAAGAATGGTATGGCATAGTAAAACTGTTTAGACACATACATGAACAAAGAATCACTGCGGACAGTGAAAACAAAGACGAAACTGTACACTTCTAAATGAAAAATGTCAGCTTGATGCAAGCTAGTGTTTCTTCTAGTGGGCAAAGACTTCCGAGAGAGCACTCATCAATTGTTAGATTTCTGCCTAAGAAACAAGAACACTGACAACACACTGTCAGTCAACCATCGAATACCACTAGCAACGCGACAAATGCTTTTTAACAAGAAAATTCAAAATTCTCATAAACAAACCACACATTGCATCAGCATTTTCTGACTCTCCGTCTATCGTCTGTGGTCACGAGTTCCTTTTAAGATCAGATATAGCCGTCCCAGACAGGTTTCCAGATGCCCTGTTGTGATCTCTCCCCAGACAGGTTTCCAGATGCCCTGTTGTGATCTCTCCCCAGACAGGTTTCCAGATGCACTGTTGTGATCTCTCCCCAGACAGGTTTCCAGATGCCCTATTGTGATCTCTCCCCAGACAGGTTTCCAGATGCACTGTTGTGATCTTTCCCCAGACAGGTTTCCAGATGCACTGTTGTGATCTCTCCCCAGACAGGTTTCCAGATGCCCTGTTGTGATCTCTCCCCAGACAGGTTTCCAGATGCCCTGTTGTGATCTCTCCCCAGACAGGTTTCCAGATGCACTGTTGTGATCTCTCCTTGAGATAAATCTTTCATAGATCTAAACTACCTATGAATCCTCGGGACTATTGATCCAGCAACCTGGAATCTCGACCTGACATTGTTATGTTTGCTAGTGTATACTCTTATCGTTAATGCTTTCGTCAATATCCGTGGGTGCTCATCAATACATATTGATTTGTTTATCTTGCTATTTCGAGTTCTCCATGTAACATTTTCGTTGTTCTAGGATCGTCTCAATTTTGCATACATCCAAATGTCACTGGCAAGTATTCCTTTTGTGGGAGTATCTTCTCAGGACACTGTAGGCTAGTTTTTTGTTTTGTTTTCATAGAGCTGCTTTCATTTCACTGCACATCTCCTAAACAAAACAAATATTGCGTACAGTTAAGGTCTTGTGGAGGTGAATTTATTTAGATAATTGAGAAAACTGATTCAGGAAACATCTGAGAGGCTTTACACAGCATTCTGACAACTTATTTCCCTATCCTTTCAGGCCTAACACCATAATGGCTTCTATCATGTGTTGTATATGCAAGCATTTCTGTGTGTTGTGTGTGTGTGTGTGGAAAGGGGGGGGGTGTTATGTATAAACGCGTTCTTGAGACAGTTCCGTCAGCGTTAAAATTGAGAGCTACTTTATCATCACCACAGGAAACGTGTAACGGGTCGGAATCAATTCTATTTGAAAGTCACGATTTTATACTATTTTGTTTGCTTTGAGGTCTTTAGTTTTTGTCGATGCCCTCCCTTGTGTTGTCATGTCGTGGCCATGGAAACGTCCATAGATATCTGCTGTAAAAATAAAAATGAACCTGAAGGACACTTTTCCAAGCCTTCAGGCGTATTAGGCATATAGGGCTAGACAACGGCGGCTCCTAAACATCTACTGCTACCTTGCTAAATCTTATAGTGTCTTCGATGTAATCAACTTTTTCACATAACGTCATTGCTATCATTATTCCGATTCTAATGCGTGTTACTGGTGTACGTGTCAAACTCAATATGTTCTTTTTAACTTTCTTTTCGTAATCGGTCGTGTCCATTCTATGTGTTAAGACTGTATTGTAAGTCATAAATGTTTTATTCTTGAAATGTATTGTTATAACTGATTCGTCGGGCATGATTTGCAGGTTTTAACGTATGATTACGTTTGGTAATCTGTTTATGTGATTTAATTTATTTTCTAATACCCATTTATTCATGAGTGAGAAACATGTCTATTCACCTTGCCTCTGATTATTTTAACGGTGCTCACTGGCGTTTGTGCTTGATCATTAACAAGATCTAAATAATACACGTTAGATCCTGTTTACAGTGTATTGTCTATTTAACTGGTTGTACTGAATAACGTGATAAACATGTGATGCAGAATCATTTCAAAACAGACAATGGCCTCTAGCTAGAGAGAGCAGGATTCACACTTCTTCTTCTTCTTCTTCTGTAAGCTTCGGCGGAAAGTCCTGGTTGATCGTCTATTTGGACTTTTGATTTGTGCCAGGGCCTGAGTTTTGCGTGTACATTAGGTTTACTGGCTTATTTGTGTGCTGTTGGTTGTTCTTTGTCGATCGGGCCGAGGCACTCCGACTTCGAAGGAGCCACCAACCCCCACCCTCCTCCCCCCCTCCCCCCACCCCGATCCATTAGTCGGCAATGCATGTTGGGGGGGCAGTAGGTATATTCTTGTTTTCTACACAAAATCGGCACCGAACTCTCACTTGGAGGATTCACACGACAACTATGTTTTTCCACAAGGTAAAGGAATTTCCAAATCAGACACCGCTGTTGATATATGTTAAGTGATGAGCTGGTTGGCAAGCATAATTATTCACACATTCCGCCAAAATTTTAGTTCCTAAAACCTATCCGCTTCAGTCACTTGACCGTACTAATTTGAGATACAGTCGCCCCAGACGTGTCCCAGACATATTTTCATTAGACTGGCTTATCACAGAGCCGCAATAGGCTTTTCTTTCAAAATGGAGTTGGGCACGTTCACTACTTGGGATGGCTGTCTTATGCTGTTAACGCGTGTGTAAGCTAGTAGGCATGCTGAGATGTTCGGACGGCAGTCTGCGTCAATTTCTCCACAAAGGACAGTAATGAACATTCGGTGTATTTTTTTTGGGGGGGGGGGGGGCACAGGAGGGAGGGGGGGCACTATAGGTGACTCGTTTGCTATGAAGCTAAAAACTAAGATTAACAAGACTCTTTAACTATTCAGAAAAAATCCTGACAATTCATTAGATTGGACCTAGCCTGCTGACTCTGCGGGCAAGCGCTTTTTACACAGTACATATACTTGCCATAACTTCTTTTCTTTGTCGGCTGAGACCAGAAAGATAATTGTCTAGATCTATATAAATCCTATTATGTTTTACGAAAGTGAATTATGGAAAACTGGCCAGTTGGTAACAATTATTTCGAAGCGACAGAGATGTGCTTGTATAAACAAATTATAAGAATTGTAATGGGGGATATTTTCACCCTGATTGGGAAGGTTTGGGGGAAAGCCCAAGCTAGCAATAATACCGAGAGAAGCCAGATACTCGGATTAAACGAGGTTTCCAAGATAGGAGACGACCACGAGTTATCACGTGGAAGTAAAGGAGAACGACCACAGGTCGCCACGTGGAGCTCAAGAACAACCACGTGTTGCCACGTGGAACGAACACTGGGTATAGAATAAGATACCAGTCTGGTTAGGTTAGTATGTGTTGACCGTGAGAGCGAGAGGACGTGAAAGTGGTCGATGGAATGACAACGTGTGACTGATTGTTGAGAGAGGAAAACCAGACGACAACATCCATCGAAGCCATGTCCAGCCAGGCCAGTCTGTGTGAAGTCTGTAGTAACATCAAGATCCATGCATGCGGCGATGTGGAAGTGAAGGCGCCGAACTCTGGTCGATGAATGTGTGAGAAGACAGCATGTTCGCGTCTGATTAATGTGGTGCGTGCAAGCTGTAAACTAGGACACGGACAGGACTTTTATGTGAGTGATGAGATGTTAATAAACTGATGTATCGTACTACTAAGTCGGTGTCGGCTTGTCCCAATTATATCATCGTGAGAATGTGTGTGCTAAGAGCATTCACTAGACACATCATCTCCTAGACAACGACTCATTGCAAGAATACACTGCACAGATAAAAGCAGTCAGAAGATGTCTTCAAAGAAATTGACCTGATGCCCACATTATAAGGAGATAATCCACATTCTGTGATCATGTAACCAGAAAAAAAAGGAAACTGGAGTACGGCGTGACGTTGGGAACGCCGAAGGGGAAAATATATAGAGGGAGACCCAGAGAGAAGATGCTGGACAGTTTGTCATCCTGGCATGGAAGATAAGCCGAGTCAGAACTGATTGAAATTGTATAGACAGGTCTACCGAAACCAAACGGCACGAACTAAAAAAACAAAAACAATAAGCCGTCACGGTCATGTGGACTATAATTTAAAGTTTACATCCCCTCAGAAACGGGACAGAACTTATCTGCGCGTTGCCCATGTTAAAGTCAATCTCTCTACTCCTGGACATTAAAGAGAGATGGTCGAATAGACTGCATCTGAGAAAGAGCTAGAAAAACTCTTCATTACGATGAGTCACGTTGCAAAGCCTAGGCGTTCACGGTTAACCATCTCAGACGAGCACTCTCTCCTGTAGGTTTTTTGAGGTTTTTAAACGACGGATCATGGCCCACGGGTGTAACCCACAACTGCTTCGAACTTCTACTAACTCAAGTCTGGGTCCGAAGAAGCTCAGCATAGTTCACACGCTCTGTAGCACCGGCGAGGATCCTGAAATACTTTGGGCAGATTTGTAACTCCAAATTTTGCCCTGGCAGCGCTTTTAGCCTACTCTTTTTTAATTTCCAACTGCCAAGGGAAGTTTTACGTGCGCAAAGATACACACGGGCGTCCGATCTCATTACCTAGAGACCAGGGGGAATTACTAGAAGTCCAAGTCCACGTGAAACAAACCTGTAAACATCACATATATGTGGCATGAAGGGATTTCTTTATCTTGTCTACTTACTGACCAAGGTCCTATGCGAAATCTGATTTTTTGTTAAAGTGAAACACCCCTTCTTACGTATATGTATACCAGGTAATGGGTGTATAGCGGTAGAGCTATATTTTATAAACCAATCGGTACTCGGCGGCTTTTACTTCCTAGGACTGTACCTAGTACCCACTCAAGGCTGGGTCGACCTGGTTGTAAAAGCCATTTTTTGAAAAAATACCGGCTTCCGCCAGGAACCGAACCCACGACCTTCCGATCCACAGGCGAGCGTCTAGCCGCTAAACCACGGCGGCTCCCTCTGGTTCTATGTAGGATGTGATAATTCTTGTTTCTAGCCTCCGGTCACAGGGATTTACTGCGTTTTATCATGCAGGTTTGCCTGTCAAAATTGGTTATTTATCTAAAGATGCAACAATCATTTGATGTCATTCTCCTGTCTAGATATTTAAAATTATGCACGTGTTCCAAGGTAATGACAGCTACTTAATTTGTACATTTCGGCTCTATTTATTTCTTCGATATAACCGTTATTCTTATGTTTTTCAAAATTAAAACTACTAATTCTTTCGCTTTCTACAAGAAGTACATCTATGCTTTTCTGCAGTGACTTCTGCCATTTTGTAACAAGATTATGTCATCGACATAACATTGGCTATTATGACCAAACACGAAATCTGGCTTAAACGCCCTTAGATCTAATCATGTGTCAACTGCAAAACGAAATCAAGAACACGTTCTTGTTGACAGAGCTCTCCCCCGAAAATAAGAATCGGTACGCACCACAAGTCTCCATTTCAGTGGTGATAAAACATGATGCCTGAAAAAAACGTGCCAGTACTGCGTACCCTCAGAAAAAAGCCATCCTCTTTGCTCTTAAAAATTCCTAGTGTTGTTCATTAGTATGTAGAAGGAGATTGCTGCCAAAATATATTATAGTAATCATCAAATGTATTTGGAAGAAAAACTGCTTTATTATTTGAACAGTCAGATTGTTTCCTTGTGTTTTTATAGTCAAGTGTCTGTGTAAAGTCTAAGAAACACTTCTCCGGTATAAGCATGCACGCTCTCTTCCTTTCAGTGTTCTCATTATGACGACATGCTCCAGTAGTCGGCGTCTAGGATACTGCGTTGCGAACGTGCTTCATAATGTCGCGTGCCCGAGTTCGATCCTAGCTGCAGGCTGTTCGCCAGCATACCGTCTTGCATCGGTTTCCACAATATTATTGTTTGTTTGCTTGTTTGTTTGTTTTAGTATCCCGAAGCCTTGAGTTGTTAACCCCTAGGCTCGGTATTATGGATATCGCAACCTTTCGGCCTTGATTCCATGATAAATACCGTAAATCTGGGAGAAATGTGGCTTTTCTGCCTATCCCCGGGTGTGAGCCCGGACTACAAGGAGTTCGTCCCCCGGTCACCGCGCAATCCGGTTTAGCCAACTACGCTAGAGAGCCGGACGACAATGTTTTAGAGAGAATACAGTTCGGTAAGCAATGGGAAATTACTTTTAACGTAAATTTAGCAAGAAAAATCACAACAGCCAAGAAATGACGGACTGGTTCAGCAAGATTATGTAACTAACTCAGTAGTAAAGGAACTGAAGATTTGTTTTATTTTAAATTTATGACACATTTACTTTTTGCAGTGAGTTTAACTAACTGTGTGAAGATTAAACTTGTGTGATCAAGGCCTGAAGATTGACTAATCTAGGAGTTATCGTGAACGCAACGAAGCTACTCTGGTGTTTTGAGATACATAATTTAAATAACAGTTTCAGGTAAAAAGCTTTCTAGTTTAGTCATGTTATTATAGTACATTTTAGTGCCAGAACGTTCTGTCTGGTCCTATGGCACGTATTTGTTTTTTCCTCTCTACTTGTATCTTAGGCAGATATGTTTTTTATTAAAAGTTCTTTCTATTCGTAATGTGTCTTTCAGTACATGGTAATGTTTTACGGGTGTTTATTTTTAGTCTTTTTGAAAAAAAACAAAACAACAAAAAACACAGCTAACTTTCATTTCTATGATGTGGATTTTCATTTCCGAAAATTTCAAGTCTGGTAATTCATTCATAAAGCCTCAAAAAGCCAAGTATTTCTGCTATTTCCAGTCTCCATTAAATGGAACATATAACCGAAGGGACACGTTGGTTGAATAAACCTATCAATTTACCATTACTTTGTGTAATTCAGCTACTGAGAGAAAGGTTGATCTTCGTGACTGGCTGTCATGTCAGCGGTTAGTATTCGTGCACTACGTAAAAAAAAAAAAAAAAATGATTGGCTACATTCGATTTCCTCTGCTTTTTCTTTTCCAGCTTGAAATGTCATTTCGTTTCATTCATGTTTGCACTCCTAGACTACTAAGATGTTGTTTACCACATCTGATATGAAACATCCAATCAGCAAGCAAATACGCGTAGAACTATGGTTTCCAAAGAATTGTCGGTTAGTCAGTACATTCTGTGGGCTCTCTGTAGTCCAGTGATCAGAAGTGAACGTGAAAGTCTTTTGTTAACAATTTGAGGCGTATTCGTATTGCTAGGCAAAATTTTTGATTGATATAAAATTTGCTTTCATGAAGGTTGGACTGTAAACACATTTAAACCCAGATCGTTGAAAAGAAGAGGATCTGAACACTAGGCTAGCATAGTCGCTGCGCTACTGAATCGCTAGTCTAATAATAGTAACCACGCAGCCGTGGCTTCAAATGTTAAATGTTTGTGTTGATTTTATATATTCCGTTAGAAGGAAACCTGCATACACCCCCCCCCCCCCTCCCCTCCCCTCTCGTCTCGATCATGCTTTCCAAATCCGATACTATGACAAAATTTCGGACTGAGAGTGTAACCACCCATCGGAACATCTGCAGCCGTAGCCTTCGTTCTCATGTTGGACGTGGTAATATCGTGTGTGAAGCTCCCGTCCGTCATTCTTCTCTGCCCATTCTTTCACACTGAAACCCTATCCATGCTTTCTACCCCTAAACACTGACTCATCAATGTATTTCAGGGCTTTTTAACAGGCACTCCCAGATGGACCCAGCCTTGAGTGGCTACCGGCTGCAGTCCTGGGAAGTAAAGGCGGCCGGTGTGCTGCTGACCGCATTTCCTAACTTGTGTGGATTGGTCTATAAAAACCAATATAGGGCTAGACCTATATGCCTAAAGGTGTGGAAAATAGACCGTTACTTTTTTTTTTAACCCATTCAACAGGCGGTCCTCCGGCCACATTTGGCTCAGCCAGGGTTATTAGTTAATGGCCTGAGGAGCAGCTAACCGAACGGTTAGATCTCAAGACGGAGACCTGGGTTCGAATTATCGGTAAGAGCTGGAGATTTCTTCTGTCAGTGGCAAAATAGAATCCTAACCTGCACAGTCGTGGCGACAGCACTAGCCATGCGGCGTTAATTCTCAGGCTCAGACTCCCACCTTCCATCTTTTTTGCCTGCACCACAAAAGTGATTTAATAAAGGCAGTAGTTGACAGTTTGACAGTTAGTCATTCAGTTCAAGCTGGCTGAAGTGTTGAGTGGCTGAAAAATAACCTTCAGAATCTCTGTTACCGTCATCTGTATCACTTTCCCCTGCTTTCTCATCTACTAGCAAGGAATCAGACTGAAAGGTGGACCTGGTATGTCATCTACGTGGAACAGGTTGTCTAGAACAGTGATTCTCAAACTGTGCGCCGCGGCGCCCCTGGAAGCCGCAACCTCTTCACAGGGGCGCCGCGAAATATTCGAAGATACACGAGATATTTTTTTTTTTTAAATCTCTTACATACGAATGGCGTAATGCTGACCACATTACCCACCTAGTGCCGATTGGTCTGTAAAAATATGGGGTGCTCTTCACATATGCCCGATGCGCCTAAGGCGTAAAAAGGGATCTTTACTTGCCTACATACAATTAGTCATACTTTTATGTAGATTAGAGCGCTGTGGAAAATTTTTAATTGAAAAAAGGCGCCGTGAATAAGACAAGTTTAGGAGACACATGTCTAGAAGATTATAAATCTAGATATGTCCATTTTGGTGGAACCCCCCCACCCCCTTTTCCACCACACTCCACCTCTCCTCTTAATAATGAATGCACGCACACACACACACACACACACACACACACACACACAGTCATCGTGGTTCTTGTGCTCTTTCAACCCACTGAAATTCCAGATTGTAAACATGTTCTGTCCCGACAAGTCCATTGTCGCAGGTGTTCAACACATGTTTTGCAATCAATATGAGAACCCCACACTTGTCCTGGTCACCTAGTTTACTTTAAAATCAGCCAAGTATGCCTTCTCTCTCTCTCTCTCTCTCTCTCTCTCTCTCTCTCTCTCTCTCTCTCTCTTTCTCTCTCTCTCTCTCTCTGTGTCTGCCTCTCTATTTCTCATAGACACACGCGCACACCCACACACATCATGCAGGCGCGCGCGCACACACACCACGCACACACAAAGCATAACATGCTTCCTATGTTCTTTTTCATAGCACACTTTCAACAAATATAACAACATAAATCGGTGAAAAATAATAGTTTTTTTTTTTTTTATGATGATGCCATTCTGTGTTTAAAGTGTAAGAAAATGACAAACATCCATATTGGGTTAAAATCTAAAGAAAGGGACAATCTTTGAAGATTCTTGAAAGCTGAAACTGAATGTAAACAAGTAGTTTATTTTTGTAAGAGGCTAGACGGGAAGAGATTTTTTTTAGAGCCTTACATAGAAAATACTGTGATAATATTACATATTTAATACACAAAATAAATGTGGTATTTGTATTTAGTAAGACTTATTTATGCAAAATCAGTTGAAAACTATTTGGCACCATTTTTTTTTTTTTTTAATTTTCATTATTGCTGGGGCCTGTGATGTCTTTGACAGCTCGACAGACTGCCCCTTTTTTTTCCCGAGACTGGCGTCATCGTCCTCAAAGTCAACTGCACCAATACTTCCTCAAAAATGGTCAAGCAATGGAGGCTGTTTCAGTCATTATGTCTGAATTCTCCAAATTATGTGCCTGAGGTCGTTTCAAAACTCCCGGTGTGCTTTCTGGAGCCCCATTGTAGGTAAAACAAGAATAGAACAGCTGCCTCCCAAACACGCGTGTCGTGGGGGATTCCTTTGAAGTCTGAGTACATCTACATGAGACGCAAGGAACAAACAAATCTGCATATAAATAAGTAAGATCTATACAATTGATGTGCACACAACACGTAGTTCTGAAAAAGGACTAATGTTCAGAGAGAACGAACAGCCAACATTTTCCGCAGGACTTATACAGCCTGTGAACGCGAAAAAGCAAAAGTTTCAAAACAGTTTTGAAATGGTGTTTTATATGCTGTTTCTTAAAAATTATAATGTCTTGCTAGTGCATAGTGTAGGTTAAAAATGTTATTATAGTCTAATGATCCGAATTTACTGTGATTAGAAGCTAAATCTCCCAACAACTTGTCCTCGAAACTTTCAGGGTGCAGGAGAATTGTCCAAGAAAATCGTGAAAAGAAACTGCACATTCGAGCTGCTCTTTCCCCGCCCGTCCCGTCCCGTGAAGGATGAACTGTTCAGTAACCGAGGTTCTGTTCAGAAACCGAGACATGTTTTACAAGAAAAATATATCTAGACCATCCAGTTGTTCCAGAAAGAAGGCATCTGAGAAAAAGAGGTTCGAGTATAGCTGCCATATCTGTTACGAATTTTTTTTTTCAATAATAAGCTACAGAATGAAGGGAGTGTCGGTCTCTGTGACGTGACGTAAGTCATTGATTGTACTTCTATTTTGTCTGTGACATTTCCACCAGCGCAGTATGAAAAGATAAATATATATATATATATGCACTTCTAAAATAGACTAAATCAACAATAAACTATAGCTTCTTCTAAAATGGACTACTTCAATGTATGGCATAATCAAATATTAATCCTGATGTCATAGACAAAGGAGACATTTTATAATCATCTTTAATAATTTCTTAATTATCGTGTGGGTGTCATATCGACTTCCTGTATTATTGTGTCTTGTTGTTGTTTTTGTTGCGATTTTAAATATAACTTAATCAGTTTTTTTTTATATTCTCAAACCCGCTGACTGTATTTTTTCCCCTTCTCTTTCTTACTGTTAACTTTTTGGCATCGCATAACTAAAAAGTCGAATCATGCATTGCAATCAAACAGGACAATTCCAGATGTTCACGAATGTATAATTAGGGCATCATTAGGGGCTGTGTTATGATTTGTGTGCTTCCTCTTTCCTCCCACCTTCGGTTTCCCCCTCTGGCTGCTACTTAAAGGATTGACCCCCTCAACAAAATCTCAGTTATGATGACAGACCAACATGGCGAATACAAGATGCCTAGTACAACTTTCAGAGAAGTGATAACTGTAGCATCTGTACCGGCTACCCCAGACTAACGTAATTTGGAGTTGAGTGGGGTTAGAATCTTGTGATTCTTATGTGGGTGAGCAGCATGCTTCCTCCTGGATTACAGTATGCAGTTCTTCTTCTTCTTTTTCTTTCTTTTTCTTTCTTTTTTTTTCTTCTTCTTCTTCTTCTTCTTCTTCTTCTTCTTCTTCTTCTTCTTCTTCTTCTTCTTCTTCTTCTTCTTCTTCTTCTTCTTCTTATTATTTATTATATTATTATTTTTTCTTCTTCTTCTTCTTCTTTCTTCTTCTTCTTCTTCTTTTCTTCTTCTTCTTCTTCTTCTTCTTCTTCTTCTTCTTCTTCTTCTTCTTCTTCTTCTTCTTCTTCTTCTTCTTCTTCCTTCTTCTTCTTTCTTCTCTTCTTTTTCTTCTTCCTCCTTCTTCTTCTTCTTCTTCTTCTTCTTTTCTTCTTCTTCTTCTTTCTTTCTTCTTCTTCTTCTTCTTCTTGCTTTCTTCTTCTTGCCTTCTTCTTTCTTTCTTTTCTTCTTCTTCTTCTTCTTTCTTTTCTTTCTTCTTCTTTCTTTTCTTTCTTTCTTTCTTTCTTTCTTTCTTTCTTTCTTTCTTCTCTTTCTTTCTTCTTCTTCTTCTCTTCTCTTCTTCTTCTTCTTCGTCTTCTTCTTCTTCTTCTTCTTCTTCTTCTTCTTCTTCCTCTTCTTCTTCGCGCTTACCAGCTGTAAGCGAAAACAGTTCTGCTCGCTCGAATACTTTTGGGCTGGAGTCTTGTTCCAGAGCTTGAGTGTTGGTGCACATCTGTTTCACAGATCAGGCTTTTCTGTGAGCAGACTTGGTTGCTTGCACCGTAGACAGAGGTACTCCGACTTCGCAATACACCCTAATAAGTTGACACACCTACGACATGTTTATTAGGGAGGCAGTAAATATATTCTCGTTTTTCTCCCAGGAAGCCGCGTTAGCGCAGTCGATGGGAGACTCACTTTCAAATCAAGCTACGACTCGCTGCAGCCCGCAGCTGGTGTCTGAAACCGGACGGTTCCTGGGGTTCACCCAGCCTCTATGTAATGGGTACCAGAGTTAGCACTCTGAGGTAAACGGAGGAACGTCGCTGTAGCTAGAGTTGCGTGCTGACGACGACACAGGCGGGCAGTTTCTTAGCAGCTGTCCGTACTGGTGGAAAAGCACTTATGGTTTATAACCGTGTGCAATGACTCTAGCTCACATCTCCCGACTTTACTTTACTGTACTTGTTTTCCTTCCCACAGTCGGGCTCTGGAACCCATACAAGGACATTGTTACTGAATTATCCATGAACTGTTTTATTCTTTGAGAGTTATGTGTGGGCTCAGCTCAAGGTCGTCGATATCAAGCATTTCTAGTACTTTTGTTGTCATAGTTTCTACGGCAACACCCCTTCCTTAGAAATTCATGACAACTTTATGCAGATCTGTCTTTTCATTATTACTGTGTTTTAATTTTATGCCTGAACGAGTTATGATTAATTAATTAGCTTTTATTCTTTTCCTTTAGATTGTCCATTTCTTTCAATCTTCATGTGAACACGATTGTGTGCTGTCATAGCTGAGTCATCTGTATTTCATGTGCTGGAAGAAAAGTTATCATCAGTAGCAAGTGCCGTTTAGAGCAGAGTAATAATGTTATGTTTCTCAAAAGCATGTTCGTGTGCTGGCATCTATCGCTTCATGCTAAGACTAAAGGCTGTCAAGACTTTTTGTTGTTGTTGGTATTCGTGTGTCTCTCTTTCCTTAAATCGACAAGTTAAAATGTCCATTTCCAGCAGCGCTTCTCAACCTGTGGGTTGCGACCCTTTTATGGGTTAAACGACCCTTTAACAGAGGTCGCTAAAGGCCATCAAAGAAATACATATTCATTGACGTTATGAAAAAGCAACGAAAGTAATTGCATGATTTGGGGTACCACAACATCAGGAACTGTATTAAGGGGTTGCTGAATCAGGAAGGCTGAGAACCACTGATATACAGTGTATCTGAACTTGTTTTACAAATAACAGTGTCCTGAAATAGCCTTACATTTGTTCATATTTTCTTTATAGTGGGGATTCTACGTCCCACTGAAGTAGAAAAAGGTGGGGTTAACCCATCCCTATTAAAGCATGTAGTAGGCGGCTACTAATCAGAGATGTTTCTTTCGAATTCGGAATGTATCTGCCTGAGAAGCTAGAAGCCAACAATCTTAATACAAATACGTCAAATCTTTGAACGGAGGCGGACGTAAAAGCTAAGTTCTAGAACAGTAATACAGTCCAGAAGTGGACGAAAACTGGAACCAGAGTTTACATCCGCTTAGCACTATGAAGAGGATTCCTCTTGCTATAGCAATTATTATTCGCCACGGTGACCCATTTGGTTTTTTTTTTCCCTGTTGTGTGTTGATCTCTTTAAAGGGAAATAACCAGCCAGTGCTAACAGGCACAATGACTTTTGCACTTAACCGCCAAGTTATATTCGGCCCCTTGTAAAGAAAACGGTTGTCTTGACCAGCTTTGGCTGCAATCAATAGTGCTTGTCAGGAACAAATCTTCAGGCTCTCTAGGGGGGAAACTTGTTTAGTCTTGCTCTTTGTTTCAGGTGGTTAGTCGAGAAAAGGGGTATTTTCACGTCCTTGAAGCTATTGTGGTGAATAGTGTTAGCCAAATAGTATGTCCACGTCCCAGTGTGTATATAGTTTGTTTATGTTTACGTTTATTCGACGGATCAACATATTTACCATAATCTCCCCTTGTAGGATGCAATGTTTCGTTATTTGAAGCCTTACCCTGGCTCTTGCCATGGGTCCCAATTTAGCCCGGCCATAAATATGATCTAATGGCTGAACGCGGTTTCTGGGACTTCTCCATGGGTGATACTTTTCCAGATGGTGGCACTTGCGAGCCAAGGCAAAAACTAACTTCTGGTCAGGAAAAATATGAACACATAACCACATAACTTGCAAACTCCCCTGCTGGGCACTCCATTACTAAGTTCCACTTTTCTTTTTTAAAATAATTGTGTTATTCTTGTTCTATACAAATGTTGTGTAATCGTGTCAGTCTCACCTCCACAATATGATGTCCGTGTGATACTGTTCATCACTTTGACAACTATCTTCTTATGCCAGTGACCATCTTTTTTTGACAAGTGATTTTATGTAAATGTGAAAAGTTCATCTCCTCTTTGACTAGTGATCTTCGCCTGGCAGTGTCCATCTTCTCTTTGAACAGTGGTCTTTGCGTGGACGTTGCAGTGTCCATTTCCTCTCTGACAACAGTTCCTTTCGTAGCAATGCCAAATCTGTCTCAGTCACAAGAGATTTGAAAGTGACAGTACTTTATAGCAAAATACTACTTTATAGCAAAATACATTATATGATCCTAGTGTAGATGTCTATATAAATTTGACATGTGATCTACGCTTGGCAGTGACAATCTCCCCTTTGACAAGTGTTCTATGTGTGGATGTGATAAGCCCGTCTCCCTTTTCACAAGTGTTATACGTGTTGCAGTGTCCATGTGCTCTGTGACATGTGACTATCATGTGGATATCACGGTGTCCATTTTTTTTTTTCTGGCTATAAATCCACTTATAACCATGTTAATCTCGCACGTGAGAAGAGATTTATAAGCGAAAGTGTTTTCTGACAAACGATCTGCAAATGGCAAACTGCTTTTTGACAGTAGATATATATGTGGCTGACCCATCTTCTATCTGACTAAGCTGTTATGTGACAGTGTTCAAGTTCACGTTGACATGATATGTGCGTGTTTCAGTATTTTTTCCTCTGACGTGAGGTTTCTGTGTGACAGTACTTGAGAAATTTGGATACGAGATCAACCAGTAACTATATCCATCTTCTCTCTGACACCGAATCAAATGTAAGTAATATTAGCCTTCTCTTTTTTGATAAAAAGTACTATCTGAGTACTGTCTGAAATAAGATGTTCGTGCTGCTGTACATATCTATTCGCTTATATGCGGTCTACCTATGGCAGTATCAGTCTACTCTTTGATATAAGATCTACGTGTGACAGTGCCTGTCAACTTTCAGATACAAGATCTACGCTTGACTGTACTCCTCTTTTCTGTGACATTTTATCTATTTGTGACAATATTTAACCACTCTCCAACCTATAACGACGGTGTGCGTCTCCTCTCCAAGTATGTAATGCACAGTCCGTTATGGGTAGGTTTAATCACTTTAAAAGATATATTTTACAGACATCTAGACAGACATCTTCAGTAGACAGGCACAAATGCTTGTATCAAATACAGAGTAACCGTGGATTCTTCATTATGTCACATCACAAAGGCCATGCTTGTTAATTACACAGAGACCAGAGACTATTAATAATTGATCAGTTTGAATAGCCTGGCAGGGAACTTACCGTGGATTGCCTTTCCCTAAAGTGGGACTGGGTGTTAAAATACCAGTTTCCCGTGACAAAGTCGGCGTCCTTTCACGGAACACAGCTGCTGACTGATGGTATCCTGTTTGCTTGATTTATTCGTGGCCCTTTTCTGAGTCCAGTGTACACACAAGCCGAGTTTCACGTTGAGTCATTGACAGTTGACAAAAAGAAATAATGGAGGTTTTATTTCCCAGCCAGATATCTTGACCTTTTCCCAAATGTTTGGAATTTTTTGGCAACTAAGGTTAGCAAAACATATATAAAAGATATGCACAACTCTGTAGAGCATACGGTTTCTATGAAGCAAACAGCTGAATTGGGGCAAACATACTGATCGAATGTAAAAGATTTAGTAAAAGTTTAAGGATAATTAAAGCCAATGGATGGGAAGCTCATCAAGCTACTCTCTTACAATTTTATAAGTCTTTACTAAAGAGGGAAACTAGAATATGGGAGCGTTGCTTTGATTGATTTGATTTGATTCAAGAACCGACATCACAGCACTCGGGGCATTCCCATAAGCGCTCCGTCCCTATCTTCAGCAGCCAGCGAAGAGTTCCGATACTAATGGTGCCAGTAGCTTTGTGATTAAACTTCCGTCTTGCCTTTCCTCAGAGCCTCGAGCTTCTGCCAGAACCTTTCGTCACCCCCAACAGCATCAATCTCACCAGACTGTGGTAATCCATCTGCTCCTCCGAATTGTACACGCTCTCCCACAAGGCACTAACCACGTCTGCCCTATCATATATCAGTATTCCACCAAGTTGTGCAGAGCCGGCCAGTCTGTCCGCCTGTTCATTTCCCAACACACCGGCGTGACCCGGTGAAAAAATCCAGACAATACTCCTCACTCGTGTCCTCCGCAGCGAAGCATGCCACTCTGCACGAAGCATACCTGTTCTGATCTTGACTCAGCAACAAATTGCACACAAAGTAAACGATAGTATACAGTGGCAAGCACTGGCCACCATTACGGGTGCAGCTAAAAGCACATTTAATAGAAGCAATGGAAGTTGCGCTAAATACAGCACCCACCGTTAAATCTGTAAAGGAAGCTATTAATATATAATTACTGGCTTCAGACCGCACACAATCATAATCATCCGACATGTGACGCTTTTAACGCCAACACAAAAAAGTTCAAGGGGGTGCCAGTGAAAAACATTCTTAGGCCAGTAGGATAAGATGCTGCAGTAGCAATGAGTACTAATGAGGAACTAGTAAGAACACTCGAATTAAGTAAGAGATATAAACCTCCGATACCGCCATGGGAATTGAGACCACTGTTTGTAGACATGAGCCTGGCAATACAGATTTCACAAAACACTGACCCACAACAAGTAAGTACCATACCAGAGAAGCACATTTGAAACATTAAAACAGAAAAATGAGATAGGAGAAATAAGAGCAAGTGTTTAAATTCCTTATTGGAAAATACAAAAATGGTTAAAAATCACAGACCACACGTCAGTTTGCCACAGCCCAACTAGTCGGCATAATGAAAGCCTTGGAGATAGCTTCAGAAGCCAAGGTGGTAGTGGTGGTAGTGGTGGTGCTACTGCTGCTGCATATCATCCTCTCCTCAAACAACCCTCACTAGGTACTAGTGCAGCTCCAAGCCACTAGTTTGCTGCAATCAACATTTCTTAGCCAATTAAATTGGCACAAAGAAACCAGACTACAATTAAACCGATGCTGCTCGCAGCAGGTTAAACGTGATGGAGATTTTATTTTGTTTTTCATAAATAGATGGATGAATATAGAAGGAAACAACTCAGCTATGATAAGTTAACTTAGTTGATTCATGTTTTCCGAACTACTCACCAAGCGTTTGTTAGAGAACACTGACGGGATATATTTTTCGGAACTTCTTGTGATTCCGCCAGTTTTGATCGTAACCTTTTGAGTAGCCATTGTTATTTGACCTTCTTTCGTCCTATGGTGTTATATTAACTTCTGACACCCGAACATGTGTGAAATATAATAAGAATCTCTTATAATGAAATGGAGTAAAGTAGGGCTTTTTTTTTTTTACTGGCAGAGTTGAAAAAATTATCAAAACTGCCGAGCTATTTGTTTTTTCCAGATCTGCCGAGTAAAGAAAATAGTAACTGACCCTTTTCCACTTCTTTCATGCGTATTGGGTATATTGGGCTAGACCTATATTTTATAGACTAAACGACAATTGGTGGGTGATATGGTCATCATCACGCCGGTCGTCTTTACTTCCCTTGGCTGTACCTGGTACCCACTCAAGGCTGGGTCGACTTGGGAGCCAAGGTCATTTTTTAAACAGTCCGGGCCTTAATCAGGTACCTTTCAATCCACAACCGAGCATCTAGCAGCTTGACCATGGCAGCTCCCGATCTCCAGAGTAAGGAATTTAAATTTACCATTTTATGTTTTAGTTGCTGATTCTTTCTCGTCTTATCAGACTGCGACTGCCAGGTGCCATTACTAGCAGTATTTACCACCTGTGTGGTATAGGCAAAAGGTCTGTGAGGCAGGAAGTTTTCCAGAAAATATCTTCCGATTCCGATTCCTTTATTTAAAAAAAAAAAATTAAAAATTTCAGACTCCTGCTAGCTAGCCGAAGCTGCTAACAGTCTCCGTCTATGTTTATAGTCTGGGTTATTTGCGTCACTTTCGTGACAACAATTTTATTATTTGCGCCGTCTCTGGGTTTGATGCTTCCTTTCTTCGAGTAAGACTGCTCTACCTTGTTGTTAGCTGTGTACTTCTTGACGATAGTGTTGTATCTTGCTGCAGGAGAGCATGGGAATTATAGCTTACTAGCTGTACCCGGCCACGCGTTGCTGTGGCATAGTTTGGCTAAATGGAAATGAAAGAAAATAGAAATCGCACGTGTCTAATACAATCATTGTCTGCTCAGATATAAAGATAGTCTTTGATCCCCGCCCACCACCACAACTAAATCCACCTACTACTATCTCCCTCATCAAAGGTTTTTGGAAAAGAAAGACAATGGAAATCGCACGTGTCTAATACAGTTAATGTCGCAATCATTCTCTGCACAGATATAGCGATAGTCTGGTTTTCCAACTTTAGAACACGCACCTTATAATTGTGTCTTTATATTAGTGGTCGTTTAAATGGTGTTATTAGCACAGTAACAAAAATGGTTATTTGGTTATCACATGCTAAAGCTGTTTGTATTTTTATAGGGGACGGAAGTAAAGCTACAACTGTACTTGTGAATAACAAAGTAAGTCGTAAAAAATAGAAAAGCGGAGGTAGCGTTAGTAAAATATAAACAAATTAGGTAATGAGAACTTGAAAATCAAGTGTAAAGCTCTTTAATTTCTCTTAAATTTAAGTCATTACCCCCTCCCCTCGTCCACCGACTACTGCTCTCTCCCTCTTCGAAGGATTTAAAAATCACTAACTGGCGATATTTTGTTGTTGCTGTAACTGACATTGACATCCCTGTCCATCTGAATTGTGAAAGGTAGTGAATAGGGCTAGTGTAATATTTACCACATCATCCTTCAAGTACCAGTACAACTACTAAAATAATGTCACTGCTATCTGTGTTACCATCGGAGTAGACAGAGAGTCGTGAGCCAGAAGATTTGGTTCCGCATGGCTAGTGCTGTCGCCACAGACTGGTCAGGTTAGGATGTATAATTTCACTTGCCGACAGAAGATCGCCATAACCTTACCGGCGGTCTTCACATGAGAGAACTATGATGTAACAGCCCTGGTGTAACAACTATTACTGCTGCTGCTACTTTAAGAGGGAAAAGCAGTTACTGTGACTTAAAGCTCTCTCAGTTAATAGTTTGCCCCCCCCCCCCCCCCAAATTCACCGACAACTCTTTCCCTAATTGAAGTAGTTGGGAGGGGGAAAAAAAAACACTTGAAAAGCAAACGAACACAGGGAAAAAACACCATAATTAGGAAATGAACGCCATTGTAAACAGCACAGCTTAAAATTCCAACACAGATGAAATAACTAAATCTAAATGAAAATAAATGAAAAACTATAAAATTTCAGCGTAACCATGCAATCGGAAAGTTTAACAATGCAATCATAAGTATGCGAAATGGTCAAATTTAATTATCAAATGGTTTACCCATTTACTTGTTTTTTTTTTTTTTTTTTTTTTTTTTTTTTTAATTTTAAGGGAACATGGCTAGTGCTGTCACCACGACAGAGCAGATGAGGATAATATTTTAGTTCGGGGTAAAAAAAAAAAAAATCAACGACTTCGGATTCGAACCCAGGTCTACCGCACATGAACCCAGTGTTCTAACCATTCGACCAAGCAGCCACTTAATCGGATCAACGAAAAGAGAACTCAACTATTAGACATGTGAGTCCCTACTACTGTGTCGCGATTAAAACACAATTCAAAACCGCAGGCAATTGTTTTCTCGTAGACAGATACTCCAGATATATTAATGAAATAGAAATCGCACGTGTCTAACACGGTTAATGAAGTTAATGTCGCAGTCACTGTCTGCTCCGACGTCGAGATAGTCATTAATTCCCCCCCCCCCTCCCCATCGAAGGTTGTTTGGTAAAAAAAAGAAAATAGAAATCGTGTTTAATATGGTTATTGTGGCAAATATAGAGATAGTCTTGTTTGCTGTACCACGACCTACTCTATGTATTAGTATTAGAGAAGGCGTTGGCTGCACGTAACTCGCCGGCGAATGGTAAATACGGCGCATGCGCAATTACTAACGTGGCTATAATTAGAAATCACTAAAGTTATAAATATTAGTTGCGTATATTTTGGCATAAATTGTGGTCACCTATCTCTAACAGTGACAGGTTGAATTTCAAACCACGACAGTTCAAAATCCGGTATCACAACAAACATATCCTGAAAATTTCAGCTAAATCGGTTCAGTAGTTTCCGACTCTATAGGGGTGAAACAAACACACAAACATTGATTTTTATATATATAGATAACGATTGGCGAATGGGACCAGCAAGAACCGCTCGTGTTATTTTCAAGAACAAGAAACTTATAGAGATTTTGAGTGAACAATATAAAGTTAATATTTTAATGAGACGCATTTGGTGTACGAGTCACATTTCCTCCTCATTTTTGAGCTGCTAGTTTTGTAGGTGGTAGGGAGTGGTGGTTTCCCGCAACATTCAGGAAATTGGAGAATTTGAATTTTAATACTGACCCGGAATCACAAGTACTGTCACAATGGACGGCAATATGTTTTCTAGTGAGGCATTCAGGGCAACCGTTGACAGCAGTTTACCATGGTGTCCTTCTGTTTCAATGTCAAAATCAGCTATCATGAACAGAAACATTATTAACAGTTTTTTTTCCTCTTTAAAAAAAATCAGGTTTGAAAATGCTGGTTGCATTCTCTATTCAAAACTTGCCAACATCTATTTAGAACATGAAAGGTTAAAATTAAAAAAAAAATTGCAATGAAAAATGGGACAATTCTAATCCATTTATACTGGAAATCTGACCTTCAGATAATAACGTTCTTCTCTGAAACAGTATTAAGGGATTAAACGTGAACCTTTAATCGATTTTTCCTAAGAGATTGAAAATAAAACTTCTTCTTTCCTGAACTGTAAGGGGGAACAAAATCAAATAAAAACAACACATGATTCCACAAATTATAATCAGCGATGGAGAAATCGGAAACGTAACCCGTATTGATTACTTTAACTTTACAACTAACAGTCATGAATACTAACTAGTCTATAGAATTCTTTAGGAGACTGGCCATAACAATGCCGAGGTTAAATACAGAGTTCGGAGGCAAATATATAAAATTAACTTAAACTTGTTGGATACACTTCCTGTGGCAACATAAAGACGTGAACTATGGACAATCCCATCACACAACACTGCAGAGAAAACGCATTCGTACACTAAACTGCTATACTTCTTCTTTCTTCTTTGCGTTCTGTTTCGTATGCTCAGATCAGACCATCAGGTGGTTACCTCTTTGAAATTGCATGTCAGCATCAGGTCCTTCAAGGTTTCCCATAGCTTGCTCTGCACACTTTGCTCTTGAGGCCAGGTGTGTTTTCGAAGTTGTAGTTAAAGTATGCCGGTCTGCAGAATGTGCTCAGGTGTTGTTGGTATTGTCTCATATGAACACTGTAGGAACTGTACAGTGAGTGTTTGAATTACTGGTAATGACAATGAATGGGTGTGTTGTTTCTTTTTTGTCCCATTTGTTTTGGGAAGTCTGTCCGCGAACTCATTTCCTGGTATGCCGCAGTGAGCCTGGATCCACTGGAGAACGATCTGATTGTCTGTTTTGATGGTTGATCAGTTCTCTCTCCACGTTGTCTCGTGGATCCCTCTGAGTTGCCTGGAGGACTGACATGCGGTCACAAATGAAAATAATGTTGCTGTTTTAAATTTTTCTTTCCTTAAGGATTTTAATTGCGTCAATAATCGCTTGCTGCTCTGTCTGAAGTGTGTCAAGAGTCTTTCAAAGGTGCAGGATGTCTCAGGTCTCATCTTGCAGCATGATAACCCATTGAGCTCCTCCGTTTTTGCTTTTTCTTTCTGCTCCCTCCAACAATCCATTGATGTATACATGTGCCCAATCAGGTTTTTAACTGCTTCACAAAACTGTATTAGAATAACAAGACTAACAATGACTGTGTAGTCAGTGACTTAGTAACTGAATACAATCCAGCTCGGAGATCTATAGGACGGATTCACACATCTAAATTGTCACTTAAATTGATAGTGTACATCTATACCAATTGACATCATTATTAAGACCTCCAAACATCTGTGCAACAACAGCCATTGCTGACCATCTAGCAATGAACCGTAAGCTGTTCTTCTTCAGGCCGCTCAACGATAGAAGTGGACACTGATGAGGAGGATGACAATAATGATGGTGACTTTAACTGATTTCTATTTTTACATTCAACGTGCCTGTTTCCACGTGACATAACTATGCAGACAGTGTTCTCTGCGATATCAGGCAAAATTGCTTGATAACAAATTTAGTAAAATTAATTAACATGATCAGCATCCGATTTAGTGAAAGATTTCTGTATATCAGGAAATACAAACAAAAGAACAAAACTTGTGTCGAAAATAGGTCTGACTGCAGTCGTACTATAGTAAAACCTGTTGATCCGAAATGTAAGTACAGAAAACTCAACACTAAGTTAAAAAAAAAAAAAAATGTTCATCCGGGATCAATGGGTAAACCTTGCTAACACTAACTTACTTAGGACAAACACTAGTTTAACATTAACACAGCTAGGATATGTAATTAATAATACACCTATTAGTCCCCAGTTAGCATACATATTTTAACACAACTTTCTGATTTTTCAATCACTTGAAATTTGTTATAAACGATGTTTTAGTTTAGATGTATTATAAATAATATATATTTATATGCATAAACACACCTTTCTACATATTAAGTAAGTGTTCGCCTTAAGCGATTTCGTTTCAACAAGGTTTTGCTATAAATTCCAGAGGTAACTTAAATTACACAAAAAATAACTAGGAAGCCATTATCCCCCTCCTACAGCCAGTGTCATTTCGCAGTAGCTCGCTTTTATACCCAATTTTCACATTTTCGTTGTACTTGATCTTGTTAAGTTGCTATGGTTTGCGAATACTAATATCTAATTCAATAATGCAGATTTTGCTTAAAGAATAGTGTTTTTCCCCCTTTGTGCAAGTCTTCCCTCTCTTTTGTTGAATTTCTTGGCTATTGTTTGCAATGGTAATTTGGTGCATGGAATCAACGTCGTTCCCCCCCCCCCCCCCCCCCCCCCCCCCCCCCCCCTTTTTTTTTTTTTACTATTTGGAACCCTAGAGTTTCACTGCTGTCGATATAACTCAATTCCATTCATCTCTCTAATTGGTTTTCTCTTTCCAGTTGATGACAAGTTTGTAAGTGGATATTATCTCACCATCGTTTTCTTAGTCTGATTTAGCTACCTTGTGTATACAGTTTTTACCTCTCTGTCATCTGCCATTCTCTCAATATGCTCTAGCTAGTTTATTCTTTTAGCCCTCATGATGACAGTGATCAATGGTCATGTGAACATATTATGAATTTCGCTGTTGCTTCTCGCTATCCTTTCCCGCTGTTTGCATCCTTGCTAGGTCCAAAGTGTTGTCGTATGACGTTTAGAGATACTTAAACAAAAATATACATAAAGATTTTGATTAAACATGCATATTTCCATAGAATTTCGTGATGTCCTGATAGATAAATCCATACATTCTCAAGTTTCATCGCGTGGGTCGAAGACTCGTATCTCCTTGAAGTCTCCCGTCTTCTCCTACAGATTACAGATGGCTATCCCCATGTTGTCTCCCGTATCCTAATGGCAACACAGTGCCACAACTCTTTAAAATCTTGAAAAAAAAAGTTTTTGTAAAATCTGTAAACTATTACTAGCAATACTGACAATATTCCAATGAAGGAAACAAGTATCAGAAGTCCACTGTTCGTGGAGTCACCTTTATTTTTGTTCCGGGACACGCAGGCGTAGATGGAAATGAAAGAGCTGACAGGTTGGCTGGATCCGCTATCACTACCGATGGTCAGCCTATGGATCATGCTGATATTATCAATGCCCTCAGAGAAATGGGAAGAATAGAGGACTTTGGTGGCAGTGAATCCACATCACTCGCCAGAATGGCAGACTTGGGAATTAAGATCGGCACAGCAAAAAACGAGACGCACACCAGCTACGCCAAAAGACTTGTTAATCAACATAGAACTGGTACTATTAGCCATCGGACGTTGAGGATCATACTGAGGGGAGGATCTGAGCACCTATGGACATGTCCGGAGTGCAATGAGGATAACCCAACTAACTAACTAACTAACTAACTAAGTATCATGGGAAAATGTCAACAAACAGCCACACGCCCACAATGTTCACCTACCTGAGCTCAAGGTCCTTTGAGTCATTAGAATTGCCAACATTAATCTTGGTACACGTCAGACAGCTCATGAATATCACAAACCGATTTAAGTCTCACGCTATTATTTAGCTTTTAAACAATAAACACGTCATTGTGTAGGCTGAACGTTGATGTCTGTAGCTAATTATAAAACATGATCGACCTGTTATTCCGCACTTTTACGACATAACGAGTGGCTGGCCGAGTGATTACAGCGCCGGGATCTCATGCAGATGACCAGATAACATAGGAGAAGCTAGGGAACAGACAAGACAGAAACAAGGTGAGAAAACATAGATAAGTATATGTCAGCTTTATAACAATATTAAAAAAAAATATAAGCACTGAACGGCGATTAGCCTTCAACAACGCCACAAAGACAAACAGCACATATGAAAATAAACTGGCTGAAATGACTCTGTGAAGGTATTCAAATATTGTGTAGACAAAAACGAAATGATCATAAAGCAGTTGACAATTCTGTATGTGAAAACATACAAATCTTAGCCTGCAGATTTTGGTTTTTACGCTTGCCATGCGGCAAAAATCCGCCCCACCCCCCCCCCCTCCCTTAAAGTTAGCTGCGTATCGTTTACATGACACTGCAGAGCCAACGCCGCCATTTTTTGTCCTTTCTGGTTTTTCCAGGCTAATTCACGACCAGTAGTTTGCCATTGCCCTGGACGATTGGCCCTCGATACCAATGTCGAAACCAAGGAAAGGCGCAGGGTCTGCAGCTGGGATCGAATCCAGTACCCAGGCATTACAAAGCGCGTTCGAAACGTTTAGGCCTTAGATGCCATCCGTATTACAGATCTGGCTTTTTTGCAGACTGTTGGTTACCAGTCTCTCAGACAGATGCAGCACGACTTAAAAAGAAACACAAATAATTTGCCATTTACACATGCGCTTTTTTTTGGGGGGGGGGGGGGTGGTGCAGTGAGTCTATTCCCCTTCCTCCAAAATGAAGCCCCGGAACCCGAAAAAGAAGAGAAAAAGAAAAAGAAAGAAGAAAAAGAAGAAGAAGAAAAAGAAGAAGAAGAAGCAGAGTAAGAAGAAAAAAAAGAAGAAGAATAAGAATAAGAAGAAGAAGAAGAAGAAGAAGAAGAAGAAGAAGAAGAAGAAGAAGAAGAAGAAGAAGAAGAAGAAGAAGAAGAAGAAGAAGAAGAAGAAGAAGAAGAAGAAGAAGCTCTATTTTGCATTATGTGTCCGATCAGAGACAGACAGACAGACAGACAGACAGACAGACAGACAGACAGACAGACAGACAGACAGACAGACAGACAGACAGACAGACAGACAGACAGACAGACAGACAGACAGATAAAAGTATAGTGAGAGAGAGATGTGGAGGCGCAAAGCATCTTTGTGATTCATTGCAATGAGCCATCTTAATGCATGCACCACTTAAAAAAACTGATTGGAAAGCTTTGTGTGATGCAAGCAGAGACACCAAGCTGTTTCCAACAGCTATGTCCTGATCTATTTAATACGAGAAAGATGCTGATTTTGTTTTCACGACTCTAATGGACACTTGTATTCTTACAAACGTTGGATTTTTACAAGCCTTGTCCATTTCAAAAATCAAGAATATCTTAAGACAATTTCATGCAGGCTTTAAATTACAATGGAGACTGCTGGTCGGTTAATTAGAAGTGATTCCTCTGTCTCCTGACAAGATGTCCACATATCAAGAAGGTGAAAAATGAAGAAAGCATCAAATGCCTGTTATTTTCAACCAGAAGGCGGACTGTTTAATCCTAATAGATGTTTTTGAGTTTTCTTATTCTCTTTTGTTTTGTCTCGTTGCTGTCGTTAAATATTTGCTAATAAATTGTAGTTAAATGCAGTAGTGTGTCATTCAACTCCTATTTTGAGCATGTGTATATACTAGTGTGTATGTTTTTGTCTGTGTGTGTATATGTGTGTGTAGAGTGAAAAAAAAAAGGGGGGGGGGGGCTGAATAGTCGTATAATGAAGTCCAAGAACTAGATGATTTAACTATTTGATAAAGTGTAAAATTCACGAATCTCGCCCAATCTCGATCGTTCCTGCGTGATTTCATATTCGTTGCTGTTGTTCTAGGGATGTCAGATGTTGCTTCTTTTGAACGTTTTAAGCTGATCCACTACCGATGACAGTCACCACAAACGAGCCTAGAAATAAATTTAAAACAAAAAATCAAGTATTCCATACTCATGAATCGTCGCAGCTTCGGCGCTTCTCCATGAAGTGCCTCTTCCTTGTCCACATGTGTCTCGACACCTGAGCTACACACAACAACAATACATTAGAGAACTGGCGGTCGTTAACAGAAATGGCAGTTGCGTCAAGAAACCTGTGAAGTTTCATCTAGGAGACAGTATGTCGACAGAATCGAACGAATGCGAGTCAGTTTACGCCACGGTGTGCCAGACGGGAAAGGAAGCATCGCATAACAGCCCTATAACATGGGGCATCCCATGGCAACAGCAAGGAAGTTTCGCGAGATGGGGTGACTTCCTTGTTTAGTTTCTGCGAAAGTTTTACTATATTTGCTATTATTATTATTATTATTATTATTATTATTATTATTATTATTATTATTATTATTATTATTATTATTATTATTATTATCAGTATTATTATTATTATTATTATTATTATTATTATTATTATTATTATTATTATTATTATTATTTTATTTATTTGCAAACTTCAACTGCTCAAACATTCTGAAAAAAGAAGTACAATCTAAAATACAATCTGGAAATATCAACAAATGTTGTCCCCGTGTGGGATGCAACTTTTCGTTATTTTGAACCCCAACCCCGGTTTTGCCAGGGGCTGCAATTTAGCCTAATTGTTGACCGCGGTTTCTGGGACCTCTCCACGGGTGATCCTCATCCGCATAGGGGCACTTTGTGTCACCGGGTGTTGATCTCTCTGTGTAATTTCCTGGTGGGGTAAAGTCTACTTACTTACAATCTGGAAACATCTGCTGAAGTCAAAGTCTCTGTCTCGCCACACCACGATAAAAATATATAAAACTTTGATAAGACCAGTCGTTTCAACTGGCTCTGAAACTTGGAGCACAACTAAAAGAGATAAAGCCTTATTACAGGTTTTCGCAAACAGAGTTTTACGACAAATCTTTCGACCCATTAAAGATGCAAACTGTGGGAAATGGAGAGAGGCAGCAACACAATTAAAAAAAACCTGTTTAAATCACCATTATTTATTGGCATCATGAGAGCTAGTAGACTGAAATGGTAAGGGCATATTGAAAGAATGTTAAATGACAGAGAAGTAAAAACTGTATACACAATAGAGATGAATGGTCGTAGACCACAAGACAGACCAAGAATACGATGGAGAGATAACGTCGAGATGGATATGCAAACACTCGGTGTCACCAGCTGGAAAGAGAAGGCCAACCAGAGAGACGAATTGATGTCGGTGATAACTGCACCAATGAAAGTCAAGGGTCAAGGGCTCAGAATGCTGAAGAAGAAGAAGAAAAAGAAGAAGAAGAAGAAGAAGAAGAAAAAGAAGAAGAAGAAGAAGAAGAAGAAGAAGAAGAAGAAGAAGAAGAAGAAGAAGAAGAAGAAGAAGAAGAAGAAGAAGAAGAAGAAGAAGAAGAAGAAGAAGAAGAAAAAGAAGAAGAAAAAGAAGAAGAAGAAGAAGAAGAAGAAGAAGAAGAAGAAGAAGAAGAAGAAGAAGAAGAAGAAGAAGAAGAAGAAGAAGAAGAAGAAGAAGAAGAAGAAGAAGAAGAAGAAGAAGAAGAAGAAAAAGAAGAAGAATTGATTTTTACTCATTTAACTAATTATAATATATGCTGCGTCGCTGTTATGTATTTTATTTGTGAATGTCTTCTTTGTGCCTTAATCTTAATTTTGATATACTTCATTTTATCACCTTCTTTTTTTTTTTTCCTCGTGTCTTTGATGTAATGACAATATTATTTGTGTAATGAGATAAATAAAGGCGATGTGAAACATCGAATTTACAGTTATAATGAGTTTTTAGCAGTATATAATATACGCTATTATCGATGTTTACTCATTTAAGGGGTAAAATGGAAAGTCCTAAATGCGATCGAATAAGCCCAAAATGCACTGAAATTAAAAGAAGTGATGGGTTACACTCAAACCAACCGTCAAGGCCTAGGGCACGGGAAAGTCAGTTGGTGGTCTAAACCCGCAGCCAAAGAGCGCCGTGACATGGTGATACAGCAGATTAGGGACACCGAAAACGAGGTTCGGGTCCAGAAAGCCGCGCAACAGTCGCAGCAATGCCAGTGGATCGGCCTAGAAAGTGCCTTGCCACTAGTACTCACGTGGGGTGAAATCTGGCGAATGGCCCCGCTTCGACTGAGCTTTATCGTACTATCTGCCTACGATGTATTACGATGTCCGGTGTCAACATGGTAAAGGGGAGTGCGACTAACGACCCGACATGCCTGCTATGTAGAGCCAAGCAGACGCTCGAGCACGTATTGTCCGCGTGCAGAAAAGCCCCAGGTCAGGGTAGGTACACATGGGGCCATAATAAGGTGCTGAAAGAGTTAGCGGCCGTTGTAAACCAAGCTAGGATGAGGGCCAATGCGAGGACCAGTCCTACCGTCGTCCCCGTGCACTTCCTTAAGGCTGGGCAGATTTATGAAGGTAAATTCAACAAAATAGCATAGGCTTCATCGAGGGACTGGCTACTGGCAGTTGACATGCCTGATCTCGAAAAGAGTTGATCCGAAAGACCGGCCTGCGACCCGACATAGTCCTACACTCTACGGAGTAACGTCAGCTCATCCTGATCGAGCTAACCGTGCCGTATGAGTCGCGAATGAACGAAAGCCACATGTAAAAACTCGAGAAGTACAGTGACTTAGCAGCTGGTCTGAGGAGAGACGAAGCGTACACAGTAAGAATCTTTGCCGTCGAGGTAGGCGCAGGAGGTCTCGTTTCCACTTCAATATACAATGTGATTAAACAACTAGGCTTGCGATAAAATGAACGCAAACCACCACTGTAACAACTGGACGAGGCTGCAGAGAGAGCCTTCAGCTGGCCCTGGACACAATGAAACGTCGTGGAGGATGGGCCTCGGTGAGCTGGTCTGGGTATCTAGAGGGAAGAAAAGTCTTATCCCTAAAAGTCCATCGTGTCCGATTTTTCTGCCAGTGTCCCTCTGCCATCTGCCAAAAAAAGTATAACATGTGTCTGATAAACCAACCGTAAACTTGCCACTTGGTCGTCCGGGTAAGCTGACTGCTCTAATTATGCTACCGCAACGACTATGTAAATACACTTCGTATCTCACAGTACCTTTTGCAAAGTCACCAATTTCGTCTTGTCCCTGTCCGAGAACATCCGGTAATACGTGCAGCACGAGAAAATCAACCATGAGCTTCATGATCTCAGCTGGGCCCACTCTTTGAAAATGTCTAGGAGCTCGTGGGCCGAAACATTTGTCGACGAGAGATTACTTCTACTGATGATTGGTAGACTCCTGCTCTACATGCTCCCCTGTGGAGTTTCTTCTTATTGTGGGTGATTGCCTTATGCACCCGTGTGAGTTTTGCTTATTGTTCTATAGCTATAGCTTCTTCAGTCCTATTTTTTTTTTTTTTTGGGGGGGGGGGGGGGGGGGAAAGAATGGGTTGTTGTCCCTTACATCCATATCGTTGAAGGTGACTAAATAGTATTTGCTAAAATCAGATCCATTGCACTGAAAGGCACAGATATCGCAGCCATACTGTAAACCACATACCAGCGTGCAAACAGCACTTTTATGGGTGAACGCGGAAGAACAATGCTGTAACTATAAATGATAACGTCAGTGCAATTGTTTAATTGCCAATGGGGTTTTCCATTCAACATTTCCAATTGTAGCACTCTATTAAAGAGGGGGTGGGGGAATTAGTCAAACGAATGAAAGCTAAATTGATTTTTTTATTTCATTATTTCTCTTGTTAAAACATTCAGGAATGGCGAAGAAATCCGTTAAATGTCTGGACGATCACATTAAATTTTAAAAGAAAGAGGATTGCGATGTTTTTATTGGCCACATTTAGAGACGAAGCGACCAAACGATCACAAAAGAGAAGCTGGAATTAGAAACGTGTGCAATAAAGAAGCGACGACTTCAGGTGAAACATTAGGACAATCAATAATGACAGAGGCACAAATTAGAGCTGCCGTAGTGTAGCGGCTAGACGCTCGCCTGCGGATCCGTAGGTAGGGGGTTCAGATCCATTTTTTTTTCAACAACAAAAAAAAAAAATTATAACTTTGATTCCCTGGTGGACGGAGCCTTAAATTGCTACCAGCTAAAGTCTTGGATATGGCGACTGGCGTGATGTTGACCACATTACCCATGGAGTAATAGCTGGTCTATAATAGGTAGGTCTAGCCCTATATGCCCAATACCCTAAAGACGTAAAGGGGGGGGGGGGAGGTTCTTTGCTTCACTTCTCTGTTGTCAATGTAAACTCCAAACACAATATCGAAAAAAAGAATTCCAAGGTTACAACGGAACCGGAAAAATCAGCTGCACGTCCTATATGTGGTAGTGCGCAAAAAACAAAACAGGTTGATTGTGGTCACGAATACAGAAAATCTCGTAAACCCGAATTAAAAAGAGAATGGTAAAAAAGATCAAACTACATGTTAAAAAATATTACTGCTAACTAAGGACTAATTGATATATTATTAACAAAACATTCGTCTAGGGGATACACATTTTTTTTTGCTTAAACAGTGTCCGTTTTAAGACGAGTTTGTTTTAATGAGGTTTTACTGTAATGTTCATTCTTGCTTTTAATGTCCCTAACAAACACAATGATGGCCCAACCGGTTTAACTTTCTCACTTCTTAGGATTCTTCGTCTTAAAATTCATGCAGTGTGGCTTTATGGGTCATGTCTCTCCACAATCTTCAATCTTGAGCACTTTTACTCTGTAACAGATAATCATTCATGCCATGTGGCTTTAGTAGCCATGTCTCTCCACAATCTTCAATCTTGAACACTTTTTCTCTGTAACAGATAATTATCCATACCAAGTGGCTTTAGTAGCCATGTCTCTCCACAATCTTCTATCTTGAACACTTTTACTCTGTAACAGATGATCATCCGTGCCATGATATCAGACTGCATAGCATCTTCTCTCTCGGTCTCCCTTTGCCTCGCTATCTCTTCTTCATGACATTAGCAAAGAATGTAGTCTGTCTCTTTCTGATGTGGGCAATCAGTTTTCATCATGATTTAGTTTCTTTTAAGATATCTTTATTAATCTTTTTTTTTTTTTTAATCTGTCTGGGGTATTATAATTATTCGTCTAAAAAAACCACGTGAATACACAGTAAATTCTTACGATTCATCATCATCCTAAACCACTTATACCATTAAGCAAAGGGTTTGCGATCCAGCTCACGCTTTTTGGCACTGGATATTTTCATGCCACGAAGAAGATAAGTGTCTTTAATGTATTCGATCAATTTTTTTTGGGGCCGTCCACTTGCTCTTGTAGCTGATCATCTGAGATGTAGTGCTTGTGATATTTTTTGGTGCTGCTCCATTTTAACGAGATGACCGAAAAACTTGCTCTGCTGTATGTCGACTAATCTGGTGTAAGGTTTTGTTCCCGCAATATGTCTGACAGTATCATTATTCACTCGATTTCGCTTGGTTGTGACGATGTTAAGTACATGGTCTTTAGGTGCAACCCACTGACATTCCAGGTCCCCTGTCTGTTTCTGAATTGTGAGGTAGTTTGTAATAACTCTCATTTGTTGTCGTTGTTTACATAACTGTGTGTACACTACTGCTGATTCAGGATGCAACAATATGTGCCATTCGCCACTACCATACATATTTAAACAGACTCACGCAAATCCATCTATACACAGATAGACTAACAGAATCACATGGACAAATCTAAAGACACATTTAAACACTATACATGAACACACACGTACACACACACACACACACACATATACATCAATATTAGCCACCCAACCAAACACTAAGCCAAACACATAGCAAGCCTACCACAACTCTCTTCTCCATTACCACCAGTCAGTTCCACTCAGTGATATCATCAATCTACAAGGTGACTGCCCCAAGAGATTCCCCATCCACCAATCTGTGAGTAACTGAACTCATACATCAGTCCTGCTCCTTTACGAGCTTCTACTGTTCGCCATTCTCTGAGTAACTGAAGTCAGAACATCAATCCTGGTGCTTGAGGGTCCCGACTTTTTTTCGTTTACCATTTATATAAACACACACACATGCTTTTAACGATTTACAAACCGACCAACACACACACATATACACACACAACACTTAACCCTAACTATTTCACAGACACAGAAACATCACCATTCTATTCACACCATTTACTCCCATTTGTACTTCTTGTACACTATGTCGACTTCAATTCATTAAGGGCTTACAAAATTAAACAACCCTTTTAAAAAAGGAAAAATCATCAGATCGTATACGTTTTTTGTTATTGTCATAATCATCATCATCATCATCATTATCATCATCATCATCATCATCATCATTATCATCATCATCAACTTCCACTGCTTTAGATTAGCACCCTGTGTGTCAAACTTTTAACCACCCCCTCCCCCTCTCCCAGTTACCATTGTGATCAATGCAAATCAGACACAGCAGTTATGGTTAACTCTCACGTGATCACCAGAACCATAGATCGGATCTGTGTTCTTGTCCTGCCCATGCCATAATAGCTAAGCCATCCATGTATTGATATCTATGTTTTTTCCCATTGCTCGCTTTTCTATCATGTTTGCTCGCTGTCATTAATTTTTTCCATGTCACACAAATGTCCATAAAACAGTGACTGCAGTGATCTTCATTGTTTTTAATTGCTTGCTAGAATGAGTCACCGCATCTTTCCATTCACTTACTGACAAGAACGAGAAAAACATGGACGCTGGCAGACGTTCAGAAGTTACACGTACTGTTTATTTTCACTCGCTGATGTGGCAGTCAGTAAATGTTTATATACGATTGTATCACTCATCAATGCTCTAAACAGTCAATCATACCTTTGTAACATCGTAGAATATACACACAATTCAAAGAACACAGTAGCTCCCTCCATCCAGAACGACAGTCATTCACAGCTGGCCACCGTTTCCGTCAGCCGCTATTTCATGCCAGGTAGGCATTGGGAAATCACGCTATTCAGACGTCAACATTCTTCCGAACTTTCCACACGTACACCTTTCCCTTGGCCTAAACGAGACTGCCTCACAAACCTTTTCTTCGCTATTATATAGCCCTCTGATCTGTCCTGTTCTCGAATATTCTGGATAATTTCATTCTCACGAATTCCCCGTTGAAAGTCGTGTCTGGCCCGTGATAATTCTCATTTCACACGAATCCTGCCAGTCAACCTTCATGGTTCACGTGAACAATCATGTTTCACATAAAACCTGACTTTCAGATGTCTCTCATGAAACTCAAGACATAAATCTCGTGTTATCTCAGTCAGTCAAAACCTTTGTCTTACATTTATTACTGACGTCATCTATCGGGCATGAATTAATGGGAAGAAAATGACTCACTACAGTGACCGTCTGTGTCCAACTTGACCGTCTGTGTCTAACTTCTCCAGTTAGTTTACGACTACAACACTGTACTGCTCACGCAATTACAGTGCACACCGCTTAAGGAGATCTCTATGGTGAATTGCTTTTGTGAAGAACAATTTATTTTAATCTCAGGACTTTTTTGCTTAAATTCGTATCTGGATAGGAGGATTTTTTGGTAAAAAGTACAATTTCTAGGGTCTGCGGTGATTTCTTCTTATCGGGTCTACATTGTACTGTTTTATTCCTTAGTTCTAATAAGTGGGTCTCCGTGGCCGAGCGCACTAATAGTTCCGGGCTAGGTTCACGGACGTTTTTCAATTCACGAATGCAAATTTTTTGGAGATCCGTGCTGATTGTCTCCGAAACTACGGAATTCTTGCTTTGTGCTACCCTTTCTACAGACGGCCAGCAGAGAGAGAGAGAGAGAGAGAGAGAGAGAGAGAGAGAGAGAGAGAGAGAGAGAGAGAGAGAGAGAGAGATAGATAGATAGATAGATAGATAGATAGATAGATAGATAGATAGATAGATAGATAGATAGATAGATAGATAGATAGATAGATAGATAGATAGATAGATAGATAGATAGATAGATAGATAGATAGATAGATAGATAGATAGATAGATAGATAGATAGATAGATAGATAGATAGATAGATAGATAGATAGATAGATAGATAGATAGATAGATAGATAGATAGATAGATAGATAGATAGATAGATAGATAGATAGATAGATAGATAGATAGATAGATAGATAGATAGATAGATAGATAGATAGATAGATAGATAGATAGATAGATAGATAGATAGATAGATAGATAGATAGATAGATAGATAGATAGATAGATAGATAGATAGATAGATAGATAGATAGATAGATAGATAGATAGATAGATAGATAGATAGATAGATAGATAGATAGATAGATAGATAGATAGATAGATAGATAGATAGATAGAGACATTTGACAACTTAGGGGCAGTTAATTAAGTCCATTCCCTCTGCTTCAACTTTACATTTTGTTGCTAGTGTTTTTAGCTTTTGAAAGTGCTTGTACCGTGACAGTTAATGTCTCAGCTTAAACAGTATCTTACGTTAGATGTAACGCCGTTCTACACAGTATTTCCCAAGTCACCAGTTAAATAATTGTCCCATATACATGGAAGGTATCGCCCCCCCCCCACCCCATCCCCCCCCCCTCACCCTCCACGGCTCACAGTTTTTTGTTTTATTTTTAATTTTAAAGTTAATACTAAAGCCAGTTGTCCACTATGCAAGATTACTTCATAAGCGCTTTAGCTCCTATCCATTGTCTGCGATCAGTTCCAAAATTATCCAGATAATCTATCCTAGGATCAGGAACGATTATCACATGCTGATGTTCCTAATTTGACATCATCGTGGATTTGGGGATTTCCTACTCGATCTGCTGAATGAGGGGTCTCTAAGATACACCTAGCAACTGTAATTACAAAAAAAGTGTTAGGATGAATCAATCAATAAAATACTCTCCTTGCTATCATAAACCGTGATTGGTTGCATGTTTAAATAATATGTTTGCACTGTGTGGTTAAAAACAATAAATAATGGAGTCACGTGACATCAGTTATAGGTGACGTAGATTAAAGTTCATTGAAAATTAATCGAGGGCGTACGCTTGCTTGGTTTAGAGAATATCCTATTTATGTAAACACGTTTTCTCATTTGTCACAGGTATTTTTCCCCCTTCCTGACAGTGCTTAATATTGCTTTCATTTTTTTTAATTGATTCTGTAGAGCAAACGCCATTGCATCATTCGTTCCAGTTAATGTAGCGATTCAGTGTTATCCTGTTTGAAATGTGATATCCGTTATATTGGTGCATGCTGTGTTATACAACCCTAACACTGTTTGTTGTTTATGGAAACACAGGATCCTCGTCCTCCGTGTTTTCCTCTCCTTCTATTTTTTTTTTTTTTTTGCTGTTGTTGTTGTTGTTGTTTTTCTTCTTTTTTTTTTCCTTCATCATCATCATCATCATTAACTTCTTCTTCTTCTTTTTCTTCTTCTTCTTCTTCTTCTTTTTCTTCTTCTTCTTCATCATCATCATCATCTTCTTCTTCTTCCTCCTCCTCCTCCTCTTCTTCTTCTTCTTCTTCTTCTTCTTCTTCTTCTTCTTCTTCGTCGCTTTATTTTAACGAAATTCTGTTGAGGGGCGGTAGGTCTATAATAAATTTTTTTTCCTCTATAATGGTGTCACAGAGTCCACACGGGAAAGACAAAATAAAATCTAGCCATACTTTTTTTTCTTTTCAGATACTTACAGATCATGCATTGTTTTTATCAGCATGTATTGACGATTATAATTTATGTGGAATTATTCACTTCAATTTTACAAATCAACAATTTAGAACATCAAACTAACAAATGTGTGCCAGAAACATTTGATGGACTTCATGAGCCTCTTTCGCCAGGTGTGAAACCTCGCAAACTATCTTTCCGCACGTGCTGAGGCATGATTCGATTGCTAACTATACTCCAAGAAACATTGGGTGGTAGTCAAAGAAAGGGGGTTGGCGGGGAAAGGGGGGATGGGACAAGAAGCTGTAATAACAATATCAAGAAATGGTTACGTTAGTTGCGTATCCTTTAGCGTTGCAGAACCAACCCCAACAGCCCCTGGCTGTTTGGTTTTTCTAGGAAAATTTACTTCCAGTAGTTTACCATTGCTTTCTGGACGGTTAGCTTCTTTGATACCACTTTCGACACCAACGCAAGGCGCATGGCCCACAGCTGGAATCGAACCCGGCATCGCGGCATTACGAAGCGTTCGCATCGACTTTGCCATACAACCTACTCAAGAAATGGACAGGGCCGAATAATTATTCACTTGTTCAACTAGAGGATGACAAGGAAAGATTGTGGTGGTTTGTGTGCTAGTGCTACTATCGATACACCTCCACGACCCTAGCGGGTCAAGGGACATATTATGTTGTTATTAAACTACATAATATTTTGCAAGCGCGTAGTAATATTTCTTCTGCCTCGACAGTAGTAGCTGTCATTACATTCAGAAAGTACAATGTGACCCTGACAAGGATTTTCGGCACAGAATCTTCGGCTACACAAATGAAGAATTTTATTTAGAAATAAATAGTGTGTCATCAAATCTCTCCCTTGTCAGTAAAGAGCTCGCAAGAGTTTTACAACTATAATTCTGTAGCATTCTTCTCCCAGTGTAGGGGCTGTATGTTTTTCCCCCATGCCATTAATGTGTTTTGGGGGCGAAGTGGTTTTCATTTTCCCCGCGCACTGAAAAGGTTGTGGATTTGTTTCAGGGATGCGTCATTCAGCTCATTCGTGCAAATTTTACGAAGATCAAGGGGGATCGATGCTGGAGCCACATAGTTCATGCTTTGTGCAAGGCTTTCGGCAAGCTGTTCTGCAGAGAGGGATTGAACCATATGGTATCAGGTGCAAAGAAGTCGATCCTCTGGACTTTATCTCTTGTTGCCAGTGTTTTTATCTTCCAAGCGTCTGTTGTAACAAGCATGAAGTTCTTGTTAAAACTTAGCACAGTATATTCTGTGAGATATAATGCAGTTCTAAATCACTTTCACCAAGTCATCAGTTTGAGAACTGAGCCATTAGCTTTTACTTAAAGTTTTTGCATATAGTTCACAAATTCAAAGTCAAGTTTCCACTGCACACGACAATTGCATCAACAAAGCGCTTCATCTCTTGTTCATTTCTGCAGTCAGTTCTGTATTATTCTGATAACCTACCCCAGAACCAGGGAAGATTATCACATGCTAGTATAGTTAATTGTGTTTCACTGTATAATACATATATTTAGTTATAACCTTGTGCAATGCAATTTTTCGTTATTTTGAAGCCCCACCCTGGCTCTTGTCAGGGGCTGCAATATAGCGGCCATTAAATATGGTCTAATGGCTGAACGCGGTTTCCGGGACCTCTCCACGGGTGATCCTCATCCGCAAGGTGGCACTTTGCGTCATCTGGTGTTTATCGCTTGTGTGATAAAATTGACTACTACTTCTACTTTGTATAATAAGGATTCCTACTCCTTCTGCTGCGAGAAGGTCACTAAGCTACCCTTCGGCAACTGTATTCAAAATTAGTGTTCGGATGAATCAATCACTATAAGAATGCAAGTGCTAACACAAACAGGGCTTAGTTTCATGTTTCGGAAATACGCATGCATTGTGAGATAAACGATAAAAACAATAATCCAGTCACGTGATATCAGTTATCAGTGACGTCAATCAAAGTTCACTAAAAATTAATCGATTGCTTACGCTTGCTTGTTTTAGAAAATACTGTATTTGTGTGAAACACGTTTTCTCATTTGTAACTGGGTTTTTGGTCCTGTCTGATAGTGCACTTTTCAGTTTATCACAGCAAACGCCATTGCGTCATTCTTTCCTATTAATTCAGCGATCCAATGTTATTGCGCTTGAAATTAAATATCAATTCAATTAATGCCAGCTGTGTTGTACTGACCTAGCAGTGCTTACTGTTCATATTATCAAAGAGAGGGTCCTCCCGCAACTCATTTTTGTTCTTCTTTTTCTTCTTCATCATCTTATACGTCATTATCGTCAACATTGTCTTCATCATGATTTTCTTCTTTTTTGTATTATTCTTCTTCTTATTTTTCTTCGTCTTCACATTATTATCATCGTCGCCCTCATTATCATCATCATTTTCTGTTTCTTATTTTTCTTCTTCTTCTTCTTCTTCTTCTTCTTCTTCATTTTTTCTGCTTCTCCTTCTTTTGTAATCTGCTTTGTTTTTAAAAATCTAGACACCGTTAATTGTTAACTCTTTGGCTCGGTACTATGCATATCGCAACTCTTCGGCCTTGATTCCATGATAGATACAGTAAATCTGGGAGAAATGTGGCTTTTCTGTCTACCCCGGGCGTAAACTCGAACCGCAAGCAGTTCGTCACTTTAATTTGAACAAACCCTTATTAGTTTCCTTTTATGAAATTCTTCTGAGGGGCAGCGTATCTATTGTTTATTTCCTTTATAAAAATGAAATAGAACCCACACCGGAAAGACAAAATCGAAAGTTGTCATATTTTGTCACAGTTCATTTATTTACGGATTATACATTGTTTTCTTCTTGAGAGTGTATTGACGATTCTAATTTATGTCTAATTAATCATCTGAATTTCACTCACTTTTTATTAGTACTCCATAACTAACAAATATGTGAGCTACAAAATAAACTCGCATAACATCAGTAACCTGTTTGTGCAGTGGTGAAATGTTGCAAGTAACAACGGAAAATGGATATTCGAAAGAGGGACAAAGCAAAATGTGGAATGACAACATCAAGAAATTTACATTATTAGATTTTTATACACTTCTTTAACGAGCGGCAGATGGAGGAAGATATCGGGATTTGTGTGCCAGTGCTTCCATCTATACACCTCCACATCATTAGCGAATCAAGTGTTATCTTATTCATCTGTATAATATCTTGGGAGCATGAAGTAATATCTCCTCTTCTGCCTCAACAGTAATCTCAATAATCGGTTGAGAAGGGACAAAGTGACCCTGATGAGGATTTCCAGCACATAATTTTCAGCCATACAACTAAGGGTTTTTATCTAAAAATAGGCTAAGTGACACTAACTCTGGCTTTGTCAATGAAATTAGATAGAAATCTCTAAAATAATTTCCAGCCAAACAACTGATAAATTGTTTCTGCAAATTAGCCAGGTCACTAAATCTTGTTTTGTCAACGAAGTCTTGAAAGAAAGCTTCAAAATACATTTTGGAACGTGAATAATGAATAGTCCGCCAATTTGTAAAAAAAAATAATTTAAAAAAAAAAATTAAAATTAAAAAAATTATAAATAAAAGCGAATAGGTGCTACAGGGATGTAGTCTTATACGAGGCAAAGTCAAAAGTAAGTTACAAATGGTTATGGGAAGGCAGGAAAATGTAGCTAGTGGTTTCTAAAGGTGTCATTAGGTGACAGTAACATCGAACTTTATGTCTCCGTTCGTTAAGTGGCGCTAGGTGTTGAATGCACATTCACAACAAACAAACAAAATGGAGACTATTTATGGAGTGTACCTCAACTAATAACATGATTTTATGTGGTTTATTTTACGGAGGCGGGGGGGGGGGGGGGGGGGGGAGGGTGCAACGGGACTGCATTCATAGCACATTTAAAAGGAAATGCTTTATATTTATGCTGGCAAATGTTTAAAGAAGGTCAATAATTATAGATTCATCTTACCCTTTTTAATATGACCGTTGCTACTGATGCCTTGAAACTATTATTTTCATTCTTAGCCGACAGTTTTGATTGTGCGTCCACTTTTGGACTTTGGCCTTGTTCCAGAGTTTGCGTTTTACGTGGACATCAAATTTACCAATCTGTTTTATTTCTTTGCAAACTGTTGGCAGTAGCCCTTGTTTACACAGACAAGCATAAAAACATTCCTCACTGCTGTCATTAAAAAAAATTTCATTTCACAATACCTATTCAATATATAAGTAGAAAATATAATGAGAAATGTCAAAAATGATCAGACTTGTGGCAGTTATGATCCGCTTAAAATTTGTGGCAACCCAATTCCGGAACTCCGCTACGCAGATGACACAGTTCTCCTTTCAAACTTCGTAAAGTGAATAGAACAATTAATATTGTCTGTTCAAAAGCACAGTGAAGATCAAAATCTGTTGAATTTAAAGAAAACGAAAATAATGTTCTGAGATAAAATTGGCCGTTACACAAAAAATAACAATAAATGATGAAGGAATTGAAAATTTCACGAGCTTTGAATATCTAGGCTCTGTATAATAAATAAACAACAATGGAGAATGTTCTGGCAGAAATTGAAAGGAGGATGGCCATAACAATGCAAAGATTGAACAGCCTTAAAATTTTATGGTTAAGCACAAGCAAGGAGATAAAAATTATAATTTTGAGAGCATGCATCTTCCCTGTGGCTACATACGGATGTGAGTCGTGGACTATCTCTCAGTCCCTAAGAAAGAGAATAGGGGCTTTTGAGCTGAAATGGTATAGAAAGATTCTCAGAATATCTTGGACAAAGAAGAGGAGAAATATTGATATCTTAAGAGATCTGAACATCAAGGAAGATTGGTTAATAAACAGCATCCTTTCTCGGAAGCTGAAATATTTTGTTCATATCAAGCGCCACGATTGATGGGAAAAAATTGTAGCAGAAGGCATGGTACCAGTAAGGAAGGGCAGGGGCCGACCGACACGAAGATAGGCACAGGATTTAAGTGACTCTTTGAGTCTGAAAGTACATTAGGCGGGATAATTGGCGAGAGACCGAGTTTCTTTAAGGCAGACTGTGATGACAGCGACGTTCTGCAAAGGACCTGCTACATGATGATGATTAATACAGATATTAGGTTAGGAAAAAGAGATGACACAAACAAACGGAAAGAAACGACTGACCACATTTATAATTTTAAAAATAAGGCGGACATCTACATTCATAGGGCCGGTGTGAGGCTGACCACCAAGTGCCCATTGGTCTGTAAAATACATGTTTAGTCCTTTAAACCTAATACGCCTAAAGGCGGGGAAAAGGTCCTTTACCTTACTTACGTTCATACGTAATGAAGACAGTCAGTGTGCCGCACTCTACCCGGACATCGTTCCGACGACTTTTACGACAAAACAGGAAGAGGGCATTTATCATCAATCTCACTATGACTTATTTGATCAATTTGTCACGCTATACATGATTCATTTCTTTCCCGCAAAGGCGTCGACACCTAGAGGCTTATGTTCGTCGAGCCCTTAAATTAACAATGTGTGGAATTTCACAAATTACAATAGTATATTTGGAATATAGACACCAGAACTATAGGGCTCACCCGCTCCCAAATGTGGAGAGGGCTGTAATTTTAAAGGAGCAGTTTCCCAGCCCCCCCCTTCCCCCCCCCCCAGCCTCCCCCTCCGCTTCCTCCCCCGCCCCTACTTCTTCACCAGACAGACGTACACTCATTCATTTGTCTATACATTTCACATTATTTCTAGCATATTATTTTTAAATTATTTTTTTTTAAATTTGCCATTAAGCACACAATGATGATGATGATTGGCACTTTTCCGTCTTTTCAAGCGATAGTGTTATACTGCACTATGAGGAGGCAGTGGACTCACAGCCCATGGCGAGGGCGAGTGTGACTAGCAAGGCCCGCCCGTGTCAGGGAAAGTCTTCTACAACGATAGCATGGGATTTCAGGACGATTGTTGTCAATATTTGTGTTTAGTGTGTTTCTTCTCAGACACTCAGTCTTCATCCTTTCTGCAATTGTTTCTTCGTTCATTCTCATTCCCTTCCTGGTGTGCCCCCTCCACACAACACGGTCCATGACATGTTCCCACAAGTTCCCTCAATACCTGTATCATTCATGTCAAGCTTGCTCACGTCTTTATATCGTGTTAGATTTCGGCCTCGATAGCTTTTACCCGTCTTTAAGTCGCCGTGAGGGATGTCCTTAGGGACTCTGCCATCCTCCATACTCCAGGTGTGACCCAGCCACCTGAGCCTTCGTAGACTGAACATTGAGAAGATTGTTGTAATACCTGCTCTTTCAAATACCTCAGTGTATGTGATCTTGTCATGCCACTTCTCCATAGCACAAAGCCTGGGCAGTATTGTAGAGACCATATGTTGCCCATGCATAATGATCCCTCTCTTAACCTGCCTTGTTTTCTCCAAAGGAAAGGTAAAACCAGTACGTTTGGAACGAGGCAGGTTGCAGAAGCTGCCGGATCAGAAGAACAGTGCTCTATTTGTCCGCCTGTCGGAGCTTCCCTCCTAGACCAGCTGCCAGCCAAGGCGAAGGGTCGGGTCTGCCCTGCCATAACACAAAGTTTTCAGGCTGCATTTCCTCTTCCTAGGATAAGGCTAGTATCCTCCCGAATGCGCTCCACCGCCCGAAGCGGTTGTCACAATATGGGAAGTTGGGTTAGCATACGCCGCCCAACATTCGGCGTAACAGACGACAGGTTTTCAAATCTGCTTATTGTTGTTGATGCCTTACATATACTGGTGTTGATTTTTTGATCCAACGATAGTATAACACCGTGGGACCCAGATAGATCAAATGGCCAATGTCTCCAGCTCTTCACCATCAATGTACTAGTCTATCTTTAATACCTTTCACCGTAACCTTTGTTTTTTTTTTTCGCTGATTGTTCATAGCATACAGCTTGTGCAGTATGTTCATAGAACAATGCCTGGGCAGTATTGTAGAGACCATATGTTGCAAATGCATCTTGATCCCTCACTCGACATGCCTTGCTTACCCCGAAGAAAAGGTAACACCAGTACGTTTGGAACAAAGCAGGCTACAGAAGCGACCGGATCAGAAGAACGGTGCTCTATGTGTCCGCCTGTCGCAGCTTCCCTCCTATATTCAACACATAACATAATAATAATAATAATAGCAAGAACAAAAATTAAACATATTCTTGGACAATTAAACACAGCTTCTGCTCCAATATTTTCCAAGGGGTGATAGCCTCAATGGGTTTAGGACTTGTTGAACTGTTCAGAAATAGTTATAAGAGTAAAATAAATATTATTATTGCACATTAAAACAAGGCTGAGGCTCCCCTCCCAATATTTTTTTTTTTTTTGCGGCGGTGCGCCTGCTTTACCGTGATCTATGCACGGAATGTGTAGGTCTGTCTGTGACTCATTTAAACTATTACGAGACTTCTGCTCTGTTAAATATGATAACGTCCGTTCTTTTAGGGGATTTTTTTCTCCTTCGTTAAATAAGTGCGGGTGCTCACCATCACATGTCTAAAACAAAAAGTGCCGATTATCACCACAAAGTGTCTAATACAGTAAGCACTCAAAATATGATGCATAAACAAAGGTGCCGGTACTATGTTCCTTTGTTTACCAATAGTTTTAAAAACAAAAAATGTGGTTCTGTCAAATATGAAGTTAAATCAAAATGATTGTCCCTATAATTGTTTTTACTGATAGCAACAAAGCAGCTTGTCAGCTGACGTAATATTTGTGAACAGCTTTTTGTCAATTTTCAGACTGATTCCCTAGATATTACATGATTCCTAGTTTAACACACCATAATTGTAAACGTTGTCAGACTGATTTCTCTGATATTACAAGATACCTAGTTTGACACACCATAATTGTAAACGTTGTCAGACTGATTTCTCTGATATCCCTAGTTTGACATTAATAAGTTGTCATACCTTGTTTGAACACAAGATACCATTTGACAATAATGGTAGATTTTGTCACATTGATTCCTTTGACATTACATGATACCTAGTTTGACACACCATAATGGTAGATTTTGTCAGATTGATTCCTTTGACATTATATGATACCTAGTTTGACATACCATAATGGTAGATTTTGTCAGATTGATTCCCCTGATATTACATGATACCTAGTTTGACACACCATAATTGTAAATTTTGTCATATTGATTTCTCTGACATTACATGATACCTAGTTTGACACCATAATGGTAGATTTTGTCAGATTGATTCCCTGAGATACCTGGCTTTACACCATGATGGTAAATTGTGTTTTCATAATAAACTTTCTTCTTCTTCTTCACTTCCTCTTTTACCGCTGTGGGTGTCGAGGGAGATATAAGGTTCTGTTTCAAGCTCTTCTGGCCTCCTCGACCATAGGCACATCGTGCTGTTGTAGAGTTTCTCTGATGTTATCCTTCCATCTTGTTCTTGGTCTACCTCGTACTCTACGTCCTTCTTCTCTTTCCATGTATGCTTTGTATGGTATGGTGTCACAAGGCATTCTCTCTAAGCGGGCAAACCTTTTCACTTGCTGTCTTCGTATGTAATCCAGAATTGGTTCTGTACCGAATTTTTCTCTCATGATCTCATTCCTGATCTTATCTCTTATGGTCACTCCTACAGCCCTTCTCAGACATCTCATTTCCGTGGTTACTAATTTTCATTTATGGTTTGTTGTGAGTGACCATGTCTGGCAATGGTAGCACAGAGTTGGAATAAATATGCTTTGAATAAGATGTCTCTTTGTGCTGATTGGGATTGTCTTATGCTGTAAGAGGGAGGCTAGCTGTCCCAATACTTGGTTTGCTTTACTGCATCTAATGTTAATTTCTTTATCCAATTTCCCATCTTCGGTAAATGTAGTTCCCAGATATTTAAACTCAGATGCCTGTTTAATGCCTTCGCACTCTATTGCTATGTTTAGACCTGTCTTCTTTTTTCCTATTGACATTACTTCTTCTTTTCAGTGTTGATTCTCATATTATTTGTTTTACATTCTTCATTCATGAATGTTAGATGTGGTTGTGATTTCCTGGCTGTATCTGCTATCAAGGCCTGGTCATCTGCAAAGAGTAATTGCGTTGATCTTACTAACATTTTCATTCATGGGCTTGGCATTCTTGCATATACTGTCGATGTAGGTGATAAACAGCAGTGGTGGTAAGACACAACCCTGTCTTACTCCAGGTGTTACTGTGAATGGATGAGATGTTCCCTGATTTATTCTAACTACACTACAGTCCCTGTATAATAAACCTTTAATCTTTTCAAATCGGCTTTATGTCATTTTATACATTCAAGCCAAGAGCAATTTCCAGCCACACAAAAATATGGTCATCGGCTGATGACTGCACGTTAAAAATATTTATTCAAGACACGTCTCGCCCTATTATCACCGACCTTGTGGGGTGGATTAATGATATATTGTCTGTTGTCTTTATAAAATTCAGCTGCGGAGTTCCAGCAAATCAGTACGAGTCTACATTACTTCGTGACATCCCTCTACAAAGCCATATTATCTGAGAGTTGTTTTTAAAAAAACTTGTGTGATGTAATGAGTCGATATCAAAAGCTGTTTATACCATTTTCCGCGTCAACAATGCAGGCGCAATTTAGCACGTCAGTACAACCGGAAGTCATGGTGGTATAACGCTCAGTTATCTTGTCAGCTCAGGTAGTGATCTTAGAAACATCTCTAGAAGAACGAGGGACACATGATGAAACAAGTATCAATAATAGGATGGAACGGACTCAAGACCACATACCAGAACATGCAGAATACATTTAGGAGAATCAACCGGACATAAGAAAACAGATGTAAAACTACCAAAATTAATGCAGAGGGGTCGAAACGAACATCAATGACAACAGGGCCGTGTTGCCTGTCGATTCAGGGTTATCAATATATCAACATCGTTTATGTTAATTCTTGTACGAGCTCGGCTGACCGGGGGATGCACAATGGGTTGACACGGCCTGAGTCAATATTTGTGCTGAGTTGACTTAGGACCTCTGCTGTCCACTCGTCCTGAGTCAGTATTTTAAGTCTGTATTGACTTAGGATCCAAGTTGACCAGTTAACATAGACAGTGTCAATCAGCCTGGGTAAATAGTCATACCTAGTTCGTGCTGAGGGGAGAAGTGGCATGGTGTGGGAGCCTCAATTACCAATTGAAATATATATATTATATATATATTATATATATATATATTATAAGATAAAAAGTCGGGAGATGTGAACTAGTGTCATTGCACACGGATATAAACCATGTGCTCTGCCACCAGTACAGACAGCTAATAAGAAACTGTCCACCTGTGTCGCCGTCCGCACGCAACTCTGTAGCTACAGCGACGTTCCTCCATTTACTCCAGAGTGTTAACTCTGGTATCCATTACATGGAGGCTGGGTGAACCCCGGGGCGAAGCTAGATTTTAAAGCGAGCCTCCTATCGACTACACTAACACGGCTTCAAGCGAATATATATATATATATATATATATATATATATATATATATATATATATATATATATATATACATATATATACATATTTATTATTATATATACATACACACATTTATATCATGTATGTACAAAAACATATATGTATATAAAAAAACATATATGTACATTTATATCTACATGTATGTACAAAAACAGATATGTATATAAAAAAACATATATGTACATATATATACATATGTATGTAATTATGTATGTATATATATATATGTCGGCTCTGTGGCTAAGTCGATGCGAACGATTCGCTTCGTAATGCCGGGATGCCAGGTTCGATCCCAGCTGTGGTCAATGCGCCTTGCGTTGGTTTCGACAGTGGTATCAAGAAAGCCGACCGTCCAGGAAGCAATGGCAAACTACTGGATGTAAATTGCCTAGAGAAACCAAACAACAGCCACGGGCTGTTAGGGTTGGTTCTGCAACGTCCTGTTGGATACGTTAACTAACTTACTTATATATATATATATATATATATATATATATATATATATATATATATATATATATATATATATATATACACGTGAATAGACACACACATATATATATATATATATATATATATATATTATATATATATATATATGTATATGTATATGTGTGTGTGTGTGTCTATTCACGTGTTTGTTTTGTTTGAGCCTAATTATTTTGCCTGTTTACAACAGAATTTGGAAATTCGATATTTACGCCTGTGAGCGGACACTTCCGACTTTTATTTGACCGCTTCATACTTCCTAAACACCGGATCAATATTTCGGTTTTCTGCTTCCTGAAAATACGTTCATTTCAATCTGACCACAACCAAGAGACTGTCGAGACTTGCTAACAGGTCTGCCTATTAGGTTCGAGAAAATGTTATATATAATTATATTTAGCCATTATTTGTTGTACTTCAGATGTTTATGTCTACTGGACAAGAAACGTACAACGGTCAACATCACCTGACTTAAATAACCTGACATGACATGTACCTGACTGAACAAAAGTGGTCTGACATTAAAATGGCGAAAAAATATTGCTCTGCAGACAGCCGGCGTAATGCTGACCACATTACCCACAGAGTGCTGATGGTCTGTAAAAATATGGGACGCTTTGCCCATATGCCCGATGCGCCGAAAGGCGTGAAAAGGGATCTTACCTTTTTACTTTTACTTATGTGACTTAATTAAGTGAAGTGACATGTGCCTGGAAAAAAAGAGTGAAATGACATGTGGCTGAAAAAATCGATATGACAAGTGGTCAATAAAGTGACTGACATGTGGTTAAACAAAGTAATCTGACTTATGGCTGAACTAAGTGATGTAACATGTGGCTGACCAATGTGAACTGACTTGCGGCTGAGCAATTTGATCTGACTTGTGGCTGAATAAAGTGATGCGACATGTGGCTAAATACAGTGATACGACTCGCAGCTGAATATAGTAATGCGACGTATGGCTGAATAAAGTGAAATGACATGTGGCTCAATAAAATGATCTGACATGTGACTCTATAAAGTGATATGACATGTTGTTGAACTAAGTATTGTGACATGTGGCCGAATGAAGAGATCTGACAAGTGGTTGAATAATGTATGTATGTATGTATGTATGTATGTATGTATGTATGTATGTATGTATGTATGTATGTATGTATGTATGTATGTATGTATGTATGTATGTATGTATGTATGTATGTATGTATGTATGTATGTATGTATGTATGTATGTATGTATGTATGTATGTATGTATGTATGTATGTATGTATGTATGTATGTCTGTCTGTCTGTATGTCTGTCTGTCTGTCTGTCTGTCTGTCTGTCTGTCTGTCTGTCTGTCTGTCTGTCTGTCTGTCTGTCTGTCTGTTATGTCTGTCTGTCTGTCTGTCTGTCTGTCTGTCTGTCTGTCTGTCTGTCTGTCTGTCTGTCTGTCTGTCTGTCTGTCTGTCTGTCTGTCTGTCTGTCTGTCTGTCTGTCTGTCTGTCTGTCTGTCTGTCTGTCTGTCTATGTATTTATTTCTCTGTGTCTGTCTGTCTGTCTGTCTGTCTGTCTGTCTGTCTGTCTGTCTGTCTGTCTGTCTGTCTGTCTGTCTGTCTGTCTGTATGTATGTGTGTATGTATGTATGTATGCACATACGTATGTATCTAAGTAAGAGTCGAGGAAATGTGATTAAACCATGACTACTACATCATTTTAATGTTTGTAGAGCCTCAACCTTTGGGGCCTGAAATGATTTTTGTCTGTTTTATATTGCATGTTCTGTTATGCATGATACAAAGACACATGGAAATACTATCTATATAAAAGTTAGCAGCAACAGGAGGCCTGCTGTTTGTCTCCAGCCTTCTATGGAATGTCGAAATTCCGTGGATATCAGCGTGTTGAATCCATGTGACTTCTATATCTGATGTGGCAGTCTGACCTCCAGTTCAGATTACATAACATCTGCAGCACTGATTTAGATCAGTGCTGACGAAAGTGGTACTTTCGTGCAAATTTAAAGTCCTTGAAATCCAACAAGCAAAACTGTTCTTTCAATACCATGCCTGATTCTATGGGTTGTTTCAGTTTTTCTCTCTGCTCAGCAAAATTCAGTCTCTTTTATTTTTCAAAACAATAAACGCATTGATTAAATTAATGTGTTTTTTTTTCCATTCTAATAAAATATGAGGTAAGCAAATTTGTTATGCACACACACACACACACACACACACACACACACACACACACATATATATATATATATATATATATATATATATATATATATATATATATAATATCAAACATATATATTCAAATACACACAAATATATATATATCTGTATGTGTGTATGTTATGCTGGATTCTTTTCGTCTTTCCAGACGATAGTGTTATACTGCCCTATGAGGAGGCACGAGACTCACATTCTCTAGCGATGACGTCTGTGACTAGCAAGATCCGCCCGTGCTAAGAAAAGTATTCCACAATTATAGCAAGGAATTTCAGGACCATGGTTGTCAACAGCTGTGTTTAGTGTGGTTCTTCTCAGACCTTTAGATCTCACCCTTTCTACTGTAATTTCTTCCTTCATTCTCATTTTCTTCCTGATGTGCTTCCTGCACACAACACGGTCCATTGCATTGTGTTCCAACGGATGCATCTCAATACCGGTATTAATCATGTCACTTTTGCACACATCTTTATATCGTAGTAGAGGTTGGCCTCGACATCTTCTACCTGTCATTAATTCACCATAGAGGATGTCCTTAGGGACTCTCCTCCATTCTCCAGGTGCGACCCAGCAATCTGAGTCTTCGTAAACTAAGAATGGAGAAAATTGTTGTAGTACCTGCTCTTTCGAATACCTCGGCAGTTGTGATTTTGTCCTGCCACTTAATGCCAATTATTCTTCTTAGACATTGCATGTGAAAGCTAGCCGTTTCCTCCCTCTAGTGGGAATAAATTGACCAAGTTTCACTGTCATAAAGCAAAGTGCCGAGAACACAAGCCTGATAGACAAGAGCTCTTGTTTTAATCGTGAGCTTTCTGTTCTGTCAAACCTCTTGTGTGTTAATCTACTCATTATTGTTGTGTCCTTATCTATCCTGGTGTTAATTTCTTGGTCTAGAAATTTTAATGCGGATTTTAACGGCTTTAAAATGATTAATTAAATATTTGGTATCATTTATTGTGTTCTGGTACCTTTTCCACACACACACACACACACACACACGCGCACACACACACACACACACACACAAAGAAACATGGTACTGTTGCCAAACTAATTTCGGCATCCTTGACTCAGATATCCCAGATGAAAACACGGGCAACGCTGGGTTAGAATAATGTCAGTAACTGATGTGATTATAGCGGAGACTAAAAAATGACATGATATTTATGGGTCACTTTTTTTAGCGAAGTGATTTAGAGCGCGGCTGTCTGATTGCATCGTGAGGTTAATTTGGTACTAGAAATGGAGGTACTGTAGTTGTCTGAGATTACTGACAGCGTTGATTGATTGTATGGCTGAGTGTTATGATAAACTGAACACGTAAATGATTCGTTCTACTTCAAGTGAAAAGCCATCAGGCAAACTATGCTAGACTCACATTTGTACCTCGGTAGTAATATTGTCAGCATCACGCAGGCCGCCTTTACTTTCCATGACTTCACCTTGTACCCATTTTAGGCTAGGTCGACCTAGCAGTCAATGTCATTTTTTAAAGGAAACAAAACATTTTCTATCCGTCTCTAACCCAAGAGGGCCGGCAGAAGGGTGTTGGTGAGTGTGTGAAAACCCCAACTGTTCCATTGTATCGGCTTGCTTATTTAATTCAGTTAGATTAGCTTGTTATGTTCAAATATAAAAACCAACTCTGATCTGTCTCTTTATTATGAATGCATCAGATACGACGCTGCAGATTTTTTTTACTATTGTGGTTTTCCGAGGCAAATTGACGTTCAGTAGTTTGCCAAAGCTTGTTAAACGGTCGAATCTTGATACCACTGTCGAACCTAACAGATGGCGGGCTGCTGCCAAATAGTCTGCAGATGGGATCGAGCACGGCAACTTGGCATTATGAAGCGCGTTCGCAACGCCTCATCCACAGATACTGACTTTCTCGGGAAGAATACATGAAATCTTATGTGAGATATCCACTAATTCCAACTGGTTACATTTCTCATAAATGACTGCTTATACCATTTCAAAAGCGGTAATGAGTTCGTCAAGTCTGGCTTTCTTTTGATATATGCATATTGGCTCTCGGAATTGGAACTCTTCACTTTCTGCTGAAGTGGGAGCAGCGCGCCAACTCGAGTGTCCCGAGTGCTGTGCTGTTTATTCTTAATTCAACATTCAGTGTATTGAAATGACTAAGTATCTGCGAAGAAAACGTAGGATACGTGTGGTACGCGGAGGATATTCATCACCGTTTTGTTTATTCTTCGCCAAGAGACTAAATTATTCTTTCCTTATACAGTCCTATCATTCTCTGAATTCTTTGGGTGACTGTTTTGTTTTCCTAGATCCTTATCCCTTGTCCTTTGCCTCTGACTTATTTATTGCAACGCCCTTCTTTTTTGAAGTCGTAGCTGGATTCCAACTGTGGACGATTTGACAACTCACCGCCTTGCAATGATTTCGACTATATCAAGGCTCGACTGTTTAGCAAGAAACAACAATCTGCTGTCTTCTCCCCCCCCCCCCCCTTTTTTTTGCACTTATCTTTCAAAGGAGTATAGACCCTAAACTAACTGACCCTAAGTCGTTTTATCCTTTGCTCTTTTGCATGCTGCTCACCCCATGTCCTCCCTGTAATTTTTACTTCATTCTTTAGTTCCCTTCCCGATCAGTGTTGCCACTTTTCTTTGACAAAAAACATCCAAAACTGAGTCAAAAAATATCTAAAAACATCTAATTTTGCGTGGAAAACCTCTAGAAAAAACATCCAAATGGAAAGAGTCACAAATTGCATAGCAATTGAAATGACTTACTCTATAGAATCATGTCATCATCTTTACTGAAGTCTGCCTTACAAGATAGACAGGATAAACTTAGCTTGGATGATGAAGTTGAAACTTCAGATCCAAAATGACTGTGCTATGCTTTAGCTGTTCCAATTTCTTTAAATACCTAATCAGGGAGCTGATAACTGGAACAGCCTTCTCTTACTCTTATCAGGCCGAATTTTATTGTAAAGATAGCATTTAAGAGGTCAAATTTCATCCTGTTTCTTAGGTTAGATTTGATAAATGCACTCCAAATGAAAACATCTAGAAAAACATCAACCATCTAAAAGTCTAAAAACGCCATCTAAATGCAAGGGAAAACATCTGAATCTAGATGTAAAATATCCAAAGTGGCAACACTGTTCCCGATGTGTTTTTAGTCTGCCTTTTTAGGATTAAATTTTTTGTTCTTTGAAGCTCCACACTGGCTTTTGCTAGGGGCCGCGATATAGGCAGGCCATAAATATGGCCAATTGTCTGAACGCGGTTTCTGGGACCTCTCCACGGTGATCCTCATCCACATTGTAGCACTTTGTGTCATCGGGTGTTTATCGCTTGTGTGATTTCCTGGTGGGGTAGAAAGTCAGTCAGTCTATACCCATGTCGATTAACAGCAAGCTATTGAACGTCACATTTCCTAGCAACGTATAAACAGTCTCATCACATTTCTGTCTTCGCGTGTTTACTGTATTCATCAGAAGATTTTAGCTGCTTCGCTGTACTCTTAATTATAATATTTCTGTGTTTAACTAATTGTATTCATCATCATCATCATCATCATCATCATCATCATCATCATCAGATGCCTGGCCGACTGGCGTGGGCGATCATGCCTCTCCATAATCTGCGATCTTATGCAGCATGTATCAGTTCGTGTGCCGACAGACCTACATGCCATGCAACAAGACTGTCAAGCATCTTCTCTCGTTGTCTTCCTCTATCCCTTTTCCTACAGATCTTTCTAGTGGTCACAACATTATACTATATTACTAGCTGTACCCGGCCACGCGTTGCTGTGGCATAGTTTGGCTGAATTGAAAAGAAAGAAAATAGAAATTTTGCTTCGTACATCGAAGTAGTAGGAAAAATTACCCAAGTGAAAAGCTATGAAAACAGGAAAAATACACAATAATTACGAAATGATTGCAATGTAAACTGTACCAAGCGCGCGTTGCTACGCCTCTAATAGAAATTCAATTGAAAGGAAAGTCGATATAACAATATGTAGTATTTATATTGGATCATTGTGCTGTTTACAAATCCTTAGGAAAAAACAAGCAATTTAAAATGTAATTGTTCTTAGTTTTTCCGCCTGGTGCGTACACGAATTAATCCGTAGGTTTCCCGACGCTTGAACAGGCCATATATGGCTGTCCATGTGAAAAGCATGGACGTTCCAAATGTAGTCCACACAATTGTTCTGATTCTCCCTGTGATTTGTTGATGGTCATTGCTAAGGTGAGTCGCACCAGAAACTGCAAGCATCTGAAGTTTAATGGCATGTCTGTTGGAATTGCGTTGCGATAGTGTATCCTGGCCCTTAAATGTTTATGTAAAATTGTACTTACGATGATATTGGGCACCATCTTTTTCACTGAAAGCCTGGTACCACTGCAAAGATGTGCCTGATTGATGTTTCTGAGAAAAATAACAGGCACGCCAACTTTCAAGGTTAAAACATGGGATGGCATGCCTGGCAAATTAAGCGAATTAAAGAACTCAGTTGGATAATTGACAACCTCGTCTTGAATCATTACAGTATCGATAGACTTATACATTGTCACTCCGCCTGGTAATTTGTCTTAGATGTTCGGATTCATGGCATACACATCCTTGTTTTTAGCTGCTAAGATAGCACCTCCACTGAGCCACTGATGATTTATGTAATTCTGTGTCATATTAGGTAAAACTTTGTCCAATATAATGAGTTGACATACTTTGAGTACTTTACCCATTGCAGAATCATTGTTGATATTGCATGTTGGTGTCTCAGTGATATGCATATTGAAAGGCAACTTCAGTGCTGAATGCTCTGTTCGGCCACCATCCAAAAGAGTTGCGGTAAATCCAGAAGATGCAATTGCCAGTGCAATATTATTTTGTGACCGTATGGATGCCAAAATAAGCGAAATGAGAAATGTCTTGCCTGTGCCTCCGGGTGCGTCTATGAAATACAATCCTCCATGTTGTTTTGTAACGGCATGCCTAATTGTGTCATATGCTATACGTTGTTCTGGAACCAAGTTTGGAAGATTTGTTTAAACAAATGTACCTAATTCGGTGACATCAAAGTGTGTCTCTCGTTGCAACTCCTGATCGAAAAGGTTGTTTGCAGATCGTTCTAATGGAGCCAGTCCTAGAGCTGAACCAGTGCTTTATTAGTTATTGCCAAACATATGTCCTTAATGCAAACCAATGCCTCATTATATACATTTGGTGTGAATTGAATGTCCTGATCTTGCTCCGTTTCACGCCAGCGATGTAGGATGTCTTCACTCAAGTGTCCCAATGTGCATCATTTTCAAGAAGATTTAATTCTTGGCAAGCTTCACAGTAAGTAGCACATACTTTACCATAAACTGTTTTCAAGTTCTGAAAGGATGTCGGTCCCCGTTTGTTGATTAAAGGTAATTGCAAGTAAAAGCAATCTGCATTTTTGGGATGAACGTTGTACAGACGGCCTAAAATATCAGTAGAATATAAAGTAGGATGTCCGCCAACCGCTTGACCTTGCTTGCGTTGAAACTTTTTAGCTGATAAATTCCACGTGTAGTATGTTGGCAGGTCAGAATAAAGTAGTGATTTGCAAACATATCATCTCTACACAATGAGAAAAATCAGTTAACGGGGTTGACGGTGGTAACAATGCTCGTGCATGTGCATTTTCTGTAGTGAAGTACACGCGCTGTCCATTGTCAAGGGGCACTGCCAAATGAACAACTGCTGGATGTCGTTCATAGATTGGAAATGACAAAATGTGCCATACTGCTTCATTGCTACTAATGTAGCACCCCAGCTGATATTGCTTGATTTCATCGATAGATGCAGCTGCATGTCCCAATCCAAAGACCGCCACATCGCCTCCTTTGTTGACATATTTGCAAATGTGGTTATGTTTGCCAAGAAATGTGTCGACTGGCCTGTGTCACCTGCTACCAGTGATGATAATGGTTCGGTTGGTGAATGTAATACTGGCAATTTAACTTTTCCACCAGCGCAGCACATACCCGGCATGTCATTCTTAAATTTGAAGGCACTGCAATGAATGCACACTTTATCCATTTTGCCAATAAGCACCTGCGGATGAAGACTGTAATCATAATTGCTGTTGTTATGGAATGCACCAAGATTAAATGCAACATGCAGTGTTCGCCTGGATAAAGTAGTGCGCAACTTAACGGTTTCCAGTCTTGCTTTCCGTTGCTCGACTGTTTCTGATAAACGGACTTGAGCAGTGAGTACTCTATTGGTGTCCAGTCTTGCTTCTCGATGCTCGTCTGACTGAGACGATCTGACTTCAGCAGTGCGCACTCGAACGTTTTCTAGTCTTGCTTTCCGTTGCTGGTCTGATTGAGATGAACGGGCTTCAGCAGTGCGCACTCGAATGGTTTCCAGTCTTACCTCATGTTGCTCGTCTGTTTCTGAAGCAATTAATGCCCTTCTCTTGCGTGTTTTAGGTGTAGATGGGCCAATCGCTTGTCGTTTGGGAAGCATAACTACAAATTTTGTGAGCGCTGATCATCAGTAGCTTGTTCGTCCTCACGCACTGAATGAAATGTGACTTGAAGTATCGCTGAAATAAATGAAAATATGAGCATGAGATAACAATCTATTTTGACTCAAGAGGAAATGCATAGAAACTGGGCAGCGAATAGTAAGAAAAGACGGTATATAAGACAATATATGAAAAAGCCAACAGATAATGTGCACACATTTATCATTGTGAGATTTAAGGAGTGGTCCACACATGTATTTGAAGTTTAAAAAATGTACATAATGACTGATGGACCAATGTGTATACATTTATCATTGCTGGATTTAAGAAGTGGTCCTCATTTGTTTCAAGTTAACAAAAACATGTACATAATGCATAATGACTGATGTTTTATTTTTAGATTCTAACACTGACCTGAGACGGAATGTCGTGAAAATATATATACTTCTTTTGAATAACAGAAGAAAGCCAACCAAAAATGTTGTACTACTTGTAGTAATGAGTATGAGAAAGATGATAATGATAATGGTTAATGATAATGTGTATACATTTATCATTGCAGGATTTAAGAAGTGGTCCACACTTGTTATTTAAAGTAAACAAAAAACATGTACATACTGACTAATGTTACTTAAATAAATGCGCTCACCGGTTTACATATTTTTAGATTCTAACACTGACCTGAGACGAAATGTCGTGTAAATTTATATAATTCTTTTGAATAACAATAACAGAAGAAAGCCAACCAAAAATGTTGTAGTTGTACTACTTGTAACTTGTACTACTGTACTACTTGTACTCATGGGTATGAGAAGGACGATAATAGTTAATGATAATGCGTATACATTTATCATTGCGGGATTTAAGAAGTGGTCCACATTTGTTTGAAGTAAACAAAAAACATGTACATACTGACTAATGTGACTTAAATAAATGCTCTTACCTTTTTAGATATTTCTAGATAACACAACTAAAAAAGTCGATAGCCGTTTTCCTTGTAATTTTGGGAGCGGATGGTGACGATAGAGCGTCACTACTCCGCATGCACGGTAAATCGATCGCACGTAACGTTGCTATAATTAGAAATCACTAAAATTATAAATATTAGTTTCGAATATTATGGCTTAAATTGTGGTCACCTATCTCTAACAGTGACAGGTTGAATTTCAAACCATGATGGTTCAACATCAGGTATCAAAACAAACATATCCTTAAAATTTCAGCTAAATCGGTTCAGTAGTTTCCGAGTCTATAAGGGACAAACAAACACACATACATTGATTTTTAAATGTATAGATTTTTATTATTCATACTACTATTATTCATTATATTTTTTATATTATTCATACTATTCCTTAATACTGGGGGTTTTTTTTTTTCTCCATTATTGAAATGTATGCCTTGATCTGTGTGTTTCTTTTCACCGAGATTCCTAGTTTTCTGGTGTGTTATTTGTATTTGGAACTAACTAAAGTGTGATTTATGAATGCATCAGCTACAACGCTGCAGATTTTAGTTAAAACAACAGTCTCGTTGACATCCAACAGCCGCCAGACAAACATGTTAATGTTAAGCTGTTTTTGTTGATATTTAACTCTTACATCGTATTTTCCAACAAAAGCGATTTTGTCGTTTACTAGATCATGTTAAATAATATGCTGTATTTAAATTAGGTCGGCTCTGTGGCTAAGTCGATGCGAACGCTTCCTTATGCTGGATGCGATAACAGCTGCGGGCCATGGGCCTTGCGTTGGTTTCGACAGGGGTATCAAGAAATTGCAAGGGGGTGTTGGGCGTTAGTCTGCTCTGTGGCTAAGTCGATGCGAACGCTTCGTAATGCCAGGATGCCGGGTTCAATCCCAGCTGCAGGCCATGGGCCTTACGTTGGTTTCGACAGGGGTATCAAAAAAGCCGACCGTCCAGTAAGCAATGGCAAACTACTGGATGTAAATTTGTCTAGAAAAACCACACAACAGCCAGGGGCTGTTGGGATTGGTTCTGCAACGCCCTGTAAAGGATACGCAACTAACCTAACTTAAATTAGACACAATAAATACAATAAGCACATGGCAGATAAGCATGCCGAGATGGTGAAGCTCCTAGACGCTCGCCTGCGGATCTGAAGGTTGTAGGTTCGGACATTTGTTTCTTTCAAAAATGACATTGGCCTATGGGTCGAACCAATCCTTGAATGCGTACCAGGTAAGTGCTAGGATGAAAAGATGGCCCAAGTGTTGTTGACCATATCACCCTACGAGAGCCTATTGGTTATACAATATAGATCTCGCCCTGTGTGCCTAATGCAGTCCGAAGGCGTGGAAAAGGGTGCTTTGCTTACTTACTTACATAGCAGATACAACTTAGAGAAAGCAACAACAAAATAGGGGGTGGGAGGGGAAGTGGGGTGAGTGTAAAGAAATAGTTACTTAAATACTGATCTAGTTAAGGGGGGAGTTCTAGCAGAGAATCTCGAAAAAATTTGATTTTTGAATTTAGAAACAAACTTGGTATCCCATTAAAGATTAACCAATATCCTTCATGTTTCTGTATAAATTGTTTTAATCGGTTGAGTAGTATCGGAGTTATGATGGTTCAAAGATAGTCAGGTGTTTCTGGTCTTGGTTAAAAAAAAAAAAAAAATCAAGAATTCGTGTTTTCACAAATACACATATCTTTAGCAACAATGCGAGCCTCCCTAACAGTTTTCCTACAATGAACGACCCTTCGAAGGAACAATCAAAATGTCTGCCTTTGTGGAAGCGTGTTGATATTTTGTTTGTTCTGAAATTGTTTGTATAAGTGATATTCTTAACAATGTCAAGTGATAAAAAGTATTGTAAACATTCAAGGAAGCGAAAGTTTCACGGGAATAGGTTTATGAGTGCTGCAAAGAGATGCGGAGAATTAGATTTAAATAATTCTATTGAGGACGACAAACATGTAAACACTGACATTCCTACAAGTAATTTTTTGACATGTAGTAGTAAAACTAAAAATAATAGGAGAACCAGTACTAAAGTTGACATTCCCAGTGCCACGCCCACTCACAGTCGGTCATAATAAAAATCAACGACCTGTATGACATTGATGATGATCCAGACACAGATTTAGATGAATGTGATGAGGTAAATAGTCATCCTAAATGTGACAGTACTGACAGTGAAGGCTACAGGATTGTTGACCTGGATATTCTATGTCATCAGATTTCATCACAGCTGGTTTGTGCATTTTGTTACAACCAAGTCAGACTGACTGAGAACGAAAGACAAGGACTCGGTAGTCAATTTGAATTTGTGTGCAGCAACCAGAATTGTAAAAGGCAGACCATTTTTAATTCAAACCCCCAAATTAGTGTCAACAACAGCAACAGCTTACAAGTACACTCAGTCAATAGGCGAGCTGTCTTTGCTATGCGCTGTGCAGGAGGTGATCGCTCGGACTTACAAACATTTTGTGGAATAATGAATCTCCCGCCGCCTGTCCAGAAGAGTACATATAAACTAATAAATGAAAGGATAGAAAGTGCTGTTAGCTCCTCTCAAGCAGCTAGCATGAAGAAAGCTGCAGAAATAGAATTTAGATTAGCAGAGAAGACAGATTCAGTTGATGATAGCCGGGATATTGATGTGTCTGTAGATGGAACGTGGATGACCCGAGGACACTCCTCAAAAATAGGAGTAACCACGCTCATTGGCTGTGTCACAGGAAAGGTTATTGACACAGGTGCACTCTCAAAAGTGTGCAAATCTTGTGACTACTGGAACACACAAGACAAAGATTCAGAAGCTTATGAGTTGTGGGAACAAAATCACCAATCACAGTGTACATCTACACATAATGGTTCATCCGGAGGTATGGAAGCAACAATCGCTAAAGAATTATTTTCCATGTCAGTTGAAAAATATAAGCTGAGATACACACGCTTCATTGGAGATGGTGACACAAACAGCTTCAAAACAGTTTCTGATTCAAAACCATACGGTGACACACCTGTTGTGAAGATAGAATGTGTCGGGCACGTGCAAAAAAGAATGGGAACCAGACTACGCAAGATCAAGAATTTTGGGGGGAAGGGAAAGAAACTGTCAGATGGGAAGAATATTGGTGGAAAAGGAAGGCTTACGGACACACAGATTGACTCTATTCAGAAATATTATGGGAATGCAATCAGAGGTAATAAGAATGACTTGAAAGCAATGATGGAGCAAAAGCCCTAGAAGCACCCCTAGTGGCAATGCAACTATTGTGTGGACGTTTCACGTCAGAATTTTTCATCTCGACTGACACGTTACGGCTGAAAAACTCTCAGAAGAAAGCAACAGAAGCATCATTGGAAGCGAGAAGTGCAAGAAGGAGGAAGCGACTTGGTTTAGAGGAGGTACAGGCTCAATCCGAAGGTTTTCCTTACTTGACAGGGAGTCACTGAGGTAAAAATCTAAAATATTTTCACTAAAAAAAATTAACGTCGTTTGTTGTAAAATGTTACATTTTTTTTCACTTATCCTGGTATAACTTTATCAGATATCAACTAATCTGCATGAAATTTTGCATGCTTGTTCACATTATAACTGGTTGTAGCCTATTCTAAGGGAATTCAAATATCATGATTGTGTACATTTTTATGTAATTTCAAATTTGTAATTTTCCACATACAAAAAGAGGAAAATTTCAGGTAGCTTAACATAAAATCTATTAAATGTGTACTGTTTTCCATAGTCCGGGCCATACTCACACCATTTTTGTATGTGCAGTTTAATTTTAAAGGAATTTGGCTGCACCATTTTCCTAAAAATATTTCCAAAGTAACATCTATATTTTGAATATTTAAAAAATAAATTTTTGACTTAAAAAATTTATTATTTCACATGTATATATTGAATTCCAAAGATGTTTATTTTATATGATAGCCTGATCATATGGTCATTATGTCTGCAAATTTGAGAGTCCTATCTTTAAAATTGAATTTTTAATGATTTCTTTTCTGCAGCGACTGATTCCCTGCTAGAACTGCCATCCATCTACTATACTTTCCATCCATCCACGAGTATAACCATCCATCATTTCGTCTATTTGTCTACCCGCCCATCTATTGCACTACCCACTCATCCATTCACCCCACAATCCACGATCTATCTATCTATCTATCTATCTATCTATCTATCTATCTATCTATCTATCTATCTATCTATCTATCTATCTATCTATCTATCTATCTATCTATCTATCTATCTATCTATCTATCTATCTATCTATCTATCTATCTATCTATCTATCTATCTATCTATCTATCTATCTATCTATCTATCTATCTATCTATCTATCTATCTATCTATCTATCTATCTATCTATCTATCTATCTATCTATCTATCTATCTATCTATCTATCTATCTATCTATCTATCTATCTATCTATCTATCTATCTATCTATCTATCTATCTATCTATCTATCTATCTATCTATCTATCTATCTATCTATCTATCTATCTATCTATCTATCTATCTATCTATCTATCTATCTATCTATCTATCTATCTATCTATCTATCTATCTCTATCTATCTATCTATCTATCTATCTATCTATCTATCTATCTATCTATCTATCTATCTATCTATCTTTTCCATCCATCCATCCATCCATCCATCCATCCATCCATCCATCCATCCATCCATCCATCCATCCATCATCCATCCATCCATCTATCTATCTATCTATCTATCTATCTATCTATCTATCTATCTATCTATCTATCTATCTATCTATCTATCTATCTATCTATCTATCTATCTATCTATCTATCTATCTATCTATCTATCTATCTATCTATCTATCTATCTATCTATCTATCTATCTATCTATCTATCTATCTATCTATCTATCTATCTATCTATCTATCTATCTATCTATCTATCTATCTATCTTTTCATCCATCCATCCATCCATCCATCCATCCATCCATCCATCCATCCATCCATCCATCCATCTATCTATCTATCTATCTATCTATCTATCTATCTATCTATCTATCTATCTATCTATCTATCTATCTATCTATCTATCTATCTATCTATCTATCTATCTATCTATCTATCTATCTATCTATCTATCTATCTATCTATCTATCTATCTATCTATCTATCTATCTATCTATCTGTCTGTCTGTCTGTCTGTCTGTCTGTCTGTCTGTCTGTCTGTCTGTCTGTCTGTCTGTCTCGTCTGTCTGTCTGTCTGTCTGTCTGTCTGTCTGTCTGTCTGTCTGTCTGTCTGTCTGTCTGTCTGTCTGTCTGTCTGTCTGTCTGTCTGTCTGTCTGTCTGTCTGTCTGTCTGTCTGTCTGTCTGTCTGTCTGTCTGTCTGTCTGTCTGTCTATCTATCTAGCTATCTAGCTATCTATCTATCTATCTATCTATCTATCTATCTATCTATCTATCTATCTATCTATCTATCTATCTATCTATCTATCTATCTATCTATCTATCTATCTATCTATCTATCTATCTATCTATCTATCTATCTATCTATCTATCTATCTGTCTGTCTGTCTGTCTGTCTGTCTGTCTGTCTGTCTGTCTGTCTGTCTGTCTGTCTGTCTGTCTGTCTGTCTGTCTGTCTGTCTGTCTGTCTGTCTGTCTGTCTGTCTGTCTGTCTGTCTGTCTGTCTGTCTGTCTGTCTGTCTGTCTGTCTGTCTGTCTGTCTGTCTGTCTGTCTGTCTGTCTGTCTGTCTGTCTGTCTGTCTGTCTGTCTGTCTGTCTGTCTGTCTGTCTGTCTGTCTGTCTGTCTGTCTGTCTGTCAGCATGCCTGTCTGCCGGCCTGCCTGCCTGTCTGTTGGTATTTGTTCGTTAGCACAGGCACCACTTTTATTCCATGAGATGGACCAATGTCATCCCCACAACCCAACCCGGGTCACGCCGTGCTGGGTTGAAGTCTTCCCTGTAACAGTCAATCAGAACCTTTTTTAGTGTGTTCCGAAGTGAATCAATGCACAGTTAATTTGGAAACCCAAAAATATCATTGGTTCTAACAATTTAATGTTCTATTTTTGTTGAACAGAAGTGTTTCATCGAATCTTTTAGATTTTACATTGTGTGCCTGGTTTTTGCGATTCTCTCTGACCATGTAATAAAGATTATTCGTTTGTCATTTCTTCTATCGGTTTATCTAGTGTAAATATTTGATACACAAATATGTGTAAGTGGTCATAGATGCGTACCCGTTAGACCAACGGTTCTTAACCTATGTGTCGTGACCCTTTAAGGGGGGGGGGGAGGGGGGGGGGGGGTTCAACAACCGTTTCCAATGGATCGCCAAAGAACATCGCAATGCACATATTCATTGAAGTTATGAAGTAGCGAAGAAAATAATTGTATGGCTGGGTGTCGCTACTACATGAGGAGCTGTATTAAAGGGTGGCTACAACATAAGGAACTGTATTAAAGGGTGGCTACAACACGAGGAGCTGTATTAAAGGGTGGCTACAACATAAGGAGCTGTATTAAAGGGTGGCTACAACACGAGGAGCTGTATTAAAGGGTGGCTACAACACGAGGAGCTGTATTAAAGGGTGGCTACAACACGAGGAGCTGTATTAAAGGCTGGCTACAACATGAGGAGCTGTATTAAAGGGTCGTCACAACATGAGGAACTGTATTAAATGGTGGCTACAACATGAGGAACTGTATTAAAGGGTGGCTACAACATGAGGAACTGTATTAAAGGGTGGCTACAATACGAGGAGCTGTATTAAAGGGTCGTCACAACATGAGGAACTGTATTAAAGGGTGGCTACAACATGAGGTGCTGTATTAAAGGGTGGCTACAACATGAGGGGCTGTATTAAAGGGTCGTCACAACATGAGGAACTGTATTAAAGGGTGGCTACAACACGAGGAGCTGTATTAAAGGGTCGTCACAACATGAGGAACTGTATTAAAGGGTGGCTACAACATGAGGTGCTGTATTAAAGGGTGGCTACAACACGAGGAGCTGTATTAAAGGGTCGTCACAACATGAGGAACTGTATTAAAGGGTGGCTACAACATGAAGAACTGTATTAAAGGGTGGCTACAACATGAGGTGCTGTATTAAAGGGTGGCTACAACATGAGGAGCTGTATTAAAGGTTGGCTACAACATGAGGTGCTGTATTAAAGGGTCACTACAACATGAGGAACTGTATTAAAGGGTGGCTACAACATGAGGAGCTGTATTAAAGGGTGGCTACAACATGAGGAACTGTATTAAAGGGTCATTACAACATGAGGAACTGTATTAAAGGGTGGCTACAACATGAGGAGCTGTATTAAAGGGTGGCTACAACATGAGGAGCTGTATTAAAGGGTGGCTACAACATGAGGAGCTGTATTGAAGGGTCACTACAACATGAGAAACTGTATTAAAGGGTGGCTACAACATGAGGAGCTGTATTAAAGGGTGGCTACAACATGAGGAGCTGTATTAAAGGGTCACTACAACATGAGGAACTGTATTAAAGGGTGGCTACAACATGAGGAGCTGTATTAAAGGGTCGCTACAACATGAGGAACTGTATTAAAGGGTGGCTACAACATGAGGAGCTGTATTAAAGGGTGGCTACAACATGAGGAACTGTATTAAAGGGTGGCTACAACACGAGGAGCTGTATTAAAGGGTGGCTACAACATGATGTGCTGTATTAAAGGGTGGCTACAACATGAGGAACTGTATTAAAGGGTTGCTACAACATGAGGAACTGTATTAAAGGGTGGCTACAACATGAGGAGCTGTATTAAAGGGTGGCTACAACATGAGGTGCTGTATTAAAGGGTGGCTACAGCATAAGGAACTGTATTAAAGGGTGCCTTCAACATGAGGAGCTGTATTAAAGGGTGGCTACAACATGAGGAGCTGTATTAAAGGGTGGCTACAACATGAGGAGCTGTATTAAAGGGTGGCTACAACATGAGGAACTGTATTAAAGGGTGGCTACAACATGAGGTGCTGTATTAAAGGGTGGCTACAACACGAGGAGCTGTATTAAAGGGTCGCTACAACATGAGGTGCTGTATTAAAGGGTGGCTACAACATGAGGTGCTGTATTAAAGGGTCGCGACATTAGGAAGGTTGAGAACCATTGCATTAAACTGTAAGAATTGTCAGTCAAAACAGATAAAAGCAGACAAGAAAGTCTATGAAGTAGGCTAAAGACGAAGAATAAAAAACCAAAAACAGAACTGGTTCATAAATAGTCACACGCTGAAGTATACATTTTTGAGAGGATCCGGCTACTGAGTATTGACTGAATATTTGATGAGCAGTTATGGTAATTCGATGGACTAGCTAACTAGTTGCAGGGCCACTTGAGTTTTCATCTGCTCAGCATTCAAGGGCTGTAAACTCCGGCTAAATGTTTTAGTTATTCGTCTATTCCTACACTGTGGTCTTGACCCCGAACTTGAGCTTTGCGTCCACATGCATTTTCCAAATCTGACTTATTTTTATGCAGATTCTTGGTTCATTGCCACTCACATAGATGCACTCAAACTTTGAAGAAAACGACCCATATTATTCGTCACCAACGACATGTTTGTTAAGGTGGCAGTTGTCTTATTCGGTGTCCTAAACGGAGCTCAGGAACCAATATAGAGAGTGTCAACTATGAGACTGTATGTTAACTGCTTGTAGTAATAAATTATCGCGACCAGTAAAATATACAGTTTCTTTTATGTGATTTCTGATATATCAATCTCCTGAAGCAGCTAGTCAAGAAATCATCCACTAGTGCATGTCAACCTGAAAGGGAGGAAGGGGGTTGGGGGGGGGGGGGTCCGTCTAAGAGGTAAGTTACACACTTCAGCTTTTCAGTTAAATGCAATCGCACACAAATAGACGTTACGGCTATTTAAAAGAAAAAGTGTTTTTCAGCATCGAAAACAACTAGGGATTCTAGAGCTACGTTAAAACAAAAAGTACATAAAATAAGTCAGCTTATTATAAATGACCGTCGAAATGTCCGTTCCTACTTGGAAAAAAACGAAAGCATGTTAAAAGAAAACTGTTTATGTTATTATCTTACGACCGATACTGTCATAGTTCTGCAGCAGGGTTAGACTATTTAACTGAAATCAGGGGCCAAACGGGGGAAGGGGGTGGGGGAATGGGGATTGTCAAGAGCCAGCGTTCGAGCTCCAAAATAAAAAGACCATTACTTCAGTACAATTGCGGTGCGCCAGTTGAATAGTCCTGCTCTAGTCCGTAGCATGATAGGGTAGTGCTGGCGATTTCCTTCCTATCCGACTGACTATCTTTACGAAAGTGTTCAGAGAAACAAAAGTATAAAGATGCAACCTTTATAGCTGCAGTACAAGTGCATCATATACAACCTTAACCCAAACAGATCTAATAAAACAGAACATTCTTTAAAAGATAAAACGCCGTTATTCTGCACACTACTTTGGTCTGTTTATCTTACACAGTCACATCTTGTATAATCATCATAGAATCAAAACTTGCACCACTTGCAACTTCAGTACAATCGTTGCAGAAAAACAAAAACAAGACAGTAGAAAATATTTATTAGAGGGGATGTAAAAAAGTATAGCTTTTTCATATATTATCAAACGGTCACGCTGTATTCAGGTTGAGTCCTTAGGGAAAGGTATTTTAGACGTTGGCAGACACAAACAAATATTTATGGTTTACATTTTCCTAATGTACCGAGAGCCTCTAATTGCAGTTAATGCTTTGACATAAACATATTTTATCATTACTGTCGTTATTCAAGTAAAATTTAGCGATTTTTGTTCGGTGTTAATACCTGTCAGGGAAAATCAGGAAGAAAAGGAACTCACAATTTCATAAATTATACATATTATTTGAATATTTCCGCGCTTGACGAATGGAACAAAAAGAATTCATAGAAAAGTGCATAGCACTGCGACAGACTGAAAACAGTTTAATCTAAAGCTGTGGTTTTCAACCTGGTAGGCGCACACCCAGAGGTGGAGGGGCGCAAGGAAATTGCAAGGGGATGTTGGGCGTTAGTCTGCTCTGTGGCTAAGTCGATGCGAACGCTTCGTAATGCCGGGATGCCGGGTTCAATCCCAGCTGCAGGCCATTGGCCTTACGTTGGTTTCGACAGTGGTATCAAGAAAGCCGACCGTCCAGAGGCAATGGCAAACTACTGGACGTAAATTTGCCTAGAAAAACCACACAACAGCCAGGGGCTGTTGTGGTTGGTCTTGCAACGTCCTGTAAAGGATACGCAACTAACCTGGTTGGGCGTTAAGCAATATTTAAACTGATTGCATTTGTAATAAACTCTTATACTAGAAAGTCACGGACAATTTTGATTTCATCAGCAGTTTGTATATATTCTTTTAAATATTCAATTACTGGGATTACACTTGTATTTAATTATTTTAATCATTGGGGGGGGGGGGAGGTGAAGGAGTTATGGGGGATGGGGGAAAAAGGGGGGGGGGGGTGCCATACATTCAAGGGGGCAATACCTTAAAAAAAATATGAGACCGGGTCGCCCATTGGCTCATCGGTAGAAGACTTCGTCTCCTTTGATCTCTCAACACTGCAGGAGTACAATGCTAAGCCCAGTGTTGCCACTTTGGATATTTTACATCCAGATTTTGATGTTTTCCCTTGCATTTAGATGGCGTTTTTGACGTTTAGATGGTAGATGTTTTTCTACAGGTTTTTTATCTGGAGTGAATTTATCAAATCTAACCCAAGAAACAGGATAAAATTTGACCTCTTGAATGTTTTCTTGACAATAAATTTTGGCCTGATAAGAGTAGGAAAATGCTGTTCCACTTATCAGCTCCCTGATTGTGTATTAAAATTAATTGAAACAGCTAAAGCATACCACAGTCATTTTGGATCTGAAGCTTCAACTTCATCATCGAACCTAAGTTTATCCTGTGGATCTTATAAGGCAGACTTCAGTAAAGATGAGGACATGATTTTGTAGGGTAAGTCATATCAATAGCTATGTAATTTGTGACTCTTTTTATTTGGATGTTTTTCTAGATGTTTTCCACTCAAATTTAGATGTTTTAGATATTTTCGACTCCGTTTTGGATATTTTTTGTCGAAGAAAAGTGGCAACACTGGTCAAGCCATTTTACCTGGCGGCAATAACTTAGTCACAATTTAAACCTGAAGCTCTTAATCAGGGTTGCCATATTGGCATTTTTTATGCCAGATCCTACAAATATGGCATTTTTTAAACTGAACTGGCATAAGATAATGAACTGGCATATTTTGTCACATTTGGGTTTTTCCTGGCAATATAGACCTACAGTTAACATCTTTATTTCAGTTTTCTTCTTCTTCTTCTTCTTCTTCTTCTTCTTCTTCTTCTTCTTCTTCTCTTCATCTTCTGCGTTCGGCATCAGTCATGCTACACATTGAGTCCCGT